>QPKB01000004.1:8334296-8925266 GCA_003546025.1 Camphora micrantha | reverse complement strand
GAGGCATGAGAATTCACTGTTGCTTCAAATATCTAACAGAAAGAAATTCAAACACAATGCCACTAGCAGGATTTTGAAAATCTCCCAAGTAAATTTGGACTAGAAATTCTTAATATTTGCATCATGAACCATATCTAATCATTTCAATAATATAAAGATTTCAAGATCCAATCAAATCCTCTAATCCAAGCAATCCCTTCGGAATCTTTGGTTTCCAAAATTCTCTTCATTCCAGTTTATAGGCTATATATCCTACAACAACTCCACTTGAAATAGATAGCAGAAGTACAAGACAATGAAATCCATCAAAATGCCTCTGTGTGATTAGGAATACTAATTTCTGACATGGATAGAAAACAAGAAACATGTATATCACAAACCACATTGCAAACAATAAACAACCTTGCAGAAGATCGTACACAAAACACATCTAAAAGAAGACAGTTTTACACTTATCCTGCGATATCTTAGAGGTGTAGGATATCGCAGGATTCGATATCCCAGGCTAATAGGATATCGCACCGTTCGATATCCTAGAATCGTAGGATATCGCATATTGCGATATTCAAGCCTCGTAGGATATTGCATCATTACCTACTCCCATCCCATCATCCAACTCATTTTTACACCCCGAACTGAAAGATCTCCGTTTCTATGAATTGAACCACGAACTGAAAGAACTTTGTTTCAATGAATTGAAGAGCTCCGTTTCCATCTTCTCCGTTTTGGCTTGTGGGTTTCGATGCCATTCCATCTTTTTTCATTCATACTTTATACATTTTATTCATCACAACAGGTATGTGGGACCATATAATTTCTGAATGTGTTAAAAAAAATCCCATAAATGTAGTATTGATAAACTTTTTTTCTGCTTTGATTCTTATGATGGAAACCGTAAATCACTTATTAAGATTTAGATCCCTCCATGAAATGCATTATTTTTTGAGGCGTAAGGAAGAGATCGCTCATGAATGAAGCTAATACAAACCCATCAAGAATTTTTTAGGATGAACAAGACGATGAGAAGGTAACGAGAAGTAATGGCGTAAGAAAGAGATTGTTCTTGAATGAAGCTGATATAAACACATCAATAGTTCTTGAGGATGAACAGGATGAACAAGATAAATCTGCGTTCTCTTGCAGTTGATTTTGTTTTTTTTGCCATAACTAATTCAAGTAAAGTAAAGAGTTGTGAGGAATTAGACTTAAAAATGTAAGGGAGAACATAGCAACCCTGTTAATCTATTATAAGGCTCCAAACAGGCTTACATTTGAAAAGACTAGAACCAAACCAAAGCTCGCTAAGATGACGCAGATTATCCATCTTGTCATGTCGAGCAGGCATCGGCAGATGTTAAGTGCTAGACCATGTACATGGTGTGGCCAGTGGCCCTCCTGGAGGATGGATGGGTATAATCTTGGAGTTGGAGGGGTTCTCCATCTTGGCTCTTGTCTAATGATTCTGACCAAGCATCGTCTATTTCTATAGCCTTCTATATCTAATAACTATTAAGGCCCACTAACCAATCCGTGACTATAGTTAGCTTGCGGCAGCCAGTCTTAAAATTTTCATGATATAGTGCATGATTAACTTTGGTCCATCTACAAAAACCTTCAAAGCTTAATTTGACGAGACCTCGTCTCCTATTGTTGGTTTCCCAGCATATAAAAATTGGTGGCAACCCCTTCCCATAATTTATGTTATAAGCTCCAATCTACATTGTCCGACACGTGGGTCCCACCATAGACTCATGTAGCCTAAATATCAAATTTATAAGAGGAACAACAATTTAAAAATAAAATCTAGTGTATTGTGAAATGCCTTATACAAAAAACCTATACAGTCAATCACCACTATTCAAGCCAGATTATACATGAACGTGCAGATTATCTCTGGCTACTTATGCCAAGATGAATAACATTGATGAACATGAAAGACCTCACTCACGTTTTCTAGTTGGCGTGAGGACTTTGAAGAGAGAGAAAGAGAGAAGCTCACGATACATGGCAGTCGAATGGCATGCCATGACGCACCTTCAACTCAAACCAATTCTAGACCAATCAAATTCACCTCCATACCTTTAACCAACACAACACATGATGTATTATTCCATCACCCTTTACACAGCCACCTTATGCGTTAAATGTTATAATGCTCACCCCTCCCTTCCAGGACTACCTTTTAATTCCTTTCTCCACACACGTCTCTCTCCATTCATGCACCAGTATTACTCAACTTCGCCACCTCAAACCCCACAAGCTACATCAAAAAAATGCTGCTTCCACTATTCAAAATCTCTCTACTAATGTTTGTGTTGCTTGCATACCCAAACCCAAAAATGAGTAGTACTGTCAGTCCAAATAAGGATTTGGTAATGGTAATAGGAAGAGAGGAAAGTAGGCAGAGGAGACCAAATGGGTCGACATGGCTGAAGAAGGTGGCCAAGGAGATGTACCCCAGACCTAGAGCAAGTACTGGGTGTTGACATGACAGATCATGTATTTTTGAATTCTGAAATTTTTATTTTTTTTTTGCTTTTACCAGACTTCAAAATATGTTCAATCTGAGTGTCAGATCTCAAGAGAACCCTTCCTCGTGCACATTGTAAAGAGAAATGCTAAATACATAAGTTTGGGATGAATCAAGAAAACCCAAGAAAACCGAAACTAGACGAGTGAATGTAAGAGAAAAAAAAATTAATAATACCCATAAGAAGAAGAAGAGAAGAGGATCATACTTGAGAAGATGAGAGAAGAAAATGAAACAAACAAGTGACAGGAGTAGGAGTGGGGGAGTGGGTAGGATACAGTCAGATAAATGTCATTAATCCTTGAGGAGAAAGGGATAAATGGCATCAATCATTTTACGAAAATACCCCTGGCAAGGAGGGTGGGCTTGCTATAGTGAGGTTTTGCCTTCGTGTGGGCTCGCTATAGCGAGGTGTGTCCTCGATATAGCGAGAACTCATCTATAAAACCTCCTATTCTCACTACTATTCTCGCTATAGCTAGAAAGGGGGTGCGATATCCTATGGGCCTGGGATATCGAACCCTGGGATATCCTACAAGATTAGGATATCGCAGGATAAAAGGATAAAACTGTCCAACTTTTGACGTCCTCTCATGTATGATCTTCTATGAGGTAATTTGCAGTATTTCATCTTATCTTTGGTAAATGCAGGGTTTTGGAACGTCCCTACGGTAATATTCCCAATTATTTTATATAGGTGGGAATGATCACGTAGCTAGCTTCTCAAAGAAGATGGGTCTTGCAGTGAACGTTTCTTGGAGGGCGGGACACAGAGGGAACTCTCTCTTATTAAATCCATGATCCACTGGGCCTTCAATATATTTTTTTTTTTGGTGTTTTCTGAGGCGTCAGTCACCCTTCACACTCGTTTGTAATAAGATGTGAAAATGGTATATAAATAAGATTGTGTTTACACACTTTAGCAAAAAAAAAAAAAAAGCTATTTACACACCAAAAATTTTACACTATTAATTACATCTTTAGGGGCCCATGAAATACCTTTTTTTTTTTTTTCATTGTCATAATCCAACATTCAATTTATTTCTTAGAGTAATAAACACAATATCTTGAAACTAATTATCTTAAATATTCATAGATTTCGAATGATAATTAAAAATATATAATCTATAAATTTGGTTTTATGTACTTTCGTCAGCGTCTAATTTATGATCCAAAATGTTCAATATTTTTGTCATCATCTTTATTATCATCATCATCTTCTTCTTTATCAAAGTCTTGTCCAACTAAATTAGAGTTGGCTATTTAATATTCATATATTAATGGTAAATATCGAGATATTTAGGGAACATTTATGAATACAAGCAAAATCGTCATTTCCTCTTTGGTACATTTTCTAATGTCTGGTGCAATGACAATTGCCGAGGAAACCGCCTAAAATATAGTGTTTTTTATTTGCTAGATTTGATTTTGATTTCCCACACTCCACCATCAGAACCGCATAACCGCAGAAGAGAAATGTGTCTTTCCTCTTCCTCAGCATTACACATTGGTACCATTGTGAAAGCACGACTTTTTCCTAGCTTAATTTTTCATAAATTTTGAGAGGTTTGTGAAAGCACAAACATAAACAAATTTTTTTTTTTAATATCACACTAGAGTAAAGAACCAACTGAAAGGAGAAAAAAAATAAAAAAAATACAATACCTCGCCAAAAGGCACAGCAGAAAAAAAGAAAAGAAATCCTTATGTGTCATATGATTGGACAGTCCAAAGGCTATTAAAAAGCCATCCTGTGGATGGCATTGCATCATTTGACGATGTATTTGGATTTCCACAATAACGCAAAGAAACTCCTGCAGCAACTATGACTAGTGCGCCAACACACTCAGGGTTGACTGGTGTTAGCACACAGGCCAGGATCAATCCCTCGGTTCTCATGTTTATCATCCCTGTACCACTAGCCCAATATAGCAAAAATAATAGTAGCAGCAGTAGTTATCACAAAAATTGCCCCTCAGCATTGTGGTTCAATTTTTCCAGCTTCCCACTGTACGAAGCCTTTTTGTTGTACCCACAAAACAAATAATCTATGTTTACCAAAACTAACTTAGTTTCCTTAAAACCAAATAAAACTAAAGTAAAAACATGATGTTGTTACAATCACAAGGATATAACAAAATACAAATGTTAGTTACATACAAGAGCTATAGACTAACTGCCAACTTTTTCTTGTCTTCGATAGGAATATATCAAATTAGTTGCAAGAACATTGCCTTCTGTGGTTTTTGAAGCAAACCCTACCAGTCTACCACCATGAGGCCAAGCAGATGAATGCACAGGATCTCTGACATGTACAATATGTACAATGGTAGTATGATTGATCACTAATCTACATGTATAAAGCAATTATAGAGCAAGTTTTTCATGCGTAAACTTAGTGTAACCATGTTCTACAATCATTCCAAAGTTACAACAGCACTGTATTCACAATTCGAGGACTCAACCTTTAACCGGCTTTCTTTAACTTTCATCCAAGAAATGCGCCATATTTGAAATAAACTTTGCCTGCATTTAGAAATGCACCAACTTAGAATATAGAAACATTGGTGCTATGCGACTATTATGCCTCAGCAATGGATGCTACTATAGTCAAGGAAAGACTATAAACCACCAGACATTTCTGAAAAATGCCAAATATATAGCAAATAATCTACCAAAAATAAAACAATTAGATGCTTGCTTGTGCCTGACAGTGACAACTTGGTGACCATGAAAAAAGTGGAAAACATGGCATGCTGCTGAGCTCCACTGACCCACTTGATAAACAGAGGGTTGGTTTTGGTAATAAACAAAATACTCAATAATGAAGACACAAGCATTAATGGAAACGGCAGATTTATACCTCTCTGGTTCAATAGTTCTTCTTGCAAGCATGATTGTTAAGAAAACAGGGACCATAGCTGCAAATAAATGCTTGAGAGTATGCCCACTGACAATTTGATGAGTCCATCTGTAGATAACCTTATCCTCTGCTTCTTCCACTTTTGCCAAGAGATAAAATACTGCAATTACTACAAATCAATGAAATTGCCAATCTAATTCAAAGCACTAGTGCACTTAAAGCATGACTATTGAGATGTAACAGAACATGTAAACTAAAAACAAGAATAGCCAAAATAAATCATGATTTGTCAAAAGCAAGCTATTCAATTGATGGGAAAATGCTACTTTTTTTTTTTTTTTTTTCTCAGAAACCTTGGAAAGATGGATCTTCTATAGCAACCTAATTTGGAGCATATGCAGAAGAACTTGGCAAAATATTTGGTGTAGGAAAGATGCAGCAATGAAACAAAAGTATGCAATAAAACTCACGCATCACAAAATCATCCCAGTAACTGAAGATTTATTCAAAAACCAAACCCTACTTTACCAGAAATATCCCAGATCCTTTCATATTATGTAAAAGTTTTTTGGTAAAACATATTATGTAAATTTTGATTATAGGAACAAAATGCTGAAATGAACACTTTGATGAATGTAACATTCATCTTCTTCTATTCAATGCCTATTGCATTGTATCAATTACATATGATTCCTGGGTTTCAACAACACAACACGAAAAAATGATAATTTTAGACATTCCCTGCAACAATAAAAAGGTCGATTATTGGAAGTCTTGGATCTTCCAGCCTACGTAATTTTGGGGCATTGTCCAGTGTCAACAATGAAGCCTATTATTTTCATAGTCTACACCGAATTATCGGCCCAACATGGACAATTTGATATTATGCAAACCATCAGGTTGAGGATAATAGAAGGTTCAAAAAGTCGGACTTAAGGGGCAACTCGAAAACCCCTCAAGTTGAGTGACCTCTGTCGCATGAGACTGACTGAGTCGGACTGAGAGACACCTTTCAGCCTATTAAAGTTATAAAATATGAAAAAATGACAAAAAAAATCTAGAAAATAGAAAATATAGTTTTGTGAATTTATAATTGTAAGATTTGTTGTTTTTTACTATTGTGAATTCATAAGACGAGCCCATGGTACAGTGGAAGGTGCTTACTATTGCAACTTTGAGGTTGTGAATTCAAGTCACGTAACCAATAAAAAAACCTTGTGTTTCATTTATTAATAATGAATTTTAAGTTGGTATAGTTACGTACATTTGTATTTCACTCAGTTAGACAAACAGTACCAGAGATTTTTCAAATGCTTGGATCTTTAAAACAGGGAAAAATGTTTGATCTTCCAAAACCAGTGCAAAATATCTCCAAAGAGCCTCTCATAGCTTTCCCATTAGAAAAAATAGGACATAAGTGTGTTTAGGGCCCAAAAATAATGTGACTCGGCTCATGGGTGACTTGACACGCCATCTGCCAAGTCCAAGTTCAGTCTTTAAACCCATGGGCTATTATGATCTCTCTCCCTGTGATAGTATTTTTGAAACCAACCTGAACTAGCCAAGTAGTCTTTAAAATAAAAAATACACAGATTTCTATCGCTCTTGTTCAAAACTTAAGCCTCTTCCAGCAAAAGCATTATAAATATGACAGGAAGCAAAAAACAGAACTCCGAAAATTATAAGATGAACTCAGTGGCACCACAAGAAGACAGTTCAGGCCTAGATGATTCATAAATATCAAAAGGAAACCATCCACAACCATGAACAATGGAAGAGGCAAACACCTAACAATTTCTCCTATTCAGTGGCCCTCTCCTATTCATGAGAAATACATAAAATCTAATGAAGGATTAAAAAAAAAAAAAAAACTATGATGCCATCTCCTAAACATTCACTATATTAACTGAATCCTCATGCCTGTGCAACTGCAAATCTAGGCACAAAAGATTACTTATCTCTTAAATATAGCATCTATAATCAAGGAGATTGTCCATTTTTAAACTAAACATCACACCCAAATTTTGCCTCATAATGACCTGTTTCATTTTCTTCTCTCTCCTTTAGCATGCACTTAGTACAGGATCCTACCTTATTTAGTGGATTCAATATGTGATCTTCTTCGGCATGCTTGTCCTTGAGATAAATCAGTGATATTTAAACTAAACAGGGCATACCCGATATATATTTTTTAATTTAATTTAATTATTATTTGTGAGAGAGAGAGAGAGAGATGATGATGATGATGAAGATTGTCAGTAAATAAAAACAGTTAGATTAAACCTGCCTTGAGATTTTAGGCTATTCCATTATCCATACAGTATTCAATTTTAAGTAGAAATACTCCATTCAATATAATATATATATGGACAATTGGAGTCATAAAAAATTCATTCTTTGTGAACATGCAGAATAGAAGAAAGTTAGCAAAAAGCACAATTCAGAGATTTCCCTTAGGCAAGGAATAAGATGTTAATGAGCTCGAGAGTATGGATCCTTTTCAGCCTTCATTGCAGGAAGCTATCTACAGCCCGGGCCTGTTTGGGAAACTTACTAATATAGTGTAGTGGAGTAGAGATTATTTTGGAGAAAGAATAAAATATAAGTGGGTTATGATGGTATTTTGTTTTTAGTTGTTGGGTGTGGAATCTGTTCGATTTTTTGTATAGAAAGGAGGAGTTCTTTTGTCCTTTAGTGGAGAAAGGAGGTTCCTTTTTTGCTTTAAAAAAAAATTGCAGGAATTTTGAATTAAAGTGCTTTTGATGTGACTTTTTTTTTTTTTTTTTAAGAAATGGAGGCTTTATTTCACTTGACTCTATTAGTAGAGTTGCCAAACAAACAAAAACGTTTATGTGGAGTAGGACATGTGGCTGGTTTTTGGGGCACACTTGCCCTACCAGATACCACAGAACTTTGGGAATTAGCCATCTCTTAAAACACAGACCAAAAGGGTGTTGCTAACAATCTAATCTAAGGCCATAATATGGACAGTAAAAAATATAAACTTCGCTTCTATTTGATGACCGTCCATTTCATGGCCTTGGATCAACAGCAGAGAACATCAAATTGATATGAGTTTTCTAAATGGCTAATCCCAACCCTATTGTATTTAGTGGGGTCAATGAGACTCACAAACCTGCCAGGTGAACTAATTCAGAAAACTGTAGAAAGCGTCCTGCAACTAAGGCTACATCAATGCTATGGCGGATGGTCTTGCAAGGGGAGGAGTTTTTTGCTCTTCTATTTCATTTGATGTGTGTGTATAAAGTTATGTTTTGGTTCGTTTTGGGTGCGTTATTGGGTTTAGCTTGTTTGTGTTTCTGTCTTTTGGTGAAAAAAAAAAAAATGTGTACAGGTGAAAAAAAAAAAAAAAAGGCTGAAGATAATCCAGAACCATGCCGATTTGGATAACCTTGAATGTTCAAAGAAGAACAAACCTTTTTTTCCCCCACACTGAATACATATAACAAAGTAAATACTAAAGAAACTGCTGACCACGACCGGTGAATTTTTCAGTTAACTTTCCTTACAAAATGTGAACCAGAACCTAAAACTATAAATGATTCGTCCAAACAAGATGTAATAAGAGCTTGTCTAGGACAAAAACCACATACCTGCAGCCCAAAGCCAATATGTAGAGTGTGTGTACATTGGAGGCATTAAGATAGCCATTACTGGTATGGCAATGCAAGGAACAAACTGAACCAGAGCATATGGACGGAGATCATCAAAAAATCTGAAAAAAAAAAAAAAAAAAAAAAAAAAAAAAAAAAAAAAAAAACACACAACAGTGAAGGTTGAAAAAGAATCTGTACATGCAGATGCAGGTATTAATATGTATCATATCATTATTTTTTTTTTTTATGATAATTGTGCGTGGATTTGGAATAAAGGTGTGTATCATGATTTATGAAGAAAACAAACAACAAATGAGCATCACAAATGCAAAATAAAAGAGAAGTAGTATGCTTACCTCCAATATAGAATGCTTATAATACCCGCCACAACAAGAGGTAAAATAGATACTGTCCCGGTCTTCGCATCTATTCTTTCTATGATGAACACCGCCATGATTGATGTGAATGCAATAGTCATCTATGGTGTTGAAAAGCTAACGTTAAATTAAAAAAGCAGTTGCCAATCATATACAGAAGTTACAATATTAGAAGACAAGAACATTCTATAAGATGACAGAATTTTTCAAAAAGTTAAAGTTGTTGTCGTCCTGTCCTCTCCATATTTATTGATCTCTCTCCATAGAACACTCATGAAGGTCATCATGTACCGGTGAGGTATAATTGAATATTTACAAAATAAGACAAGGCTATTAAACCTGATATTCCTTTTTTCTTGAATAAAGAAGACCCACTATTAAACCTGATATTCCTTTTTTCTTGAATAAAGAAGACCCACACCATGTAATGATATTTCTGTGTTTGTTCATTGGTGTCAAGTAGCAATACAAATAAATAAATAAATGAAGAAACTCACGGGCAAACGATCCCAAACAAGTCGAGCATCATTTGGCTTGAGATGATAATAGGAGGAGCCAAAAGCAACTGCAGCCACACCAATAAAGAAAATTGTCCAACCCCAAACTTCTCCTTGCAAGCTATCAGAACACATGATAATCATATAACAATCAACACATGAAAGCTATATTCAACCATAAGATTAAAGCTTGTACACAAACCAAAACTCTTACAAATCAACCTATTATTAGGAGCAATACCTTAACCGAAAATAGTTTCCATGGTAGCAAAGTAAAAGCCCTACAATTCCAATAATAAGAAATGGGAAATTCGAAACCACATTCAATGTATTAGGTATCCCTGCAAAAAAAAAAAAAAAAAAAAACAATAATCAGCATATCAAGGAGACATTTTTTTTTTCTCTTTCTATACAATTCAGTCATCACCATTAAAAATAAAAATAAAAAATAAAAAAAACAGATGGCAACATAGCAGCTATGTAAGTAGATATATTTTAGAAATTACCCACTGGCTACTACAAGAAAGGGCCATCACATTCAACTTTTTTAGGGTTTCTTATAATTTCTCTTTGTGAGAGGAAAAATTATCACCTGTTGACATGGATTCTCGCATCAAATTCTTCATAACAAACTGAATTCATCTAATACTACTAAGAAAGGTGATAATTTTTATTTGGTTAAGTTCCCTTGAGAGGCAAATGAAATAACATGTTTGAAGATGATGTAAGATCCTAAATTCTTCTATAATGGATGTAAATTTTGGTTAGTCTCATTCAACTACAGAGCCAGGAAACATCTTCTTTGAAATTAGGGTTTCTGTTCTTGATTAGATCTTAAAGCGGCACATCCAAACGCATCCTCATACATCAAAAAATAAAATAAAATAAAATTGGGTAATATGTTTTCTTCCGAAAAGATCGTTATCTGGAATCGTTTTCGAAACGATGATTAACAAACGAGTAATCCAAGAAAGAATAATGAAAAAGAAACTTGAGAAATTGAATACCGAGAAATTCGCGTTTGTCAGCAAAATCGTGATATTGTTGAGATTGAGGGATGGCGGGAGTAACGATCATCAGAACAAGGAAACAAACGATGGCCGCTCCCCATGAATACACTGTCTGCTTTCTCATCTTCTTCTTCTTCGTCTTCTTTCTTCTGCTGCAAGGAGGAAGAATAGAAACGAAAACGGAATCCCACTTTCGTATTTGGGTTTCAAATGGGCCAGTTTGGCAACTCGGGCCGGTTTGAGGGCTTTACTGCTAGGGTCAAGTAACGTAAAATCTCAATTTCTATAAAAAGAATTCCAACCAAAACATTTTAATTTAAATTTTCTACTATATTTAAAAAAAATCAAAAAATAATATCATTTCTCCACTAAAAGATAAAAAAAACTCCACTTTCCAATGAAAAAGTAAAAAAGATATCATCAAAAACAACTGAAAACAAAATATTATCATAATCAGCTTTTATTTTATTATTTCTTCAAAATAATCTTTACTCCACTCAACTCCACTAGTAAAACCCCCATACAGGCCCGCGACAGTGTCAAATGAAGTAAAATTGATTTTGAATAAAGAATGACATATAAGAGTGTTATAATGGTTTTTATTTTTAATTATTTGTAATGAAATCTTTTTGACTTTTTTTATGAAAAAGTTGAGTTTTTTTTTTAGTGGATAAAGATGGTTGCTTTTTTACTTCTTTTTGAAAAATATGGAGGGAATTTTCAATTAAAGTGTTTTTTATGTGACATTTTGTATGAAAATGGAGGTTTTATTTGACTTTTACCATGCTATGCTAGTAAAATGTCAAACTAGCCGTAAGGAGTAACTTAGTTGGCCTCGGACCACGGTTTGTATCCAGAGGTTGTGAGTTTGAAACTGTACTACCACACCGAGGCTACAAGAGAGTTTATCCGGCTTTCCTCTGGACCCGGATGAATTAGTCCAGCTCAAAAGGTGGTTGGATCCCTCCGATAGCATAAAATAAAAAATAAAAAACAAAAAGTATAAACTGACTTTATTAATTTATTATGTTTGATTTGTATGGCACTTTTGAAAAATAGAATTTTCAAGCTACTGTACTGCCTAATTAATTGGGAGAGGCCTATATTTCGTGTACCCACCATCCAACAAGCAACGTTGTTCTTGTGGGTCGGCCCTCTCCACCCCCTTCAGTCTGATTAAATTAGAGTCGTGCTATACGTCCCGGATTTTGTCCCGGGCGGTGGCACGGCTCCCCATGGGAGCCGTGCCACAGTCAGGGACAAAAATCCCGGGCTGTGTAGACTTTTTGATTAAATTAAGAGCATGTTTGGGGTCATTTCGGAAATATTTTATTTTGAGAATGAAAAGGGAAAGCTTTTGATAGGCATTTAGAGGGAGAGGTTTCATAGATGTGTGTGCAAAAATAGAAAAGAGAATGCTTGCACAAAAAGATTTTGAGAGTGGCTACCTATACACTGCAAGTAGCTATTCACACACTACGTTGAAAAAAATAACGAAAAATTTCCTAAACTACCCCTATCCCTCTTCTTCCTTCTCTCTCCCTGCTTTGGCCACCTTCACCAAACCCCGCCGCCGCCTCTCCCTCTCTATATCTCTCTCGCCTGTGGAGTGATTCAAGAGCTGAAAAGCTTGTTCTATGTTTCCTTGGATACATAGTTAGGAGATGCGGGAGTTGAGATTTGTGGAGTCGAGGATGGAATCGGTGTTGAGAGTTGCAGAGGTCTGTTGGGGTTTTTTGAGGGAAATCTAGGGTTTTGGGGGGTTGGGAGAGAAGTTGAGGGAGATGGGTCTTATGGGCTTCCGAGAGAGAGAGAGAGAGAGAGAGAGAGAGAGAGAGAGATGAATGTCTGTTACAAGAGGATATAGAGGGGTTTTAGCAGACATTGCCATTTTGTGAGGCGATAGACAAGGGCATAGCTAGGATTTAAAGGTTTCGGACACCTTGTCTTGTTGAGGGGTTTTTGCTTTTTCCCATTTCCCTTTAAGAAAAAAGGAGCTCTGATTTTTGTTTTGATGTAACGGGGCACATCTTGGAAGCGACATTTATCCGAATTCCAAAGAGATAATTATACACTCGTTTTTACAGCTCTCTCTGTATGAAAATAAGTTTTTTTTTACATACTACTACTTCAAGAGTCCATGTTTCATTCCCTCCACCATGAAGGATAGGAAAGTGGGCACAGGGCTACTGAGAGAGAGGGAAGGAGAGGGAGATGGGTCCGCGACAGGGTCTAGCGGAGGTGGCCGAAGTAGGGAGAGGAGAGGGAGATGGGTTGGCGGCGAGGTCGGACGGAGGTAGCTGGAGTAAGGAGAGGGAGAAGGAAGGAAGGAAGGAGAGGGATATGGGTAGTTTATAAATTATTTTATTTTTAAAAATGGAGTGTGTGGAGAGCTATTTGCAGTGTATAGGTAGCAGCACTGAAAGATTTTTTTTCATTCATTTTTGAAATGAAGTAATTTTAGAATGTTAAAATAGGACAAAAATAGACAGATATGAAGAGGTTTTATAGATGTGTGTGTAAAAATGGAGAGAGAATGCAAGTAAAAAAAAGGATTTTTATTTATTCTCGAAATGATCATTTTCAGAATGCTAATATAGGGAAAAAAAAAAAAAAAAAAACAACTGGAAATATGATTTTTTTAGAAAGATACAGCTAAAATAGGAAAATTTTAGATATTTTCAGAATGCTAAGATAGAAAAATTTTAAAAACAAAAAACAAAACAAAGTAACTGGAAATATGAATTTTTAGAATGATACAGCTAAAATAGAAAAAATCTAGAAACATTTTCAGAATGCTAACCTAGAAAAAATTAAAAAGAAAAAAAAAAAAAAACTGGAAAAATGAGTTCTTAGAATGAAACATCTAAATTAGGAAAAGTTTAAAAACAGGTCCTACCGGGAGTCGAACCCAGGTCGCTGGATTCAAAGTCCAGAGTGCTAACCACTACACCATAGAACCAATTGCGGAAGAAAGGGGGAATAGAAAATATATATTAACATTCCTAGGACTCACTGTGACAATATAATCCCTACTAAAGACCTTGGGTCCAATAAAAGATCTCTTTCAGCTGAACTACCAATATGGGATTTAAATGGGTCCGTGGATGCTGTATTACCAGAAGATTCTAAATATGGGATCCAGTGCTTGGATCCAGTTTAAAATTTATGCGACGACCCATGGCAATGAAGCTACATAAAGTTAAGGTTGGAACCAGGTACCGGCCCCTTTGGGAACTTATCATTAAAGTAAAAGTAATATAAATCCTATATTTTTCATATCATAGGTTACATCAAAAGTACATATATTAAAATTCTCTCCGTCTCTTAAAAAATAAAATAAAAAGCAACCTCTTTTTACCCGCTAAATGTCAAAAAGAAAAACACTACTTCTTACACAAAGTCAAAAAAGGTTCATTACCAATTCACTAAAGTTAAAATATCATTATAACCCACTTATATATTATATTCTGTTGATTTGATGTTTTAATTTACCTTTATTTTATGAGAAAATTACCAAACGGGCAGACTCGCAACAATAGTCATATTTAGCATATGCATACTGATTCTGTGAGAAGAATTTCAAATAAATATGTTAACAAGAATATATGCCTTAATTTACTTTAATAATCGGGCCCATGCCTGAGTTCAGGCCCTCAGTTGGATTCATGGCCAAATACGGGTATCTAGTGGATTTTTGGGTCCAGGTCCAAATACAATGACCTGTTTTCATCCTACTTATAATCATATCTTTCCAAACTTCTCTCTTGGTATAATGATTTCTTTTTTACACAGTTCATGTGACATACTGTAGAAATAATCATCCTCAACATTGTGAAGCCTTTTTTCAAGAGCATCCAAGAGGGACACAGTTTGTGAGCAGTTCAGATTTTGAGAAGGTGGGCCTCATTCATGTATATAGGTGGAGAGATGCACTTTATTGAAATGCAATCATCATAAAAAAAACATCCATCAGAGCCTCATCCCATTATTTTTGGGCTACCTAAAAGAGTTGTACTAGAGAACTCGTAAAAAGAAAGGAACAGTAGTAACTATCCTACAACGTGGCCAGACAACAAAAGGAACCAGTAAACCACAAACAAGAGCATAAGATATCTGTCATTATTTGCATCTCTGATCTCATCTCTCACATGAGATCTCAATCCTCTTTGGGTTTTTTTTTTTTTCCATGCAGTGATCTTCTTAAAACTTATCCACCTCCAGGCCACCAATCATGTAGGTACAATCACAGAATTGGTTTTTTTTCTGCAAACTGCTTTCTGTACTCAAACCACGTTTTATGTATCAAAGCCAGATAAAGGAAGGTCAGATCATATAGTAGGTTAGATGAGATAAGCAACAATTCATAAAAACTAGTCAAAGTTGAATGCAAGGCTCTTTTTTCACCCACGCCACTCTCGCATGTGAATGGAGTGGGATTTTCAATCCACACCGTCCACAAAATCAGGACCCAAGATGTGGACTGAAATTCTAGCAGGCCATTTGTGAAATAACCCACATATAGGTTCTACTTTGATAAACAAGTAGAACTCAAAGTGCTGATGAAGACCAGGATCATGATGATGATTTTTCATCTTAAAAAAAAAAAAAGGCGGAGCAATTCATTAAAATGGTTGACTCAACATCACCAAATCCAACATCCCTAATTCCCTATCCTCTTCACCTCAGTAATTCCAATATTCAAATTCTAATTATCATTTTCTACTTTTCCGATCACTATAAGAATCTTCACTCCACCTCTCGTTGGACATTCGTCAATGAAACAATACATTTCCTTCAATCTGTTTCTAGAAAACCTCGATGAATACATGTATCCCATTGGTGTTCATTTTGTTTTCACTGATTTTCTGTATCGATGCCACTATTCTTGCTTCGAGAGAACAATTTCCCAAACCCCTTTCGACTTCTCTCCGATGTATGACTCACAGACGAGGATGAGGAAGCAGACGGTGGTGACTCCTTGTCTGTAATACCATTTGGAGGACTAAAACCATCACTGTGTTTTGAAGAGTCCCCTTTCTTGGAAAAACATTCATCATTGGAGTGTGATCTTAGTTCACTGCCACCTCTAACAGTGGGTGATCCTCCATTGATCTCTGGCATGTCAGAATCAAGTAAGAATTCCTCTAAAGTGGCTAGTGATTTCAGCTGCATCCCAAGAGAGGCAATCGTCTTCTGACACTCAGCAAGCTTTCCAGCAGCTACAGCCAGTTCTTTCTCCTGCAGTTAGAAATTGCGAAAATCTTAAGGCAGTGATCCAAAATATGCTACATGATCAAGAGTTCAATCACAATTAGTTGCTGAAAGAGAAGCAGCTTGAGTAGGCCACACCAAGCTTGCTGCACATGATCGGCCCAGACCCTGTCTTCATGACGAAACAATTGTGATAAGCTCTGGAGTCGGGAGTCGGATACACAGCATATGCAACATAAAAATGCATGATTGCATTTTAGACCATGTTCAGCCATGCCAACACAGGCCGGAAAATAAAACTAATAATAGAATAAAATAAAATAAAATATCCACTTCTGAGGTACGCTATATGCAATGCTCAGTGGAAACATGCAACATCATTTGTGAGGGCCAGCATTCGGAACAGGATGGACCCACTTTTAAGCAACCCATATTAGCCATCTAATGAATGGATAGTGAACAAAAAAGTACTCTCCATAAACAACTGCAGCCAACTGAACGGAGGATTTTCTCCTGTTGTATACAAAACTTTTGCTATTTTACATGCCCATCCATGTGCAGGAAGCAAAGACCAATGATCCATCTTCACTGAATGTGGGACTCTTTGATGTTCGCACTGGTAGCATGCATTAAGAAACAACACTTAGGGCCTGTTTGTTTCATATAATTGAATTCCTAGGAATTCTAAGACTTTGCATTTTTTTAAGTAGTTAAAAATGAAGAATCAAAGGGGAACATAAAAAACGTCCATCAAATAACCACCTTCTAGTGGGGAACTAAATCAAGATGGGAACTGAATCACCCAGCTATCACCCTAGTAATTCAAATCCTAGGTAAGTCAAGGTCCCATCTACATCACTACCTAATATCCTTCAGCCCTCACCTCATATCCTGCACCCTCATCTCTTTAACAATCTGTTGCTGAAGCTTATTTGACCATGAATTCCTATGTTTTCTATGCAAACAAATGACCATGAATTCCTATCTTTGATGCGGGCAAAGACAGACAGATGGTGAGCAAATTTTACACAGCATCATTTACCCATCCTTCCAGTCCATATGTACCCCCAACAGGCCAACACTGAACCAAGCAATGCAGATTTTCACCAATTCTGAACCTCTACATGAATGAAAGTGCAGACAAAAATGCAAAAGTAACTACAAGGAATACCTGTTTTATCCTCAACTTGTCACTCAAGCTTGTGGCCGGTCGAAGCTCAGCTTCACACTTCTTCCCTGACAGCTCCTCCTCCAAACTACGGCACTTGGCTGCAATTTCCACAGACAAAACTCTCTCTTCTTCAACCTCAAGTTCTAACAATGTGACCTTCTCACGCAACACCTGAACTTCTGCATCAGCTGCTTCAAGAAGTGATTCTGCCGCCTTCCTCTCCGCATTAGCAGCCTCTACTTCTGTCTCAGCAGCTTTCTTCAACTCGTTAGCCGAAGAGACCTGCCTTTGTAGCTCCGACAACTTCTCCTCAGCTTCCATCAGCTGAGTTCTCAACATCTCCAGCTGATCTTGGCTTTCACTCAACGTCATTTCCAATCCCATTTTCTTGCCTTCCATCTTCTCCAACTTCTCTTCCAGTTCTGCAGTCCTCTGAATCATGGCTTGGAGCTCTGCTTTCAATGGGCTATCTCCGCTATCAGCTCGGTCCATAACAACTCCAAGATCAGAACCACGGTTTCCCTTGTCAGTCTCAGACATTGCCGCCAGCCTCTCCATCTCAAGGAAATCATCCATAAGGTCAATGTCTATAGGAGCAGCCGTGAGGCTTCTGCCAATGGCCTTCTCATTCTTGAACTGATCGAGTTCAGCAATAAGAGCTGATGCCCAGGAGTCTGAGCAGCTCACCTCACACTCGCTCAACTCACCCCTACCCATCTTGTGTAAATCGGCCTCGACTGCGAGCAATCTTTCCCCACTGTCTGATTGGCTATCAGTGAGTGATTCCACATAAAGGGGGGAGACAGCAACACGCTTGTGATCATTGTTGGCAGGGGATGATGACTTACGAGCCATGGCTCGTAGCCTGCGGCACTCAGCTTCGAGCTTAGCCACCTTCTTTATGCTCTCCAGGTGTTGCTTGCTAGCCATTTCCGCTGATTGGGTACTCATCTCCCTCTCTAGAGTCCTAACCTCAAGCTCCTTGCTTCGAGCAATGAGCTGAAGCTTGAGGGCTGAGTTCTCTTTCTCTGCAGCTTCAAATTTTGGTCGAAGACCATGATCAGCAGAGGCAGCAGCTTCAGCTTTTGCTGTTTCCAGCTTGGTCTGGAGCTCGGCGAGCCTATTTTCAAGCTCAAACTTGGCAGATTCCCATTCATGTGTTTTCTTGACAAGAGCTTCATGGATATTTTGTTCTTGTTCCTCTCTTGCTTGCCGAAGCTGCCTCACACATTCCTTGAGAGCACCATCGAGGTGGCACACTTGGTCTTCAAGGGCCAAGTTCTTCTGATATGTAGCTTCAAGCTGCTGCTTGAGAGCCACAACTTCATCTTCTGCCCTTTCCCAGCCTAACAGAATTAAATTCAAAGGATGTTAAAACTGAAATGTTTGATGTTAGCTACACATTTATCTAAATATGATATCCATTATAGAATTTATTTTAGAACTATTATAAGAACAAGATGTTTGATGAATGCATTTGGGATAAAAAAGTAATGTAAAAGTCTACAAATTGCAGGCTTAATACAAATTTGAAAAGACATTAAGAAGTTTGTAACATAAGCGGCATACAGATATACAAAATTTATACAGAACCTTCTTAGTGACACATAAAAAGGCAAGAGCATGGCACATGTGTGGTAACAGGTTGTTCATCAGGTGGTCCCTACGATGAACACCAGCAGGCTAAATTAATCAGGCCCGTCGTCTGATCCTGTGGGCCACATATTTCTGATAACATGGATAGTCAAAACAGATTGCCAATTTGCCATCATTTTAAAAAAATGAGCAGACTGATGTCACATTCAATCTACAGCTAGCCCACCTGACAAGCTGGATGAATTGAGTTTTGCTAAGCACATTCACTGTGGACTGCCCTGAAAAGCAACCTAAAGGCCACACATGGAGCCGTAAATGGGTCATGTAAGCCAGAACCCGGCTTGAAAATAGTAACAGATATGGGTCCATGTTTAGCTGATGAGTCAGGCCTTGGTCTATGAGCTCAGGGATTGATGGAAACGAATACTATGATGATGAACTCAACATAGACCCGAGCAGCAAGATTAGACTACTATAGTATATCTGCAAACATTAATAAATTATTTAAATTATAACAGTGGAACCAATACAATTGGGTCAAGGACTGAATCTAGGTCCTACATAAGCGACCTAGACCCAACCTGTTTACTGCCCTAGTTGCTCATCAGCATTCCTTCACATTTCCCTGTCAATAAATGGAGACCTGAAGAAAAAAAAATGTGTTTTAAACTGTAGCCAAAACAGAACTTCAACTATCACTCCTGACCAGTAGCTCAACTTAGCCAAAAAAAAAAAAGAAAAAAAAAAAAAAAAACCTTTTAAGGCATGTAGCTAAAACAGTAAACAGACAAAAGCCAAGCCAATGCTGTCACTCCGACCTAGAAGGTCTCAATCAAAGAAATGCCGGAAGGTTATGTGAGTGCCTCCACTCCAATGAAACCATGATACTCCCATCTTTCTTAAACCCAGCTTCTACAGGGTCCATGCAAAATCATTGGAACAGGTGTTTTTTTCTTAAAAGCAAAATAAAAATACAGCCCAATAAACAGGTGGATGAAACATTACCGCTTGGGGAACAAAAACTCAACAAGATACTGTCAGTGTCATGGACAACATTGCAATGAGAAAAGCAACCAGTCTGATTATAGCTATCAGGGTTGCTCACTGTTTCATCTAATTATAACAAATGATTGATGAATGAGGCGGAATCATTACCAGTAACAGCTTCTTCTGCAACTTTGGCATGCTGCTTCACTAAAGCATCTTTGGCACTGATATTTGAAAGAGCAGCAGATAGCTTCTCAGTCAAATTTTTTACAGTGTCTTGAACTTTACTACCTGCAAGGTTTGATGAAATCTCTGGTGATTGAGAATGATTTGGGGACCCCCTTGATGCCTCCTGTTTCATTGATCAACTCCCAGATATCATTCTTCAAATCATTAATTGTTTGCAAACTTGATGATACTTAGATCCAAAAGAAGAGATTTCTGCCCATAATCTGTTTTCTTGGCTCCCTGTTTTCGACAGGGATGGATGATAGTTATGTGTAAAAAGTCCACAGAAATAAACATTCCATGCATCATGCACAGGGAAGGAAATAAATTGCCAGTTGGAAACTCAAGTTTACAAAACAGTACTGATGCTTTTATTGTTGTACAAAGTTTTTAATTTTGTGATGAAGGGCCCGCTCAAATAGCAACAAGCAAGGGTAAACCTAAAGCCATCCAACTCACACCTACCCTCATACCTGACCCAACTATTGATGGGTTTATGATATGTGATATCAAACCTGCCCTGCAACGGGTACAGGACAGGTCCATTTTAATGCCATTTATCCTCTTATTTTTTTAAGATATTATAAGATGGAAAACATTATAATAGCATGTCTCCCGCATGAAACAGGGCTAGAACCTGCAAACTGAGAGCTTCCACTTTCCAAATGTACACTGCAAACTTTGCTAGGTAAGCTTTGGGCCTATTTGTTTGCATTAGATTACATACGAATTTATGTCCAAATGAGCTGCCCCGAAGGATTATAAAAAAGGTGAGGGATGAAGGATATAAGGTGAAGATGTAAATGATGTTAATAACTAGAAACACCAAAAGCTTGAGCTATTAATGAACAACATAACAATGTATGTCAAAGGGGCTTGATAGTCACCCTCACGCATTGCGCTCTGCACATGGACAGAAACACGCCAAACAACTATACATGGACAGAAACAAGTCCCCAGGGATTCAAACCCACGAAACCCCCCCCTAGCTTTGATACCATGTTAATAACTAGAAACACCAAAAGGTCAAGCTGTTAGTGAATGACAAAACAAGGTATATCAAAGGGTCCTGACAAATGGGACGTAGACGTTCCTAGGTATTGAACATTTGAATCACTAGGGTGATGGATGACTATTCATTTCCCATCTTCCCTTGATTTTATTTCCATTAAAGGGGAGGTTATCTGATGGTCATTTTTGTATATTAACCTTTGGTCTTCATTTTTAACCATTTATGGCATGAATTCCTATGTATTCTATGCCGACAAATAGGACCTTTGTGTTATTATATCCTATTAGCAAATGTTTAAATTAGTTATAAGCAAGGCAAAGCAAATCAGGGCAGCTAAAATGCAAGCCCTACCAGTCAAAATCTATACACACATACCTGCCAAGAACCAAACAAAAGCACAACCAAACCTGCTCCTATTAAGGGCAGGTCGGGGTGGGTCACCTGTTCAACACGACCCACAACTATCCAAATTGGAGTAACTTTCTACTCAAATTATGCTCCCGACACCATAAGAGAGGCTCTTAGTTTTCTAACTAGCTCAGTTTAACCAAGCTGGAACCACCAAAAAATGGTTAACTAGAGAAAGCTCTCTTCATCTGCACAATCAATATTCTTCTCATATACGTGCACAACTGAAGATGCAGTCAAAGTTGTGTGCATTATTTAGGGTCAGCATGGCGTGGTGTCTTAAATCTTAATTGTTTGGTCCCCAAATATTAGTATTTATTTTAATTTGTCCCTACCAGCTGGTGTCTTAAATCTTAATTGTTTCTGAAAAGCATGAGTTCTTGTTTGTACACAAATGTTTAGATGGAACCATGTGATTCAGGTTCAACTTCACTTTTAACAATTGCACAGAAATTTACAGATAAAGAGAATCTACCGTTGCCTATTTTCTTGCAAAATTTTTTTATAGGGAAGTCTTTCATCTTGGACAGACGAATTTATTCATCCAAAAAGCTATAGAGATGAGATTTGGACAACCTTTCATCATATGGCCCTACCTGAGAGGACCATTCCTTCAAATTTCAGGTAGGATCTGAAACATCACATAAATTAATTTGGCTGAAAAAGAAATGCAACCCAAAAATACAGTTCAGATACTGCTAGGCAGAGAAGATGTGCATCTTCTCCACCAGTGATTTAGGGCAGATCCAAATGCACTTTAAACTCCATTTTCCAATCATCCCAAACCCAGTTGAAGCAGAGACAATTGGTCTAACAGAAATAGATATGCTAAGAAAGTCATACTACAAGCCTGAAACTAATAGTAACTGAAACATTTGAGAAACATATGGATTTTTTTTATAATGAGGGATTTCAAACTCAACATGTCAGAGTGAGCAGTAGAGAATATTACCTGATCATCAGAGAATCTTTCAGAATGGGAAGACACGGATCCAGAGCTTTCAGTCTCTCCAGGACTTTTCTCAGAAGATTTCTTCCTCCACAACCAACTTCGATTCTCCATCACCCAATCCAACCGTCCAAACACCTCATATTAATCTCACCTGCAAGTCGAAACCACCATCCTCCAACAAATCATTAATAAAGCCCAACAGAAAGGGAAAGCTAGAAAGCTGCAGCTGCTGCGCTTTAAAACACTAGTAGCAGAAGATTCAGAAGGTAAAGAAAACCCATTTGCTAAAACGCATTCTTTTGTCTGAAAATTGGGTCGCAGGAGCAAACGGCAAACGAAACCCTAAGAAATTAATGAAAAAACCAAAGCCTTAAATCTTCAAACTTGGTTCCTTTTCTACCAAAAATCCCATCTAGGGAAAGAAGACGACCCCAGAGAAGATAAACGAAGTTACGAGGGAAACAACAAAGGCAGAAAACATATGATTCTCCAAAAGCTAACGAACTGTGTCAGAAAAGGACTCACCATGCCTATTGCTTTGCTTGAAATTCACCCCAGAAAAACCCCGAATCTTAAAGAAAATGCAACCGTATACAGTGGAAAAAACTATCAAGATGGAAATGAAATAAAGCGAAAACTGAAAGACAAGACTTAATCGATTCTTTATTCAAAACCCCATTAGTGAAATCAACCACAGAAAACTGAAAGAACAAAAAAATCACTGACATCGACTCCTCAACTGAATACAGGAATAACCCATCAAAGCAAAACCAACAGAAAAGATCGAGAGTGGGTGGAACAGAGAACAGAAGTACCCATCAAAGCAAAAACACTGATTTTCAAACTTCCAGTCAAGAAAAAGGCGAAAAACTTGTAGGTTTATATATATAATTTATTGATTCATATATAAACCAGAAATCCAAAGTCCAAACAAACCCAGTAAAAAAGATGACAAGAAGTAGTGAATGGCATAAAAATCTATAGAATGTCAGTAGAAATGCAGTTGGATAGCAGATATAAGATCAATCAAAGATGGGGCATTTCTTTCTTCTTTCTTCTCTTTTTCCCATTACCTGAAATAGAGAGAGAGAGAGAGAGTTTCAAAGAGTGCTTAGTTTTCAGCTCCAAATCATTTAAAGAAGGCACAGGTAGATGAAAATGAAATCATTTTCAAAACAGGCCTGCTATTATTCCCGTCCTTGGATGAGAGCTTTTCTCCATTAAAGACATTTTCCTATTAATACTGAGTTGCAGAGTGGCTGTTTCTTTCTTTCTTTCTGCAGCCTTTTCCCTCAGTCATGGAACCTGACTTTCACACCTCATAAGATTTGATGCAAATATTGCCCTTTTTTCGGACTGAAATGCTACTATCTTTGTGGATTCATATGGCCCACTTTTTTCAGACAAATGGAGAGAGCTGCTGAAATCCTCTAATAATCTTTTGACCAAGAGAAATTCTGAGTTAAAAAGGAGTGGAACTTCACAGCAGGAGTGGAACTTCACAGCAGAGTTCACTTTTAAAACCCAAATAGTTACAAATAAATCAACTCCAGGTACTCAAATTTCATGTAAATCTGAGCTAGTTCCACTGCTGGATTGACTTGTTTAATAAAAAAATGTGATTAGTGCAATCTTATGTAGATAATTATCATTTTTTTATTAAACAATCAACCCAACGCGGAAAGAATATCTGATCGATATAATTTTTCAAAATGCCTCATATACCTAAATAATATTTATTTTGAGCGGTTCAACTTTCAATTGGTGAGCTCCAATGTTTAGTTGAAATCCTTTTAACCTAAAATTTCTCTAGTTAAAGCCTCGTATGATCCGAACTCCTAACATCTCAAACACGTGGTACTTGGTAGGTGCATTATCTTAAACCATGGATAGATAAGTGATATAAGGTTCCAATGTCTTAAAAGGGAGGTGAAAAGGAGTGAGTAACTCCTTTTAATAGATCTTTATCTTATAATCAACCATTAAATCCATTAGTCAACTCAAGATTGACCCGCCATAATGTTAAGATTTCTTCTCCAGAGACCTCACTATATTAATTTATGAATTTAATTAATCTACACACTTAGAAAATTAGATGCTAGAGTAACTTGTGATGTAATGTAGGTATAAACAAGGTAAAAATCTAGAAAGTAACTAGAGATCTTTTCACAACTCACCTCTTCCATGGTTGCCCTTGTTTCTGCTAGGTGGGTAGGCCTCACAACCCACAAGTGAGTCCGGACAATACCATGTACATAGTGTTCTCAGTGCCACATGTGAGCTCTGGTTTTAGGCCGTTGGATATGGAAAACAGATAGAAATCCTATGAGTGCAGCTCGCACAACAAGTTTGAGAGGAATCTGTGAGTGGGTCTACGCACCGTAACCGCAAGTGGACCACTTTTGACCCGTCACGTCATCACGGGCAGCTCTTTCCCGGATGCATGGCGACGGGTTGTGAATGGTCCACTCACGGTCACTATTAGATTTTATCTCATCAGACTCGGACTCGTTTAAGAGACATCCATAGGAGAGCCTGTCTCATATAGAATAGATATAAATGGTTTCCATCAAATTGTGGGGTTTATGATCATAGAGTCACCAAATATGGGAAGTATTATGCATACAATTAATCTGCCATTATAGGCCTGGGTAAAAATGGTTGTCCAAGCCCAGCCCATTTGATCATAGGGCTTTATATTTGAGCCAGTTCTATTCTCTCAGCACCTAGGTCCTAGCCATAATAAAAGGTCAAACCCTTTAATGTTAGGCTCAGACTTTAAGTAGACCCAGGCGTAGACCCATTAGGAAATCAGTCTAGCCCACAAACCTAAAACTGAAATAGTGTGGTCCAAAAGGTAGCAGAGCCCATTTATGGAGCAAAATCTATTAGAAAGCTAGTTCCCTCTGCCTGGTCGGGTATTCAACCCTGGGTCAGCCCGAGTTACACTTGGGTGACATGGTTCGAGTGAATTTGGATGGATTCAGTTTGTGTCGGGTTGGGATTTACTCATTTACCCACATGCATTTCGGGTCAGGTTTGGGTTGGATGAATAGCAGATCAATCCAGCCCAGAGAGAGCGAGACAGAGAGACAGAGAGAGAGGTGTTTTTGAGTTGTGGTATTTAAAAGCAAAATTGATGCCAGAATTTCCGTTTTCACTATGGACCTCTTGTTTGCAACCAACTCTTTTGAAATTTGCCAAGAGTTCTGTTATTATTTTTTCAAATTGCTAAAACGTATTAAAGTTTAAAAATATTAGTAAAAAACCCCCACACATTCACTTTTATATTTTAAACCTCTCACTTTCTACATCCGCCCATTTCAGTCTTTCCATTGGTTTAATGACCATTTTGCCATGTCTATACTTCACACACTAAAAAGCTTGTCCTCCACATTATTGTTTCATCAAAGAAGATTTGATGGATATGGGGGGTTATAGATCTCCAGCTTATTCCAAAGAACAGAATCAATAAGGCAAAATGGGCCGTATAAATAAGAGGTAAGCCCTACTTTTATTTTTATTTTTGTTTTTTCTATGCCGTCGAAGGGTTCCTAACCCTTTGGGCTTGACTTATCCCTCTAGGTCCAGAAGGAAGCCGGATAAACTTCCCTGTAGTCCAAGTGTGGTAGTGCAGTTTTGAACCTACAATCTTCGGGTTCAAGCCATGGCCCTAAGCCAACTGAGCTACCCCTTGAGATTAGGTAAGTCCTATTTGGGACAGTAAAAATCAGAATATGAAAAAAGGTCATCACTCGTCTCTCATTTAATTATATAAATCATGTCTAAACAAGTGAAATTTGGCAATTAGAAATACACACACATGCCCTGGTAAAAGACTAACAAAGTAGTCCTAGATTTCAAAATTAAGCAATATAAAGAACTTGGCTTGGGCAAAATAGTAACTGTATCTTGAAACTGAAATGAAAGAATAGTATAAATATATTTTGGAAGAGGCCCATTTGATCAAAACACACCTAGAGATAAAGAAACAACCAGCATCAATATACTAAAAATAAATAATGTAGCTTTTTGTAAATATTTTCTAAACTTGATGGGTTTTAGTAATTCTCCCTAATTCTGTTTTTTCCTCTCCCTCCCTTGTTCGTCTCTGTAATCTTTCCACCACCCCACTTTTGGTAGTTTGGTTCCAATTCAAAGACTCCCCCGGGAGAATCTCCAATGCTTCCATGAGAGAAACATGGTTTGAATCAATCTGGTAAGAGGAGGAGAATAAGAAAGGAAGAGAACCTTCTGTGGGCGTACGGGAAAACGCTGTTGTTTCTGGGAAAAAACCATTCCCTCGTTTTCCTGTACGCTCTAAACCATTTCCTCAATCACCTCTTCTTTCCATTTCCTCAAGAGGGTTATCTTCTTCGGACATGAAAACCAAAACCCATGTCTTGTTTTCACTCATCTTCATCCTTTTCCTCCTCAATGGATTGGATGTCTTGAATGGCGCCGAGGATGAAGCTGTCAAAATTCTCCTGAATTGTGGCTCTTCAGACAACGAGAGCGTTGATGCAGATGGCAGAAAATGGTCTTCAGATTCAACCTCCAAGTTCCTTCTCTCACCAGAGAATTCAATCACGGCGAAAGCTGAATTCCAAGACCCGTCTCTGCCTTCCCCAGTCCCATACATGACAGCCAGAGCTTTCACCAAGGAATCCACATACCGATTCGCAGTTACCGCTGGAAAGCGGCTTTGGCTCAGACTCCATTTCTACCCATCTAAATATGGAAGCCTAAATGTTGCCGATTCGTATTTCTCTGTTGTTGCCAATGGGATAACTCTTCTTCACAATTTTAGTGTTGCCATTACAGCCCAAGCTCTCACGCAGGCCTTCATCGTCCGAGAATTCTCTTTGAATCCTGCGTCCAATGATCTCAATGTCACATTCGCCCCTTCCGACAAGCACAGAGCTTCTTATGCTTTTGTCAACGGCATTGAGGTAATTTCGACCCCAGATATCTTCAGCTCATCTGCAGTAATGGTTGGGTTCTCTGATCAGTCTGTCGAAATTGGAAGCTCAACCATACAGACAATGTATAGATTAAATGTTGGGGGGAAATACATATCAACAGTTGATGATTCTGGCCTTAGTCGAACCTGGTACGACGATTCCCCATACATATACGGTGCTGGATTGGGTGTCACCTCTGACGCCGGGAAGGAGGTTAAAATCCAATATTCAGAAGAAACACCAGCGTATATAGCTCCTGTGGATGTTTATAGCACAGCAAGAACAATGGGCCCGGATTCAAATCTCAACAAGAATTATAATCTCACATGGATCTTTCAGGTTGATGCAAATTTCACATACACGGTGAGATTACACTTTTGTGAGTTGCAAATGACAAAGGTTAATCAGAGAGTTTTTGATATTTACTTGAACAATCAAACAGCAAAGAAGTCTGCAGATGTCATTGCATGGTCAGGATCCAAGGGTGTGCCTGTTTATAATGACTATGCAGTGTATGTAAACGACATGGCCGGTGATGAGGAATTGGCGGTGGCACTTCACCCATCCGTCAGTGCAAAACCCGAATACCTTAATGCAATTCTCAATGGATTGGAGATCTTCAAGCTTAGCGACGCCGCAGGGAACTTGGCGGGGCCAAATCCAGTGCCATCACCTATGCTTGTTGCAGCAGAGGCTAATGCAGTGAGCTATCAATCCAAGCCCAACTGGAAGAGGATTGTTATCAAAAGCGCAGCTGGTGGAGCTGGGATCGGCTTGCTGTTTGCAATCTTTATAGTAGTCTATCGACGTAGGAAGGGAGCTGCAGGTGGTGAATCTGGTTGCGGATCGAGCTGGTTGCCCGTGTATGTCAACTCTCACACAACGGCGAGCAGGTCTACTTGTTCCAGCAGTAACTTGTCGGCGAAGGGTACAAGTCTCTGCAGGCATTTCTCTTTTGCTGATATTAAAAATGGTACCAAAAACTTTGATGAATCTCTTGTCATTGGAGTAGGAGGCTTTGGGAAGGTTTATAGAGGAGTCATTGATGGGGGGACCAAAGTAGCCATTAAAAGAGCAAACCCATCATCAGAACAAGGCATTCACGAGTTCCGCACAGAAATTGATCTACTTTCTAAATTGAGGCACAGGCATCTGGTTTCTCTCATTGGCTGCTGCGAAGAAAACAATGAGATGATCTTGGTCTATGATTACATGGCTCATGGGACTTTGAGGGAGCATCTGTATAATTGCGACAAGGCTCCTCTCTCATGGAAGCAGAGGTTGGAGATTTGCATTGGTGCTGCAAGGGGACTTCACTACCTCCACACGGGTGCGAAGCAAACGATCATTCACAGGGACGTCAAAACTACCAACATCCTAGTAGATGAGAAATGGGTTGCCAAAGTTTCTGATTTCGGGCTCTCGAAAACAGGTCCTAGTGTTAATCAGACCCATGTTAGTACAGTTGTGAAAGGTAGCTTTGGATATCTGGATCCAGAGTATTACAGAACACAGCAGCTGACAGATAAATCAGATGTTTACTCATTTGGGGTTGTTCTTTTTGAGGCCTTATGTGGAAGGGCAGCGCTTAATCTGAGCCTTCCTAAGGAGCAGGTTAGTCTTGCAGAATGGGCTCTACATTGCAGAAGCAGTGGGACTCTAATGGATGCCATTGATCCTCATATCAAAGGTGAGATCAATCCAGAGTGTCTGAAGAAGTTTGCAGATACAGCAGAGAAATGCCTGGCTGATCATGGTACTGATAGGCCCTCAATGGGAGATGTGCTGTGGAATCTTGAATTTGCTCTCCTGTTGCAGGAAAATCCTGAAGGTAGGAAATTGATTGAGAATTAATCTGATTAGAGCTCTGGGGGAAATTAGAGGTGAGAACAAAGTGGGAAGAATTATACATCAATACAAACATGTTCCACAGATCATCAATTCAGCTTGGTGATGTGATCGCCATGGCCTAAAATATCTTGCATTTTCCCGAAAGAATCAGATGGTTGGTGTGGCAATGGAAACATTTTTAGTAATAAAGACATTCTTTGGGGTGGTTTTGAGAGATTACCTTGACTGTTTGTGTTGTATTCTTGTTCCTGTGTGTTGATTTAGTAATGTATACCAGACAAACACTTGAATCTTCTGATAATAATTCATAAAGAAAATATTTTATTTTTAGCATTGTTATCGTCGTCGTCGTCGTGATCATCGTTATCATTTTGATGTGCTACTCTAGTGGCAAAAAAAAACTGCCATATATGGAGTACTTGAAGCATGACCTACTCAGGTTCACAACAATAGCTCAGCCCTCCATAATGATAGTTATGTCATGAAGTTGCGCCAAGCATCAAAAACACATTTGGTGCTCATTTAAGAGATGATTTAGCAACTACTGTTACACTGTATGGATGACATTTTTCATTGATTTCTTACTGGAAACTGTAGCATATACTTATATACTACATGTAGTAACTAAGCCATGGTAAGAAGTAAGAACCCAATCCTCACTTTTGACATTTTAGATTAGAGCAATAGAAAGATAAGATTTTCATTTTCTTGGTTTGCCTGTGAAGTACAATTAAATGTATTTGATGGTATTACACATGAGAGGGACCACCAAATTATCTACACTTGGACCTTAGGTCATAGGATTTTCATCATTTTTTCCATTTTTACTGGGGATGGCAATGGATAGGGCTAAACGGGCGAACCAGTCCAATTTGCTTATATTAGGGGCAGGTTTTCTAGTGTTTTTTTGCACAAAGTAGGCATTGGCTTACATATTTTGACTGGTTTTAGTTTTGGCCGATCTGCCCATGTCTGCCTACCATAGTGGGTGCTGGGTAAAGGACATTTAGAAGACTCAAATTGAAGAGTTGTAGGTTCAAATCCTTATACGTCCATGAACTCAAAAAGAGACTCGTAAAAGGCACGTAATGTAAGAGCTGCGTGTAAGAAACTTAAATCAGATTTAAGAGGTAATCTCATGGGTTGGGATTAGATCCTATTTGTAAACACTTGTTCAAACATGCAATACCAAAGGAGGAGACTTCTCCTCCAACACATGGCTAACTTTAGCAGGGCATACGTGTGGTGTGGACTGCAATTCTGCACATGAAGGGACATAATTGCCGACGAGTCACAATGTAAATCTATAGTCACAAAGAAGGAACTCACTAAAAATTAATGAGAAATTGTGGTCTGATAACTAGCCATATATGGCTGCACCCTGCACCCCACTGCTCTAACAGCAGTCCAGTAGTGACTCGGGATTTTTATTTGAAGGGGGTGAATCCAAACAGGTAATTGGATTTTGGGCAATGAATTTCATCTGGGATTTAGGGGCCGCGGACCATAATTTTCATATGAGTTTTAGAAGCAGACCCATGGGCACACATACATATAACTATTTGTGATATAGAAGGCGTAGAATCCACAAGCTATGAGTTTCAAGTTTTTTTTACTGAAACTTAAAATCCCCAAAGTGGGAAGTTTTAATCACATTTTCCACCAACCATGCACCAAAAAATCAATTTTGAACATTCCTGCAAAAACTTCTAATTTTTTCTATCTTAAAAAAAATTCTAATTTTTCCATTTGCATAGGCCACTTCAAAAACCTACCCAAAGAGATGTGAGCCAGCTGAGAACGGCTCCTTAACAGAGTGGCAAGGAGTGGCAGTTCTCACCTACTTCCCATGGTTTGAACCCTGGGTATGCCACCTCTTTCCGCGTATGCAGGCTCTCTTCCAACTTGTGCGGGCTTTCTCTTGAATCCCATCCCCCTTAACTGGAGTATTAAAAAAATAGGTCGATTAAAGTAGAGTGAAGTTGAAATGTCTCACCTTCAGGTTACAGGATGAGTCCAACATGTAAACTATTTCCCCAATCATTTAAACTAGTCTTATCCCAACCATGGCTCCCAGTGGGAGTCGTGCCAGAAACGCACCTTCCAAGTTTAATAATTTCACCAAGTGGTTAATGATCATAAATAAGTTTGTGACAAGTATGGCCCATTCAATCTATAGTGATACATTTCTACCCTCCTCGTTCGTTTGACTTAAAGAGGTTGTTTATTTGCATGAAACTGATTTCTTAAAAAATAACGATAAAATCAATTTCAAAGAATAACTTTTGAAAGAGGTGAAGGATAAAGAAGACATGGTGAAAGAGTCGGCACAAGGTGAAAATGTAGATCAACCCACTTGTAATCCCTTGGATCACGCGTGGATACTCACCTTTTTGTTTCTTTGATATTCACACATCTCATAGAAAAACAAACTTTTCATAACAATTAATGGCTCATGGAGCATATTTGTTTGCTAAAATTTCTTACAAGAATTTGAGGTATTAGAGGTTTTTTTTTTTATATGATGTGATGGCTTATCCCCTTGTATTTACAAATGCTATGTTTCTTAACAAAATTCTTAAAATTCTAAACACTAAATAGATTTCAAATGCTCCAGTAGAATTTTGGAACTCCAATACAAAGGAAGCCTCGGAATTCCACCATCCTGGGGCATTATAATATATTAAACCCAAGGGTTTTTTATTTAATTTTGACCACAAGTTATACTATATTATGTCAAAATCTTCCATGTTCTCTCACCACTCTTGAGTTCTCACTCCACTCACTTCTTTTCTTTTCATGCAACAACTCAACCCACTCTTGTATATCTACTCTTCTATTTTATTCTTCTATCTTATGTGATCACTCATAGAACTGCCCTCCATTTTGAAGATTCTGTCCTTGTCCTCTTATTAAAAAAATTATAATTTGAAAAGGTTTGGATTCTTCACTTTCTCATTACTCATTCAAAGTCGAAGAAACGGTGCTAGAGATCAAGGTATAATTTTTTTCCTATAATTCCCTAACCTATAGTTCCTGCAATTAAATTTGAAAATTCTTTATTTATATGATTTCATGGCAAATACATTCAAGTAATATATTTAAAAAAACTTCAAACCACCAATTTTTGCCACAATTTATGTTAATTAACCATTTTTTATTATAACATTTATATTTATATTGCTCATGCTAATCATAGATATGTTGTGTTAGTTTACAAATTATGGAGACAGGAATTCCGATAAAGAAAAGTATTAAATAGCCTGTTTGGGTTATTCACTTATAAAGGGAATTCAAGTAAGAGTAAATTTAAGGGACAAAATCAGGGATCTTATAAAAAATTTATAAATTTTCAAATTATCCTTTCTTAGCTTTTTGTTATTTTGAACTTTTTTGACCTTTTTTTTTTTTTTTATAAGAGGAGAGATTATCTTTTAGTGAAATGATAGATTAATGAAAAAAAGGAACCCAAACTGAAGGATCAAAAGACATCACAATGAAGAAATCCATATGGCCCGCACATTGATGGAATCGACACCGACACAGATAAAATAAAAAAACCCTATCATTTATCCATTTCCTTGTCTACGAAGTGAAGCCTTTTCGACCCCACCAAGTTATCTTTCCCCACTCCTCCTTTATAAAAAGAGATCCGGAGAGACGAGGAACGTGAAAACGTTTTCCTCCTTATCGGCTTCTTTGGTATTCTCGTTCTCGTTGCTGCTGCTACTGTTGGTGGTGTTATCTTCCATGGCGGATAAAGGAGGCGGAAAGGATTGTGCGGATAAAGGAAGCGGAAAGGAATTGTGCGGTCCACATCGTCTACACGCAGAGACCCGAAGGCGAAGAACCCGAAGCTCACGACATCCGAACCCTATCTTCCGTCCTCGGCAGGTATATTTCCTTTTCCTCCCTTTCCCCTTCGCCTCTCCTTCTTCAAAATCTAAAAAGGTTTTGGGTTTTGTTTGATTGATTGATTGATTTCGTCTTCTTCTTCAAATAATCTGCAGTGAGGATGCTGCAAAGAAAGCCCTGATTTACACTTACAAGAGTGCTGCGAGTGGTTTCTCTGCAAAGCTAACTCCCGAGCAGGTCTCGGAGATGTCAAGTACGGTTTTTGATTTATTCTGTTTTCCCCATTTGATCTATCCTTTTTTTTAACAATTGATTTAAACCTGGATTTTGGGATGCAAATATGCAATTACTATGAGTTTTATAGATGATAATAGAATGTGGAACCTTACTTTGGTTCTGTCCATGTGAGGCCAGAGGTCTTGGTGGTTTCATGATGTTCATTTGCTATAGCCTTACAATGGACGACCTTTTGCTCAGTTGAAAGGGATTACTTCCTGTTTGGGTCTGAAATGAGGGATTTCAGTCCTCTCAAGAGACCCATCCATCTATCTTTTAATGCTTCTTGACGCGAACCATTTCAAGAATTATATTTGAAGGTGTTTGAATCGGATGTACATGTGGAAATCACCTTTGATTTCAATGCACATACAGAAATCCAGGCAAAAAAAAAAAAAAAAAAATGTTATTAAATGGATGCTAGGGATTAGGTTCATCTGTTTTGTGCATTTTAGAATTAACAAGTATGAGGGTGGAAATACAAGTGTAGGACTTGCAGGGTTGCTTTGTGACAGATTACTTACCAAAGTTGACCCTACATAGGTGGGATAAGGCTTACCTTGGAGGAAGATGAAATTATATTTGCTCTGTCATAGACCTCTATGTTTCCCCAACTTTTTGGGAAGTGAGAACTATTGATATTGCCACCATTTATAAATGGCTTAGAGAGGTAGAACTTAGAAAACTTATCCTGAATATATGGAGTAAATCTTAGCTTTGATAATGAGGAAGTAATATTGGTTCTGTCGATACTCGGTCGTGTCCTTTTTTCTTTATATTATTTAAGCAATTCTATTCCAATCCCTGTGCCACCTTCAACCCTTGGCCTAGTTATAGTCAGGCAATGGACAACAGCAAACCATAGTTACTATATCAGTCCTTTTTTGCGATTGATTAAAAATCTTCACAAATCAAAACCTTCTTCCTCTCACCAACATGTGCCCATGTTGATGTCATCAAAACTGAAACTTCTCTAGTCCTACAACCTACACACGTCCCTCTCCATTAACCCAAACCCTATTGTCAATTAAAAACCTTTTAGCGATATAAGAAAAGAAAAGAAAAGAAAAAACCCAACTTATCAATTTTGCCGACCCCACCACCAGTGTCGTTACAATACACCATCTACTTATATTAACTACATCTTTGCCTTACAAGGCGATGCTACGAGATCAGATGTGCTGTGTTCTGCCAGCTGTGTGACTTATATGATTTCGTGACTATTTTCATTCATTTGATCATCTTACTCTCGGTCCATTCTTTGGGTTGGCTTTCAACCAGGTCTGTGAATAACAACTGCTAATCTGCCTTTGATTTAACTTGAGGGATTTCTTACCAGTGAGCCATCTATACCACCTTCTGCACAGAATGAAAACTCAGTTTATACATTTCTTGCATTTACAAAAAGCAAATGGAGATTTTTCTCTATCCCATGGCATATTTCCCCATGGCATATTTCTGGGTCCAGTGCCAAGCATGTATAAAATAGAATATGCTTTTGTAATTTATGTTTATCATTTATTTTTCAATGCCGTTGGTAACCCTTTTTCCTTTACAATTGCATGCAAAATTATGTAGATTTGGATATGAACTAGAATACGAAATTTATCTGTATATTTCTAAGAACAAAAAAAAATAAAAAAATAAATAAATAAAAAAATAAAAAAAATTCTTATTGGTCTATTTTAGTTATATAGATCTATATATTTATAATAAAATAATGAAAAACTAGTTTACACAATCTGCTTGGTCGATTGATTGGGATTCCTACTCAACTCAGCCCTGTAAGTGGCCGAATCTGGCCGACCTGCTGGATTGAAAAAATATGCTTTAGAAAGTATTTGTATTAGGTTTGCAGATCCTTAGCTAGAAAGCATATGGTTTGGACAAGTGTCAAGTCCTAGTTATTTGGCATCTGTCTTGTGGGCACTATTTTTTTTTTTTCTTTTTTTTGTCAGATGGCACGTTCTTTGTCATGAAAATTGGGTAGAAAAATGGGCATCTAGTTTCCAAGAAGTATTCACAACCTCCATCCTTTCTCTAATGTTTTTTTTATCTGGAATGAAATCCTTTGGTGTGCTGCTGCAACTATTAACAACTTCCACTTTTCTTTAACTCTACTTTTTTTTTCAAGTCCTTTTATTAAGTTGTAGTACCAAATTAATTTTAGGATGCTTTGCTTTCTAATTTTGTTCCCCTGTTCTTAACAATTGTGTGCTCATGTCCTTATTAGTAACACAAATTGTGTTTTTGCAGAACAACCAGATGTTATTCAGGTGGTGCCGAGCAGGACTTACCAGTTGCATTCCGGACCGAGTGTAACACATTAGTGATGATAGAACATGTAGGCACTTCTCCTATGGTTAAATCCAACTATTATCTTAACTTGCTATCTGTCTTGTATATGTGAATAGCTTCTTAAGTTTCAACCGGAGATGGTGATTAAATAAAGAAGTGCTGTGTGCGTGATGTAAGTACATCTCAGACTAATCCTCGATGAGGAGTAATTAGTAAATAAGAAAAGAGCTGTTTAGTACTGCAATAGTAAAGAGTGTATGCCCTAAGTCTTCACTTAATGGTATGAATCAACTCTTGTCTGCCAGTTTCTGATGCCCCGAATTATCAATTTTGTTGTGTTGTATTGCCACTGGTGTCAATATGTTAGGGTGCCATTATCTGATGTGCCAGAATGAGTTCTGGAAGTGTAAGTGCTGTTCTGTGTCACCAAAAGGGTAATACTAAAACATCCTTAGCCACCTGATTTGTGGGGAAAACGATCTGAATAATCTAGGAAGGAAATAGTCACAGTCTAGTGGTTAACCAGGATGGTTAAGATTCAGAATTCTCTCAGAGTCGGCATGAACTCAGTAACCTTTTCAGGGAATGCTTGTGCTGATCACTTTTTTTCAAATTCTTTTGGCAGAAAATGGAAGTGGTTTTCAAGGAAGGAAGAATGATATTTTGATATTCCATGTATCATTTTTCATAGTTTTCATTTTTTATGTTTTTTTAGGTGAAAAGGCATGTTTTGCAATTTTTGTGGAGGCTAGATTCATAGCCATGGGAACCATGGTTTGCAGTATTAAAAACCACATTTCACCATGGGAGGAAATGTTCAGCTGTACCAAAAAGTTGTATCTGAGGATGTAGAAACCGAAATCATTGTAGGTAAAAAATATTGTAAAATTTTTTGTTCACATGGACATGCCCTTGCATCCTGTTTGATTAGTGAATATTAGGTGCTATCTACATGGGAATTTTTCGAATGGCTTTTTATCTTTTGTGGTTCCACCTATCACATACCTGCCTTGCCCCTCAGATTGTAGGGAACTCGTTTGTGTCTGAAAAAAATGGAGTTTAGGTGACAAGTAATTTGGCCAACCAGAGTCAGAAAAACGAGCAACCAGACGGCCTAAAGGTTTTCATGGCTAAACGCAATGCTGCAATGAAGCTGACTGATGAAGAAGAGTAAGTTCTATACTTTTAGAAAACACAAATGGTTAAGAATGCCTAAAAATGGCAACTTAAAGAATGGGTTAACTGCTAAGATAAAGATTCAATGATACTAGGCAAGTCTCTGGTATCTACGCGTTTATTTCATGGATAAACAACAGTTATGATCTGTTGCTTTTAATTGGATGGATGGAGTATCAAATCCGTAGAATGGGGATTCTTTGAGGCCAGCACTACAATTTCTTCCCATAGCCTCAGTTCAATTCAACTATTGAATCCAGTTCAAATCCAACCCGCCTGTGTATTTGAGATGGTTAAAAACTCAAATTATTGTCCTGCATATGAAAAATCCGCGGCTGACCTGGTGGCCCCAAGTGGAGCAAAATTTGGCTAGGTAGTAAGCAGGACTGCGATATGGGTACTTTACAACACATTGGCCTGTTTGTTTTATGTAATTGAATGCCCCGCATTGTATTTCTAATAAGTGGTTAGAAATGAAGAACCCAAGGTGAGTATCCAAAATGACCATTAAACAACATTCCTTTCAATGAAAATTGAATCATCGGCTGAGGAGAAATGAATACGCATCACAGTGCTAACTAGGCCTATGCTTAAATCCTGATCCTGAGTGCCTCCTTCTCGAAAAGTGTAATTACACATGGTGAGGCCCCATCTATTGAACATCTCAGCTTAAAATGAACGCTTTTCTACTCTGATTTGGACGAATTTCCCTATGCTAGAATGGACTCTTGATCAAGCATTGGTTACCTATTAGTTAAAATGATAAGAATATCTAAAGCACAGGTGATTTGATCTCACTCAATTCAAATAAAATTGCAAAATGAAACTTCAAAATGTTAAAAAAAATATATTTAATTTTCATAAGAACACGGCTTAGGAATAGGATGTTGTTGTTTCGAACTCACGCTCTCATCCTGCGGTCACTTGTCCAAACAAAAGTCTGACTTACCCGGTGTGTGAGGGTAGAATGGACTTCAAAAAGTCTGCCTCCTTAGGGGGGATGGGACGTCAACCATCTAACGAGGGAACTATACCATAGGTGAGGTAAGGGAGCCCTCGCTTGCGTGAGGGAAGTAGTCTAAGCCCCTGTATTGACATCACTATTTTTTGCCTCTATTTCTCTGAATCTCTGAAGTGGGTAGAGATTTTGAGGATAGAGGCGTTTGGTAGCATGTTTTACCTTTTAATAGTGTAGAAAAGTAGAGACAACGCCTCTTTTTCCTATAACCCATCATTTTAATGCATGTAAAAAGTAGAGGAAAAAAAAATAGAGGTGGGTGAACAGTGAATTTGGCCTAACAACGCCCAATCCAATTTTTTAAATTAAGATCCAAACCGTTGGAAATGCTCATAAATTCAAACATGGCCATGACACCAAATTTCGGTTGTTGTAGGATCATCACCAATCTCGAGATAGGTGCAAAAAAAAAAAAGAGCCATTAGATGCAATGTTTTGGAATTTGTGGGCCTCAAACACAAGATCCAATCGTTAGATCTCTTCGAAGACTGAAAATGGATATGTGGTCAAATTTCAAAGCTTGATACCTTGTGGATCCCGAGATATTTGCAAAACAATATCAACCATTGATGTATTATTCTCAATTTGGATTTGTCCATGAGCAGTAACATTTTTTTTATATTATTTATGGGATAGTAAATCACAATCCAAACTGTTAAAATTGTTCTTAAGATCAAGCCCAGATATGGAGCCAAATTTCATCCGTTGGATCATCACCAAGCTCAAGATATGAGAAAAAAAAAGAGCTCATTTGATAGTATTTTCTGAATTATGTGGGCCCCAAATATAAGATCCAAACCATTAGATCTCTTTGGAAGGCTGAACATGTCCATGGGGTCAATTTCCAAGGTTTGATATCTTGTGGATCTTAAGAAATTTGTAAAAAACTTTCGACCATTGATATAAAAAAGTCTATTTAATATAGATTATTGCATTACCAAACACTCCTTTTGAGTTTAGCATCTTTTTTTTTATAATTATTTTTTCAATGGCTCTAATATGATGGATCTATCAAAAAAAGAGTAGAAATACCAAACAAATCCTAAAACCGTCCGTTTCTTTTCTAGAATTCAAGGAATTCCTCTAGAGAATTTCTAAATTTCCATATATAGTGGGATTTCTAAATACTCCCTTGGACTCGAGTATCCAGGAATTCCACCAAAATACAAAAAGGGTGAAAATTTTGAATTCTCAAAAGTCACTGGGGGCCTTTCATGTAGTTGAAATTCTTGAATTTTCAAAGGTCACCATGTGCCTTTCGGGCATGTGTGTAACACTTTTCCACAGAAAAGTGAACGGTTTTATATGCGTAAAATTCATTTTTCAGGCGTTTAGTGCGGAACAATTCTAAAGAAACGCTTTTCTGTCTTGTTAGCATTTTCTTTGATAAAGGTGGAAATGAGTTTCTTATGGGGGGTATGAGAAATGAATTTCCTTGGAAAACTTCTCCCTCTTTTCATCACTCTTGTCCATTTCAACCCAAAACTCTACAACTCTTTCATTTTTTATTTTTTCAAATAAATTATTATTTGATGCTGAATAAATAATATACTTGTTGTGTTATTTTTTTTTCAAAAAATTATTTCATCAAATAAGAAATTTTGATTTTCTCTAAAGAATCCACAGCCGCACCAAATAACATTAGCACCAATTCAACGATGATTTTTTTTTCACCAAACATGAATTCCTAAATTTTATGAAAATCCTCTTCTAAAATTTTTTTCTTTTTACGAAATTTACTAACGTTGCAATTTCTCCTTTACACGGAGAAGGCTCACACAAACGTACTCAAATGATCAACATTTTTTAGAATTCTACAAAAGAAAACATACCCTGTATAATGAGAGAATACTTTCCTCACGCGAGGGAAGGTGACTGGTAAGACCTGCGCCGTTTTAGTACTGGGGTAAGAGGTCGGTCTCAACGCCACCGCATATCGTGCCAGTAACATACTGCTCAAAGCTGAAATTATAAAGTTAACCGAGAAAGACGATACAGCCCCAGTGCTAACAAGCTGTTTCATCTCTCTCTCTCATTTTTCAAGCTAAGAGAAGATTAGAATTCTAGGGTTAGGGTTTTTGTTGGAAGTCAGAAAAGAAGGGGGGCATGAAATCTGGAGGCGGAGGAGGGCGTAAGAATCTGAAGAGAGCAGCGAGGGAAGATGATGAGCTCTCTGTCCAACAAGGACATAGCATCATGCAAGTCCTCTCTCTTCCAGGATCCAATCTCATCGAGGTCTCATATCTCTCTCTCTCTCTCTCTCTCTCTCTCTCTATTTGGTTTTGTTTGTGGTTTTGTGTCCATTCGTTTAATCGTCATTACTTGAATTAATTTGATACGAGTTGGGGCTTTGATTTTCCCTGTTATAAATGGCCTACCGGATTGAACGATCTGGATCATCCATCCATCTGCAATCATTTGGACTGATCGTAAACAAGCAAACCAGTGAATGGCTTCCGGTGTCAGAATTCAAAAACTTCAAACTGGCTCAGGAAATGATCTGGTCATGTTGTTTTGGAGCATCTTAAATGTCTCCCAGTCAGTTCAAAACTAGTTGACTGGAGTCTGGAATATTGATTTGATCAACTCTGAAACTTTGTTAGCAAGAAATGGCGTTTACTTAAGTTCCATTGGCCTACTTGGTGTTAAACTCGCAGAAAGGTAAAGGACTCTTTTTCAAGAGCCTGGATCCCTGTTTCATTGGAATAGGGAGATACTGTTTCATCCAATCAAGACTTGCCGACTGTATAAAATCTCATGCCAGCTAATCCACCCTCTCAATTGCTTCTTTGAATGAAAAGAGGCGAGGAGTAAAGAGTAAATGAGATCATCACTTTCCTTGGATTTGATTTGTTAGCAAGATAGGTGGGTGGGCAATTCCAGATGTGATTTAAAGGGGAGATCTTTTTGTGTCTGTTTGTGGTTTTTAAACATTGTGTTTAATCTTTTAGCCCCTTCGATTGAAATGCATATTAACATTTCATTGATATATATATATATATATATATATATATAAGAGCCCATAGAGCCAATCCCAAATGGTTGGGACAAGGCTGTAATGATGATGATGATGAGAATCATTTACATTGCATGTTCTGTTTTGATTTTTTTTGTCTTATAAATTTTGTCTCATCATGTTCCTCATAGGTAATGGATGCTGCCGGTGGCAAGTCCCTGGCACTCCTTCCAGCCAAATTTCGGAAGAGCTTTTGGCTAAAGCAAGGTGTGCATCCTGCCCTATAATTATGATTTAATGTTAGCATTTTAATGGTAATGTTAACTCTTTTTTTTTTTGCTAAAATGTCTTTGACTTATTTGAAGGAACTGTTTTCACTTATAAATTCCTTTTTAAAAGAGGACTTGTCATTGCAATATGTTTTTCACTTGAATAGTTATAAGAACATTAAAATGCAAAATATAAGTTGTGCATGCATGATGATGCCCCCTAGATTTTTTACTTGCCGACCCAGATTGGTGGATAAGGCTCTGATGATGATGATGATGATGATGATACATCATTCAATAAGATTTCCCTTTTCTTTTCTTTTCTTTTATCTTTTTTTTCTTCTTTTTTTCCAGGTAGCTTTGTTGTGGTAGATGAAAGTGGGAAAGATGAGGCCATTGAATCAGGTAGCAAGATAGGATGCATGGTTGTGCGGGTTCTTTTTCGCGAGCAAGTTCGTGCACTGCAGAAGTCTCCTGAATGGTGAGTTTTCCTATGACAAGTTTTTTTTCTTTTTATTTTTGGTAGAAACCTGTGACAAGTAATTAGACCGAATATAATACCTCTTTTAGAAGATAGTAAAGCTTTATCAGGGGTTTAAAACATGATCCCAATTCAGCAATTGATTATGAGAGAACTGATTCAGTCTACATGGTGTTTAAAAAACTTTGGTACACAGCCAATTTTTGAACATATAGGTGAAGTATGTGTATGCTGAATCGGGGATCTTGTAAGTCATTATTCCTTCAACCCATGAAAGATATAAATTGAGTCAGTCGAATGTCAGTTCTGTATGACCAAAAAAAAGAAAAAAGTAAAGCAATAGACAAGTTTCCTAAAACTCAAATATGTGATTTTTATCAAGTACCCTGGCTCTGTGACCGCCAACTTGGACTTAAAACATCAAGCCCTCAAAATCATATTACACTACTGCATTTCTACATAGCCACAATCCCTGATTGCCTGTAATTCATAGAATCGTCATCATTCATAAAACCCATACAAAAGCTGCTAGCCTATGCATCAAAATCCGTAATTAATAGAATACTCTTCAGCTTTCCGCCTTTCCTCCTAGGAAAAGGAGTAAAGTAATCTTTGGGTTTCCGCTATCTTCCAACATCTTTACTCTATATTTTTGTTCACTAGAGCCACAAGGCCCTGGGGTTGGTGGGAGATACCCTGGGTTACCCCAAAAAAAAAAAAAAAAAGGTCACTATGTTCCTCAGTGTTTCTGTGGAAATATTATTCATCAATCTAAGGATCTGATTATTTCAACAGAAAAAAGTGTTCCACAGACATATCTAAGTTTTGGTCAAATGAAACACTGTAGTTGAGATTGAACTTAACTGTAAGTGTGCTTTAGATTTGATATGATCAGTCTGTCCCCATTTTTTGACATTATATAATCAAAGTTCAGGATATAGCCAGAGCAGTACATTATTCACTTGAAGCCAGGACCTGCTGCTTCCTATTGTTCACTACTATGCTTCTTAGAAGAATTAAGACATTCTAAGCTGGGATAATTTTGGCATACTTCATCCATTTTGTGGGCCTTCTCATGTTATCATCAATGTTCTGGCTAACAAACCATGGTACTGGTGTGTTAGCAATTGGTGGTTTAACAAATTTTACATTTGGTTCAGTGCTGGATCTCATGACATAGAGGGTTCAGTGCTGGATCCCATAACATAGAGCACTCATCTATGTACTAAAAAAACTTAAAAACAATGCATAAAACACCTCAATTTGGAGCATGGAACCCAATGGACCATACTTTCCTGAGCTTTTAAAATACATTGGAGCTTCTGATTATCTCAGCCTTCTGCCCACTGGTAAGTTTTCAGCCCTTGCTCTGCATATGTCATTATGAGGTGAAGTCTTTTGGAAGCAGTCTCCTAATTTCAGGGAAATCTTTGTTTTGAGTATGTACTTCGTAGGCCTTTATCTGGTTTAATTGGGGTTTCTTGGGGGGCATGGGCCATATCCGTAGGCACATTATGCCAACAGTCTGGATCCCCAAAAAATGGATTCAGCTTCTGCATAATCAAGCCCTTCATACAATGCACAATGGTTGGCTAGAGAAGCGTAGAATACCTCTTTATTTTTTATATTTGATTTTCTTTACGTTCTCAACTTTCATTGCAGGCCTGATATCTTCAAAACAACCATTGTGGATGAATCAAACAGCCATCCAGAAAAAGCCTGCATCCCATTTAGGAGAGCAACCAAATTCTAGTGACGAGGATGGGCTACCCCCACTTGAAGCCAATACAAATAGAGTCAGACCTACTGAATTTCATTCAGATTCAGATTCTGGTTCGTAGGTTTTCATGGTGCATCACTAAGAATAATTTTTTGAAATGCTGAATTTTTCAAAAAGATTACATGATGTGATGAGGACATCCATCCCTAGTACACCATAGTCTACTGGTGGCAGCAGCGCAAGAAGAAAGTTGCCCGTTTTGCATCATGATGTCTCAGAGTGACATTGTCAATTTTGGCACCAGTTTGTTTTTAATGGATATAATTACTTTGTTTGAGTTCTGATAGACAGCATGTAGTTGGAACGAGGCTTTGAGGATTGACTGAATTCATTTATTTGTGCAATGTCTCTCTCTCATATACTGGAAAGACGCATAAGTGGCAACATTTTCCCTTGCATTTTCATTAGACCGATTGGTTCAGGCACAAGTGGACGGTTCATTTCTGTTAAATAAGTGAATTATTTTATGTGCTATTATTCATGTACAGTAGAAACCAGTGGTCCCATGGTTGCATGGTTTTGATTGGATCTCAATTTGTAAGAAACTAGCGGTTGTACCTTGCATGCATGCGTATGGTCCGTTTATGCTTCTTGACTCTGAAGCGATGAGAAAAAAGTGAGCATGTAAAATGGTCAAAGTAGATGTGGTTCTGATTGTGTAATACATGGGATTTCCAGCTAATTGGTTTTTGCATGTGCCATTTCTATGGTAGATTTGTAGCCAATTGCAGAACTGCTGCAACTTTGCATAGCAAGTGACACGACAGTTTGTATAGATGAGGAAATTTTATTAGGGACAGCAAAAAAGTGTGATGGAATCAATTACTTAGTAATCGTGATTGTGGAAGGGTTGTCTTTATCTAGAGTTGAATGTTATTGAGATAGGGAAGATTCTCAAAAGTGATACTGAATAAATCAATAGGGGAATTTCAGCTGCTACCACGCATTCGAGAGAATTTGGTTTCAGCCTTCTCTTTGACAAGGGTGGGGGTAAACAAAAGGATGTTAGTGGTTAGATAATCAATGAGGATCTTAACTCTTAAGCAAGCGATTAGAAAAAATTATCAAAGAAATTGACATAGATGATGTTGGAACTTTTTAATTCTAGTTTTCTTTTCTGGTCAGAGATTCTTCTGTTCATGCTTATTTCCCTCAATGTGCTAGACTACAAGTTGTCTTGCATGACTCTTTACCTCAGCGCATGGAAAAAAGAAAAGAAAAAAGTAAAGAAAATAAAAGAGAGAGCTGAACGAAGAGGGAGCCTATAGTATGGACTCCCTAACTCCACAACACACGTGAGTTCGACTCCACATAGAAGTTGGTTTACCCAACACCCCTCCACATAGAAGTAAAATAAGAAAAAAAGGCAACTTAAGGACGAAAAAAAGGCTACTTGTGGACTCCGCAGTGCATGTAACATCATTGCCTCTACAATGAGGTGAATTTTTGCTTCTCATTTTTAGTAGGGCATACCCTAAAAAATGACAATGATTGAGCGTATCTATCTATCCAATTTTGCAAAACAGGGCTCCTAATCAGTTCGATAGGTGGGTAGATTTATTCCCCATTTATCAGCACATTGTTTTCTTAAAATGATTTTCTAATTTGATAATTCCAACTGTAAATTCAATAAGAGAGAAAACACAAGAAGAGCGGACTCACTAGCATATGGATTCTTAACCACCATTTCAAATTTTCTTGAATGAATGAAATCACAGTCAAGGTGTCTCTCTTTTAGTGCATAAGTACACTGCATATCACAATGAATCTTATTTTTAAATGTGATGCGATTTATTAATTTTGCTGTTCAGATCCCAACAAGTACTTGAAATCTCACTTCTGTAGGCTGACCAAATTTACCATCATTAGTCCCCAATGCACACCCAAATGCTATAATACACGGCGTCAATTCTTTTGCAAATCTCTTTCTTTTCCCCCCTAAATACTGATATCTGATAAGTATTCGACACTATAAATCCATTCAGATGCAAAATTTGAGGGCATTATAGATAATAAATATGCTCATCTATTTCACAAGAAAGTAAGATACTAGGAATAAAATTTCACAAAATAAAAAAAAACCACAGCGTAGTAACTCCTTGTTCCCAGCTTCCTCCTCTTGCACCCAAATGGCCAAAAATTTCAAATTGGAAGAAGAGATGACTCGAGAATAAGGGGAATGGATCTATCCTTACATGACAACTAAAACAACAATCAGCCACCTGTATACCATACCATAAACAAATATTGATCCTTCCAGAGGGCATCTATTTCTAATTTTCCTTTCTGGGTAAGGTTACAATTGTCAGTGATTACCAACTGCCCCTGTTTTCTCATAGAAGAGGTAAAGGAATCCACTGCAACCATCATTCATACATCCGCTTCCTCTTAAGGATGGTTGGTAATATAGAAATGGAGCCGATAAGGAACAGAACACAGAGTGTCTTAAAATCATAGAGATCCTTGACCGACTTCAGATCACCAAGAGCAATGCCAGCCTGAATCAGTGAGAGGAGACATCCAGTTTCAATTAGTACACAGAATAATAACATAATAATACAACTCTTAAAGTGCTTTCACATATGGAACCAAAGGGTATCTGCAGCGAAATTGCAGTACATGTGAATTGATCATTCGTTTAAAACCAGCATTTCCATGATGAGTAGTAGGTTCCACTTCATCCCACTGCTCAAGCAGTTAAAACAAGTGGCACCCACACCCTGTAATTAGATTATCTTGATTATGGATCTTTCCCTTGACAACAAGCTCCCACTTTTCACTTCCAATGATATTGTATTCAATGTTCAGCAGGAAGAAAACAACATTTGGTAGGCCAACAGCCATCAAGATTTAAAAAGTTTGGTAGACCCATAAAAATGGACTACACCCTAAAAGGGACACTTGGGTATCTCCCATGCACCATACCCACCACTAGCATAAGAAATAAGTCTGCAGCCCATATGCACAATTTGTATGGCTAGGTAAAAAATATCCTTATAGACCACAAATTGTATATTTCCTCTTATTTGATTGTTTTATGGGAAGAACAGTCATTTTTCAATCTCCTTAAGAGGGCCAACGGCCATCTAAAGAGACACATTATTTGCAATGTGAAGCATTCCATGTATATGCAGGATTGACTCTTACTTCTAATTACATCAGTTTGAAGCATGGGATGCATTATTTCTTCACAATGTAGCATTTTTGCTCGCTGAAATGTACTAGAGAATCCTAACCACAACAGCAATGACAGCAGCAGCAGCAGCAACGAAAAGAAAAAAGACAGATCACAAAAGCAACGCTTGTGCACAAATCATACTTAGAGGTCTTGCATATCATCTGGAATCTGGATTCAAATATTACATTTTGCATTTACCTAAAGCCCTAACATTGTAGATAGAAGTTGACAATTCATAATTGGTGTCAATTGCACAAAACATCCACATGCAGTGAGAGTACATGAAACTGGCACAGAAAAAACTATGATGCCTAGATCCAGTTATGGATAGACATGGTGTGGGAAGTGGGAAAAAAAAAATCTCTTCTATTGCTTGAGAACTGCTACAAATACAGTCACCAGATCCTAAAACATCAGTACGAATAGAAAATGCTAGAAGTATCGAAAACCTTAGTACTACACATACATCTCGAGACATTTCCATCCTCATCCTTCCTAATTGGCATGCATATATAGGTGGGCCCAACAAAGAGATAGCACAAATCCTATATCAACCTATGTTACCCAATCATGGATAATCAAGTTCGTCCAAGTAGGACCATGGACCATGGTTCAATGAGTTAGTTTGTTGAACTTGTGTGCTCCACTTCAATAATGGCTAAGCCTAACAATTTACCAGTTAAGGATTAAACAATAATACAGTGTTAATGACTTTGGGGGATGGATATTTTCTTTATAATGTGCACTAATAGAACAAAATTGTATTCTGGCATTTTCCAATATTCTAAAAAAACTTCTTATTTTTTTTTTCAGATTTTTTGGGGAAAAAAGAAAGAAGAAATCTCATCAAGACGTATCGGTACAGTCAACTGTGACACTCACCATGACTGCGATCATCGACTATGGGTATTAGGAGTCTCTGTCATTTCAATTATTCCCTTGTTCTTTTCTTTAATAAATATAATCGACCATTTACCATTCCAAAGAAAAGAAAGTTATAACCTTCCAAACCTACAAGCTTGAGAAGAAACCACTATTTGGTAGTTCAAATAAAATGTAGTCATAAAATGCACTTTTCCATTACTAGCAAATAAAAATGATAAAGAAATTATGTGAATGCTAATTAGGATACAAAAACCAACATATGAAATAAATCAGGAGTAAGTAGATAGAAAATGCGGCAAGGACAAAACACTTACTTTGACAGTGATATAAGACGCTGGCATAAGACCAACCAAGGTTGCAAGGAAGAAAACATGAAATGGTATGTCTACAATGGGAGACGCCATATTTATAAATGTGTTAGGCAAAGTAGGAGTTATCCTCAGAAAGAGCATGTAATTCAGAATCTTTTCTCTGCGCTTTGCTATCTGTAAAAATGGACAACAAATTTTAAATTAGATGAAGTGCCAATAAATGAAATCCATAGTATAGTAAAGTTACCTAATGTAGAGTTGATGTAAAGCAAAGTTTAAGGAAAACAGGCCATCAAAAAGAATACCTCTGCCTGGAAAAACCTTAACTTTTCAGGCCACAGCCAAAGAATTAGAGGTCTGCCAATTAACTTGGACAGGAAATAGCAGGATGACGCCCCTGCAGTAGCAGTGAAAACAACCAAAAAAAAGCCTCTGACAACACCAAAAAGAGCTCCAGCTAGCAGTGACATGAATATGGTACCAGGAATCATAAATGTCTGCATGAAGATGTAAGTTGAGCAATAGCCAAGCATAAATTGTGCTTGGTAATCTTTTGCATATGTTGCAAGATGATCTCTGCACAACCAAGTTGCATGTAAGAATTCATAATTCATATTGAAGAGTTGGAAATATACAATCAAGTATATGTGCTGGCAGAGAAAGCAGTTCACACAAAACAGTACAAATGTCACCAGCATGCCTATCTGTTTATAGAATACAAAAAAGAATTATTCAATTCCTAGGAATTCATAGTGAAAGGGTCCTATGGAAGTATTATATAAGACTATAGGAGTTCAGCGTATAAGGTAGAGATATGTAGATGGGACTTTAATTTTCTATCAAAGGGGATGTTATTTAATGGTCCCTTGTGGTTCTTTACATTTAATCCTTCACTTTCAGCTTCACTGATTGAAAAAATCACTTTTTAGAAATCCAAAGGAAATCAATTCTGCTTAAAGAAACAGGCCCTACTGAAGGATGCTAATGTTAACATACAACAATATTCAAACTTCCATCTTCTTAGATTCAGTTTGGTATGATTTGAATCTTTGGCAGTTGATGAGAATCATATTCCTAGCTACAAAGCAGTAACAAAAAAAAAAAAAAAAAAAAAAAAAAAAGGACAACAAATGACTCACACAATGCATACACAAATTAACTCTCGCAAACAAAAAATTGCATCACAGACACAAATCAATAGTTCGAAAATTCACCTAGGGTTCACCCCCAAATATGCACCAACATTACAAGTAGTTGGAACATTCCATCAAACAGATGGTAACCCATTTAAGCATTTGAGACCATGCAGAAACAAGAACCACAAGTGGGAAAAGTGCCCCCAAATCCTCACCAAAGCCAATCACCACTACATCATGTGGAAGAAAAGACAGAACAAAACACTATCCCAATTCCCAACTCCTCCTATTTCAAATTCCCAGACCACCCCAAAAGCCCACATCAGCAAAAATTGAGTTCTCTCTAAACCTAAGTCAACAAATCTAAAAACCATCTACCAACAACGAATTCCAAAAATCAAAATCCCCCTTCTTCTAAAAAAAAACCCATCAAAACCCATTTCTCATTACAAACAAACAATTCCAACATTACAAAAACCCTCCCAACTCAAGCAACAAACCCATCAAAACCAAATCCAAAAAAAAAAAAGGAATTGCGAAAAACCCACCTGAGGATCCGAAGATCTGAGATCGTGCGAGGCAATCTGAGGATCTTCTCATAATCGGCAGGAGGCATGGTCGAGTAGATGCAGATGAGACCGACGGAGAAGATGAGGAAGACGCTCATGGCGGCGGCTACTTCCCATTGCGTCAACGGGAACCTCCCCTCAAGCCTCGAACCCCATGTCTTCTTCGACGTCGGAGAATCTTCCTTGGCGCTCTCCACGTCTCTCTGCCGCCCGATCTCGACGGTCACATTCCTCGGAGCGGCCATCACCACCGACAAAAACCCAGCTTCATCTCACTCCAAAAACCATAGATTCTCTCTGGTTTCAATCGAATCCTTACAAAAGAACACGCATGCGATCTCTGCTTTCCTTCTCCTTGCCTTTTCTTCCCCAAAACAACGAAAAATCGCACAGAGAGAGAGAGAGAGAGAGAGGAGCTTCGCCTTCGACACCTCAAAATCACAGAGGAATTATAGAGACGATGACTCTATGAGGCCTTTTGGAGAGTATATAGGGTCCTGAATCCTGATCAGTGATTTAAGGAAGTGGGGCCCACGGTTACCGTGACCGTTGATCTAATGTCACCTATTCCCCTTAGAATTTGTATTGTGAGGGAATATACTTTCAATACTTCTAGCTTGGGTTCCTGACTGAGTCTTTATCTGTCTAGGATTGTATTTGGCACTGAATTGAAAAACAATGGGGAAGAAGGGCCAAATAATTTGTACGGGACAATTTTGGTGGGGTCAGAGTAAGAATATGAATGGATGGGGCCCAATATAGATTCCATACATAATGGATCCCACCTAGGGCTGCAAACGGGACGGTTTCGGATCGGAACTATATAGACCCGGACCTAGACCCAGGCCCGTTTCTAAATAACGGTTTTGGATTCGGTTTTGACTCGGAACCTATTTTCTTGGTTTTAGACCCAATTCCGATAGGAAAATCTAGTTTCAATTCTGAAATCAGGTCCATGTAGATGATTGAATCTAGTTTAAAAATCGATTCTAATTTATCTTAATTCTTCATTTTTTTTCATAAGTATATCATTCAACTTATAACAGTGTATTAAGTCTATTACCTTCAATATTATACATAAAATGTTCATGAAAAAATTAAATTTGAGATACAATTTGCAATATCAAATGCTTATATACGAGTCCCGAGTTGGAACCCATACAGGCAACAGGTACCAAGACTTCACGTTTTGCATAATATTACATTCGGGTTCTAGTCGTGTTAGCAATAAAACGAAATAATAAACTCTTTCCTGTGGGTCCAAATCCTCTTACACTCTTATCCAAAATAGCATGAGTTGAAGGAGTGGAACCCACAACGGAGTGCCATGTTGTTGAGTATCCAAGCCGTTTAAAATGAATACCTTCATAGTTTCAAAGATATCCTCAAATTTTACTCTAATAAAAGTTTACTCCGCCATAAGATTGAGCACATGATGGATAACTTAATTTATAAATATGATTAAGATTGCTTTACCTTGAATGGGCATTGTGTTGAGGTCAATGTGCACCCTCACTTATGAGCGGTCATAATCGTGGTCAGGCACTCGCCTTCGCCCTCACTATAAAACTATTGTTGTGCTATTTCCTATCATCAATTGGTTTTGGAATAAGTGGTAACTGAATGAGGTGTAAGATCCTACACATTGTTTGGTTCTCATTGGATCCCACTGTGGGTACCACTCCTCAACTCAGGATTTCTTTGAGTCAAGACCCTCAGAGGATCCGGTTCAATCCGAGGCTCCAAATCGTGGATGGGAATGGGGGCCTCGAATCCAACTAATGCAAAAGAAGCCACCCACACCCAAAGTTGGCTTAAATTAGTTGGTACTGAGGTTGACTTTTAGTGCCGAAGATTTGGACTAACCATGATTGGTCGATTATTATTAGCCAGTCACAATTGGATATTTGAAAAAACATTTTTTAACAACTAATCATACATAAAGCATGGACCCACTTACTATTATTGATGGTTCCATTAAACAATGTTTTCTAACATATATTATATGGAGAACTAATCACATACTAAGTTGCTATTAGGCCCAACAGCAATTTCTGGGCTTGACTAGTTCCATTTAATTTATTCGGGGACATATAATGTTTTTTTTTTTGACAACGCAGGTTCCTAAATCTTTGGACCAGAATAATCCCTACGAGTACAGGAGAGAAAGCCAGATAAAATTCCCCTGTGGCCCTAGTGTGGTAGTACAGTTTCAAACCTACAACCTCCGGGTGCAAACCGTGATTCTAGACCAACTGAGCTACCAACTTAGATCATAAACCAGTCAATGGATAGGTATTAGAGAATATCTCACTTCATTCAACATTACCCAGATTGTTGGAGAAGTACCAATGTTTCCTATATGCAAAAATTTTAGCGCAAAGAGGATTTTTTTTTTCTTTTCTGAACTTGTCAAGGTTCATGGTTATAAATATCAATAGTCCCATAATCAATTTTTCAGAAACCCAATACCGTTACAAACAAATTTTTTCCTACACGTAGAATATGTATATATTTTACTTGTCTCATGTCACTTATAGTTGTAAATATCTATGGATCCAATATCAGTTTTTCAAGGAACAAACAGAGTATTAGCTTACCCCATTCATCCCTTATTATGGATACAACCAATAAGGTCATTGCAAACTATTATTTCATTTTTGCACTTGAAGTAAGATCAATGCAATGGATGAGCTGATTGTTTCACCCATATGGGTAATTCCTATTGTGTTTTTTTGCAGGGATATATAATACAAAATCTAATATCTATAGTTGAAATTATATGCCTAGTGGTTATCCAGGAAAGGATAAAAAAAATTCTATCAAGAGTTAACATGTTTGACCCATTAAATTTCAAGATAATCTTATTTCAGAATTTCAAAAAAGGATAACAAAACTTATGAGAACTTTAGCCATATCCAAAAAAAGGTTCTAATAAGAGTCAAGTTTTTCACAATTATGATACTAACCAATCATCTCAGTATTGCTGAAAGATTAATGGTCAAGAGGTATTCAAGCATCTAAGGGAAAGGCAGGAGATTTTAATGATTTCTCAATTCATTATGGGTTATCTTATAAATGGGCACAAGGAAAGGGTGCCATTGAATTCTTGATTGATTCATAAAGGGGTTATTTTCAAATAGACAGAAGGGAAGGGAATTAGATGCAAAAAATCATTTTCAAAAGTCAAAGGTCATTCGCTTGGAGGTTCCACTTCCTCTTTGCGGAAATCAAATCCCTATCTTCTCAAGATTATGTCGTGTTTAGACATGTTAGAAGGTCGGCAAATGCAATGACAAACTCTTTAGCGAAACAAGGGGTAGATAGGGTTATACCCTTGATTGTTTACACCATGTAATTGTCTTTCTTTGTTCTTGGGGTATAATGCTCTCATATCTGTTGGTGGTGTATTGTTTTTTTTATTTGTCTTCTTTTTATTATAATGTTTCAGTTACCGTTTCAGTCACCGTTTTGGTGATGATGAATTTTGGTTAGAAGAAATTGTTTCTCTTCGGTCTGAAAATTGGTCAACAATGTAATGGTTAGGTATGATATTCATTATACATATTATAAACTTACTACCTTCTACGCAAGCTGTGAGAGGTAATATATGTATAATATATATATGATAGGTATAAGATTTAGCACGTAACAGGTAACCAATGCCGCCATTATCTTAATGCATCATCTCCTCATTGGGACCTGTTTATTGAAAATCCTTAATGCTCTCTCTGAGTGCCTGATATCCACAAATTTTGGCCAAATATTAGTAGGTCCCACCATAAGATTAAGCATATAATTAAACACGTGATAAACATAATTTTATGCATCAATAATCATTTGCGTTAATCATGTTCTTAATGTTATGCATGAATCTAGTTAGAGTCCCTCTTAAAGTAAATATATATAACTGCAAAATAAATTCTTTCTACCATGGCTACAATGTATCCTGCCTGTGAAATACATGGATTTTCATAATATCCAGCCGTGTAAAGCTAGATAGATGTTTCCTATATAGAAATGTGATCTACTTTTAAATTACATGGCCCCTTATGGCTCTAACCATATCAGAATAATCAAAATTTTAGACCATTCCAGGAACTTAAAAAAGAGAATGAAGCAGAGAAAGGCCTTACTTTCATGTAATCGAATACCTAATGGTTAAAATTCAAGGTCTCATTTAAATCTCCACCTTATAACCTTCATCCCTTGGTGGGGCCCATTCCACCATGACTTCCTATGTATTTAATACAAACATACGGGCCCAAAAAGGATTCTAGAGAAATCTCTACTGTCATCCAAACAACAGAATTCTAACAACATTAACCCTACCTTTCCAAGGTTATAGGCTCCTTTTAAGGGATCTTTCAAACAATGATATTTATGTGTTCTCCTCATTCTCAACCAGAGTTCCATGGATCCAAGGGGATGTGTCACACAGTTCATTCTCTGATAATCCCTTTGTGTTTTCAACAGAGAGAATCACTGTTGGATTGGATTGTCAAATGTGTATATAATGACCAATCCAACAGGGTGTATCACTCCCACTAGAGTGAAATGTGAAAATGCATTATCAACGGGAGGGCACCAAAACATGAATGGCATGGATTAAGCAAGGGTAGTCTCCATACAGGTCAAAATAACTTGACACATGGAACCACTAGCAAGCATAACTTCATCACCGTTCCTTGTGCGCTGGAATTAATGCTAGAACACTAGTATCAGAAGATAATTTGTAATTTATGATGACAACTATGATTTTTGAGACGAGGAACCTACCTGAAATAATTGAATATGATTATGGATACACCATGCTCTGGATCAGGGACTTACCCATACTTGGATTTGGTGATCCTTGTCATCATAACAAAACCTCATGGTGCACGGACATGGAAACTTTCCTTGTCAAATTACATTTAGCTTTTAACCCCATCTTTATTACCAGAAGGATCAATGTATCTCCAAATGAAACCCAAACTGCTACCCATTATATTCATGATAACTGCTGACATGGCAGGGGGCAACGCGACCAGCGGGGAGGTGAAATGGGAGGTTGCTAAAACCACGCCCAAGGATGAGTTCTGCATCCCAACCTGTGAAAATGAGGTGTTAGTTTTGAATAAGTATAAGAGGCTGTCAAGTCCCAGTGTGTACGATCTTAGACCCCATTGAGCCACCACCTATCCCAAAACCAATTGGTGATGGGAAGCAGCACAACAATGGTTTTTTGGTCTATTGGTTGTGTTAAGAAGGCATTCGAGCATCACTCCACCACGGGTGCACACGAGGGTTGTACCAAGGACCTAACAATCCCCCCCTCACTGGTACCACCCGAGAGGAGACTCGAACCCCCAACCTTACCAGGCCTTGATACCACTAGTAGGATCTTAAGCCCCATTGAGCTACCACTTATCCCAAAACCAATTGGTGGAGTGATGCTCGAATGCCTTCTTAACACAGTGATACATCCATAGCATGATGATGATGGTGGTGGTGATCTGATGAGAGCACCTATCATCTCATGGCAGAGCACCATTCGTCTCATGAACCCCGTGTTGGTCTTTTTTTTAAAGATAACAAAAGTTCTATGTAAAACAAAAAACATATTTACAGATAGCAAGGATGATCATCAAGTGAATGTATCCACTACAGATTAAAAGCAATCAAACTACCCCCATTAGACCGAATTCAATTTTGAATCTAAATATAATTCTACCAATATAATCTCCCTTTCAACACCCACTTTCACCGATGTGTAGGCCAGCGAATTATATCCCCTCCTCACATGATGGAAGGTAGCATTTGTTCCAGCGGCCAAATAATTAATCTCAGAGAATGAAATTTTCGTCTCTTCTGCCCCACCTTCTTTTGGAATGTGGAAATGTTTTAGTTGCACCAGATGGGCAGTAAAATTATGAAAAATAATATACTCGGTGGCCCATTCATCTGAGTGTGAATTTTCCAGAAGATTTTGGAGCCTTCTGTTTTTTTTTTTTTTTTCGAAATTGATGTGCAAGACAATTATGAGATTCTACGATTATCTAGGAAGGGAGATCATCGGCAAGAGTTCATAACAGAAGATCTGGATCAGTGAAAGATAGGCCTCGGCTTTAGAAAATGTTCAAAGCAGGCAGGGATTCACTAGGATCATACATTGTGTGGTTTTCCAAAACATGTTTATGAACAGTTCATAATTTAACATTGATAGAATGGCATGTGTGAACACAAAATTGACATGAGCTGTATCCTAGCTGATTTTGGATCAGATCTTAGGTGACTTATATAATCCCCAATTTAGGGGATATAATTGTAACGTTCTGTAATTAACCCAATTAAGGGAGTTGACTTAGGGGTCGTTTGTCTTTTACACGTGGGATATGTAAATACAATTTACACATGTAAAAGATGAATGTTCAAATTTTAAGTATGTAATGTTTACACATGTGTTTCTTTTTACAACTTTTGTCTAATAACACCATTTTCCCATCATTTACACATGTGATTCATTTTTTTATATTTGTTTCAATGATATGTGTATATGTATTAGACGATTTTATAAATGATACTTATTAATCATTAAATTATATTCTACTATAATGATATGAAAAGGAGACAAAAAAAGTCTGGTTTATATCAAAGTTTTCATTTGCATTTTAAATCCTTAAAAAAGAACATGTCTTTCAACATGAAATATACTTTTCAAAAATAGATATTTCTATCAATGATCACATTTCAAAAAATAAATTCCAACATGTTTGGTTAAGGAAATAAGAGTTACTAGTCTGATGGTGAAGAAAAATAGGATTATTATTAATATTTCAATTAATTAATATTTAGTTCAATATTATCTTAATTCATTATTCAATTTGCATAAAACTTTACCCATGCATCTCAACGGCTTTATGCCAATATTAATCAATTATAGAAAGTTCTTAAAATGAGTATTTTATTGCTAAGTTCAATTATATTAAAAGTAACACAAATTTATTATTGTTAGATAAAATTGCATTCATATATTATTTTTTAATGATACCATAATGCTATATAATATACATTCTTCCTTTTCTATTAAATTCATTTATACATATTTAAATATTTTTAAAGTAATACAATAATAAATAAGTTTAGAAAAATCATTAAGACATTGGAAGAAAATCTAAAAGGAGAAGAGAAGATAAAAAATCAAATTCTAAAAGAATAACTTACAGAGTAGATAGATTTTAGAAAGTATATATATATATATATATATATTTTTATGGCAAGGCAATAGAGAGAAATAGAGAGGTTACCTTTATAAAAGGAGATGAGATGAAGGGAGGATTTTCATTCATAGGTTTCATCAGTCTTTATACATCTTTTATTATTATTTTATAAATGCGTTGGAAGGGGGTTTCGAACCCAGAACCTTTTTTGATGGAAATGCCTCTTTTATTATTATTTTTCTAAATGCGTTAGAGGGGGGTTTCGAACCCAGAACCTCTTTGACGGAAACTACCTAAAACCAAACTGTCCGCCTCTAACGGGTATTCTTTAAAATCACATGTGCTTTTGGTATTCTATTTTCCCACCTCAACAGGTGTTCAAATCTTGATGTGAAAATGGGTTCATTTTCACACTATTTACACATCTGATTTACACACAAGATGCGTAAACTTTTGTAGACAAACAATACTGATGCATAAATATTACACATATTCACCATTTACATATGTAAATGAGTGTAGACAAATGACCCCTTACTGTATTAAGAACATATGAATGATATAAAGAGGGGCTCATCATACAAAAGGGACCGAAAATATTCAAGCAAACATAGTTTCTGTTATTTGCTTTATGTAGATAAACATGAGCAGATCAAGATTAACATTTATTTTTCCACAAACTGAACAAGATAACTGGCATCACAAAATGTGAAACCTGCTTTATGATTTATTTTTGGACTTGCAATAATACCTCAATCGAGATTGCCCGTCGCTGTGGTTCCTTGAACCCACAAATGGCTGCTGATAAGTACCTGCAGCAAAAAAATATTTTATAATTTTTCAACATCTTTTCAACTGGTACAGTCCCTTGAGATTTCTGTTTCAGTATTACTACTGCATGCAGCACGGTGAGAGAAAAAGGGTAGGCAGTAAACACTATATTTCTATTTAGATCATTCTAAGTCACCAAAACCATCAAGAAAGCACAAACCATGAGGATAAACGGAGAAAATGGATAAATGCAAAATCGAGGAAACACAAGCTTCTCAGTAAATTAGTAAAGATAAGGGCACATGGATGAAGATTTAGATGAGATTTTTGGTGTCCTTATCAATTGTATCAGATTTTTATTATATGGGTAACCAATTATTAATTAGCTGTTCTGGTCCTTCTTGGTCTCTATAAGACTATATCCCTGCCCTGTTAGCTGTTCATCTGAACTTCTAGTTTTGTAAGATAGCACCTACTATCACACTCTCATATCTACAGCAACCTTTTGCACTGAGTTGTTTAAGAAATTCAAACATGTCCTACATGAATACTTGAAAACAGAAGGGAAAAGCGAGAGGGGTGGGGAAGGGGGGGGGGGGGGGGGGGGGGGGTGGGGTTTGGTGTGGCACTGTGGCGCATGTTTAAGGAGCCCTTTCATGGCATTTAACTTGCACAAGCGCAGTTTCTGAGTGGCCTGATGATGTTATTATATTCTTGAAACTTTCTATTGAGTCAGTGACACCAAATCATCTATATATTTTTGAGGTTGGCACGGGCACCTACCTAGGCGAGTACAATCTTTGTATTAGGACCTCTGTCCAAGGTCTTCCTCTTGGTGCTACTTTAAACTTTGGCTCCTGCTCCCACTTAGTAGGCATTGACAGTTCACTTGTTAAAAACCACCTACTCGTTCCATATCTGAATCCACTCCAGCTTTTTCTTCAAGAGTCTTGCTCTGCTCTCTAAGAACTCATACTTCTTGAAATTTAGAGCATTCCAGATTTCGCACCCGAATCCATTCTTGCCCCAGCTTATGCTTTGTATGACTATGAAACCAATTGACATTTTCAATTGTGGAACATATTCTAATCACTCAACGGCAATGAAATGAATGTCCATGCTGGGCACCAACTTTCTTAGAGAGGAGAGGGATCCAACAGTAGGCCTTAACGAATTTCTCCAAGGATTGAAATCTAAATAATTGAGCTTCTGCTCATGAACTTTGGAAACTGACTTTTTTTTTAAGTTAAGAAAGGCTCTGATTATCTTCTCAGAACTCAGCAAGTTCTCTTATCGAGGATGGCCTCTGATTACAGAAGATGGTGAGAGTGCAAATGACCTTGATTATTTGAACCCTGGCAAAATAACACTAAGCAAGAGCTTTCTAATGGGACTGAGTGCAGGGAGTTCTGATAAAGTGGATGAAGCAACATCGTGATCCACTAGAGTGAGATTTTCCTAAACTCCTAGTAAAATAACAGAGTATGCCAGAGGCACAACCATAATCAAGGATTGACAAAAAAAATTTAGGAATTCTAGAAACTAATTGTTTTGCTAGAAGATGAGAGAAACAATTTGTCTTTCTTCCAATATGATTAAAAACAACACAAAAAATGCTGAAGTTAACTCCCAAATTTCATTGAATGTGAACTTACGGCCAAGGTTCCGTTTTTTTCCCATCCCCATGATATCGCATTGCTCGCTTCACTTCTCTTGATACCCATGGATCACAGAAAGCAGAGTCTGATCACTCCAATAAGATAACTCCAGCACCATAGTCTTACTCCACAGTCCACATTCTAAGTTCAATTTATCATTCAATTAGTATATTAAAAAGGTCTGCAATGAGGCCTATCATCATCGTTCTGAAATCAGCAAGTTATGTTTCACAATTCATGATCTTTCATGAGAATTTTCCAGGTTCTGCATAAATAAACTGTAATCTGAAGCAAGATATGTAATTCAAGCTGCATGTGGAGTACAAAAGCAAACAGCAATTGATAAAAAATCATGGAAGAGAAACTGACAAAAAATTACTAAAGAGAAACTAGAGAAATGAGAACATACCCGACAAAGAAACCAGCAAAATGCAGTAACAGAACTGAGAGTATTGTCACACCCATTTCCCCAGATAAGATACCCTGCACTCCTAAAAGTGGGTCTGATCCAGAGCCCGCTGTTGCACTAAGCATTGATGATTTAAGACGAACAACGTTTTCTGAGAATACACTGATAGAAAGCAAAATGGCCAATGTGAAAGTTCTTCAAGGAAAAAAGGGCATATGGGAAATATATAGTGCTTGAGCCTAGAATATGTATAGTTTATTAGATTTTCAACTTGTTGAACTAGGTCCCATTGTTCAGCAACCCAAACTGCTGACATGAAAGGCCCACTACCATTCATGAACCATGCACAAAATTGTCCAAGTGGAAAATCTCATCAATCAAATCGTTGGGCCTTTTCTGTTTATGCAGAGCATTTCTGTAATTTCTTTCTCAGCCATCTATTGCTGCCCACCAGTTTAAGGGTTATGAGATACTAATCTATGGGATTTTATTGCTTGTTCTATTTATGGTGGGGCAATGGCATATTATAATAATGATTCAGATCACTGAATTGTCACCTCCATTTGTACAAATTGAAGACCTGAGCAAACCACACATGCTCTTGGGTCTAGAATATGAATGATAACAGAGAAGCAGATGGCGTCAAAGATGAACCTGCTTGCAAGCAGGGATGAAGCTAGCACAGCAAAAAGTGGAGCAAAAGGTATAATCAACTTGACAAGTGATGGAAATGTGCTCTGCAAAAAAGAACCGAGTAGAATAGGAGCAACCACCACCTGCAAAGGATACATTTAAAATCTTTGTCCAGCAAAAGCATAAGAAACTTAAGATATATGAATTGTTGGTGAAGAATAACCTGAAGAGTACTGACAGATAGTTTGATAGCATCCACAGGGACATAAGCGCCAGCAAGAACTTTCGTCAAGAAAGGAGTGAGAACTACTGCACCTAGAGTGGTGCACACAGTCATGACAATGGATAACGCCACATCCCCTTGAGAAATTAAGGTCACCTGAAACACTATCTCACAGGAAGTGATTAATGGATTGGATATGTTATCTTTAAAATGAAGTTCCTGCTCCGGTTAATAGTAAAGCATATAGCAAGCACATGTGGCACATTTGCATCTCAATTCAAACCATCCAACTCATGGGAAGACTAGTGATACTGGACTGATTGTTGAATTTGAACATTTTCTTATTTTTCACTTCTTTTCACAATGAGAGAGATCTTTAAATAGGACCGTTGGTTGAGAATTTCAAATTTTTTGAATCTCAAATTCTCGGCGCTGATATTTTCAGATTATCAATGACAGCGGCAAATATTTTCAAGTAATCGATGATACTAACCGATATTTCAAATTATCGGTGGCAGATAACATCAGCCAGTATCTACACTATGACCCCATACTAGTACAAATACTAATTATCATACTGGTATCGACCAATACTTGGTATGTATTTTATCAGCTGATATTTTAAACCATGGTTAGCCCATAACCAGGGAAACTAAGGAACTTATAATCATTCTTCGTTCTTTTTTAGGGAAAGTAGGTCTCCAAGGGAGGGAAGGGATAAAGTGAAATGAAAAAAAAAAAAGGAGTTTCTTAGAAAAATCTATGTAGACGAAACATGGCTTTAAAAAGGGTTCAAACCATGGATAGATGTGTATTGATGCACAAGAACTCTATAACAGAACTAGAGAAGAAACTACCACTTTTGCAAAGATATTCTTCAATTTGAGATCAACAAATCAATACAATATGAACATTATGCAAAGCAACGATGACCTTTTAGATTGGCAGAACAGCATTTAAAATATTAAGCCCAACATGGATTTTGGTTTGCACAGAGATTCGAAACTGCCCTTTTATAATCTAAGTACCCATGGCCATAAGATAGAAAAAGGATAAAGTATATGGAAGATTATCAAGACAGCCATAATGAGGCCTATTTGGAAGAAGTCGGAATAAGACGGTTTTGTCATTAGTAGAAAACATAAAGTAAGAGCAGCAATGTACAAATGAAGAGTTTCAACAGATTAGCCTCAATGATATAATGCAGAAGATATAATGATTTTCCTTTCTTTTTTCAAAAGTTTTGTTAATATATGTTTGGGAAGAAGAGGGCATGGATGTAAAGGATCAAGAGATCCTTGTATTGAAGAAGATGAAAGAAGAAGAGAGAAAGAGAGAAGAGAGATTGTGGAATCTGTCGTATCCCAAAGGGAGGATCGACTTTTGCTCTTTATACACAAAGTATTACTAATTACAGCCTATAATTGATCCTAATTACATGTGTATATAAGTAAGAAAGGAAAGAATATAAAAGTGATTGATATCATACAACTATACAATGTTTGACCAAATCTAAGAGATCCCACACGTGGGTGTGGCTATGTTTAAGCTTTGGGCCTCTTGGTCATGGGCCTGCTTCTTTGTTTGTGCTTCTACAATGGAACCATGTAGTATGGAGAAATGGAGGTCACCACAAGGTAGAATGTAAAAGTTGAATGTCATATGCTGCATCCAAAGGTGATCCCGGTTCGGTGGGATATTTGAGCCTCGAGAGATGAAAAGGGCTCAATTACAATGATGGCTTTATTGCTGGTTGGAAATGGGATATAAAATGAAGATGGATTTCTTGATAAGAGAGGCAACTTCAGAAAAAATGTACGCATGTACTTAAAAGAGTATTATTATGTGTAGTTGGACTGAGGAAAGAACCATGGTTGATTCAGGTTGTACTTAGTGAGATTAGAGCATTATTATAAGATATAATGGTTTCCTTTTGTCATGTTTTAAGGGAGCAAATGAGGTGGACAACAATTTGGGAAAAATGAGGATATTTAAAGGGAATGGAAAGGTGGCAATCATTACCAATTGAGGTAAAATGTCATCTTCTAATCATTGGGGATCTCTTGTATTATTTATACCATGTAAAGCTACGTCAATATCCTTTCTTTATTTTACAATTTAACCATTACTTAATACAAAAATAGTTGAGGTTCTGCCAATTTCGAAACTGAAAACTCTATAGATCATATTATTGACCTCATACAACAGCCCTACCAACAGAAAGGAGTATGAGTGCAAAAGGTTGCATGACTTACCACGTTGGATGCAGTACCTCCAGGGCAACAGCCAAGCAGGATCAAACCAACTGACAGAGACGGTGGAAGCCCAAGGAATTTGCTAACAATAGCTCCAAATGCAGGCATGATTGTATACTGAGCAACACATCCAAACAGTATCTGCTCATAATATCAAGAGTAGAAAACCTGACATCAGAAATGAGAATTTATATATCAAAGGAAATGAAAAGCATTCGGAGTGTCCTTCAGGTTTATCCATGAAGATACCTGATTGAACATCCTGAAAAGACACAAAGGCCAAATTCCCAATGAAAAATTCTGTAATCCTTTAGGAGTGATAAAGTACACCTATTTTCCTACATAGCTGTTAATCATGGATTAAACAAAAACATTTGTTTCTACGATTTATTCTCTCAATTGGCAACCTGGATCAACAGTAGTATCCACTGTAGGATTTGAATCATGTGATAGATGCTGATGATGTGAGAATGTAAAACTATGTTCAATATGGGATTGTAAAACTATGTTCAATATGGGACATTATGAAATTTTCAAAATGGGTGGACAAATAGCCATCACAAGCTCCCAGGTAATACGTGAGATACAAATTAAGTGAGAGAGAGAAATGAGTTCATCAGGATCCTGAGGTGTGATCTCTACTTCTCTGGATATTATTCTTATTCATATCTCCTTGGGCATGGCCAAGAATGTGTGATCAATGCCGGTGCTTAGGAATTGGATAGCATCTACATGTTAGCGTTAAAAAGGGAGTTTCCTGGCGGATGTACACCATGGAAAAGTAATTACAAGGTTCTACGGTCTTTCCCCTAAAATGCATGCATTTGGAGCTTATGTTCAATTAATTTCCTCTTCTTTTCAATTTCACATCATTTCTTTCTATTTTTCATCTGTTAAGCTTCCAGCTCTCTACACCTTTTCTCCATGGTTATGCAACTCAAATAAGGGCAAACCAGCTTGGGTACAACAAGCATTCTACAGGCTCCATTCCAAGTGTGTGCATACTGTGGGAGGTACATTTGAGGAGGGCATAGTTCTGCCATCCTGGGGTAGAACAAGCACTCAATCCCATTGTATTTGGGTTTTTTTTTTTTGGCATGAAATCTGTACAACAATGTAGCATGAATATGAGCCATTGATTTTGTTATCATGAGCATTCTCATTTTTTCCCATTTTATCGCAAATTGTGGCATTTCCAGATAAATATAAGTAATATGGAATGCTCTAACTTGTTCATGGATCTCTTCCCATGATGCCACTGGTTCCAACACCTTAGATATTAAACATTATCTTCACGGCCTCTGTCATCATCATCATATCCTTATTCTATCAATCTTGGGCTGGCTGTTTCCGACACCAACAATAAAAATGGCACAAACGAATAAATGCCTGTACCGGAATCACTAAGTGAAATTCCAAAAGAATACATATAAAATTGCAAACAGGTTAGGGAAGACTACAGCCTTAAAACCCCCACCAGACACACACACACACACACACACACACACACACACACACACAGAGAGAGAGAGAGAGAGAGAGAGAGAGAGAGAGAGAGAGAGAGAGAGAGAGAGAGAGAGAGAGAGAGAGAATTAAAACAGAAAACAGAAACAATCCATGTTGCAGCAGTACCCTCTATACTGAAATTCCACTAGAATTCCAAATCAAATAGAAACACAGAGCATGGGAAGTCATAGAAACTACAAATTTAAGTTAAATGGAAAAAAAAAAGAAGAAGAAGAAAACACTACATCATGCATTCATGTATGTGGGCTGTATTTGCATACATCAAACCAAAGAGCAGAAACAAGAAAATGAAGAATAACAGAGAATTCAAAGATCTCTTACAGAGAGAGGCTTCTGCAAAAACAAGCTGATGAGGTCTTTAAGCTCCAAAGTCAATCCCATTGCCAACATTATTAAGGCAAGAGAGAAGCTATACGAAGCAGGCACTCTGCTGACAAACCATGAGAAAGCTGACGGCTTTACACATGCAACAAGCCCTCCAACGGTCACATAGACAGGGTAGAGGCTTGCTGCAGTGCTCAGAAAATTTTCCAATCTGGGTTTCTTGGGAGAAGAGTGTTCATGGCTTCTTTGGAGAGATCTGATCGAGAGGAACTTTGACTGTGGAGAGATGATGGGTCTTGTGGGTGTGGGATTTGCAAGCTTGGGGAGGGTTTTGGGGGAGGAAAGGAGAGGATGGAGGATGACAGACAGAGACATGGCTTGGATTTTTTTAGTGGATGGAAGAGTGGCAGGACTGGAGGCTCTATGTTTCAAGGGTTTTGATTGATGTAATCATTGACAGGTGGGGACCCATGAGCAAAAAATCATAGAGGTGGGGGCATTAGTTGGGCCCACCATTGCAGTTGGTGGGGACAATGCTATGATGCCAATGTATTTGGATCCTCTGAGCTCGCAAATCTATCATTTGGGCCACTCCTAGATTGCAGATATCAACATGTCTTGTACTGGCTCTTAATCTGATTTACTACAATAGGTTGAATTTACTGACAGATTAATCACATGAAATCTAGAAATGGAGTAAAATGTAATAAAATTGAGTGTTAGAATAAGAGAAAAATGAAAAGAGGGGGGGAGAGGGATTTGAATCGATAGTAATTCAACTTTTTTTTTTTTTTTTTTTGGTAATTTTGTGCTGTTCAAGATTTTTTTTTTCTTTTTTTGTCCATTTGTGCAACTACTCTTTGCACACAAATAGGTCAGGCATGCATATATATATATATATATATATATATAAAACTGTTTTTGGCCAAATTTTATTTAGACGGAAACTTTGCATACCCTTTTTTTTAATGGTAAGGAACATGCTGACTCCTTTGGGTCGATTATTGGTAAAATTCCGGATACACAACGCCTTCCCATTAGCACTGTGTATCAGGTGAGGCCCCCAACAGTGCATACTTTCATATATGATATGTAAAACACATGATTTGGTCCATCTCAAGATGGGCCTAACTCAAAACAAAAGTCTAATTTTGCCCAAAGTCAATAATGCATGGAAGGTCCCAAGGTGAATTTGTAGGGCTGCCCTGGTAGAATTCTCTAATGGGTGCATCTTTACCATTGGAGGATTTTACTATCAATAGATTCCCATTTTTGTGAGGAGGAATCTTGTATTTCTATTCTCCACATAAAATAACACTAAGGGGTTGGGCGAGTGGTTAGGACCACGATTTCTTCTTCTTCCGGAACTAGAGGTCTTGGTATCAATCCTCAGTTCCCCTTTCTTCATGAATTGAAGGTTGAGTCCACTAGTGTTTCCACCACCTTGGGGCTATAGGGGTGTTTACTGGACTTCCCTATGGACTCGGAGGGATTAGTCTGGCCCAAAGGACTGAAAACCCTCTAATAGCAAAAAAATAAAAATAAAAAATAAAAAAAATCTCCACATAAAAAGATCAAAATCCTCTATGTCATTGAAAATCAGTTCAAAGAACCAAATGATTGAGAAAAGGTCTCATGAAAAATCAAAATAATTTTTCTAATGGAAAATCATAACATTTTTCCTCTCTACAGCAGATTCTCTCATCTCACACATGCACCCTTTTATAGTGTTATAACACGCCCACATTTTAAAAGTTTTAAACATATTAGGTTTTGGTCCTTCTACCTTTTTTTTTTCTTTTCTCTCTGTAGAAAATGCCCCTTTATTGTATTGAGTTGTGGGACCATGTCTGGATCCATGTCCAATTCTAAGGTTTATGTGAAACCCTTATTAGGTTGGGTGGATGGTTAATATACTTATAGCCTGTGACAATACTCTAAATAGTGATCACCAAGCCTTAAGCCTTGGGCTACTTGAATTATCTAAGTTGGATCCGGCCAGTTCACAGCTAAAAGGCTACACCAATCTGCTGCTGGTGATTATCTCAATTAACAAGCATCATTCAATTTTATAAATCCAAATTGCTCAAAATCATAATCTACCATACTTAAGAACATGTTCTAATTTCACTCCGACCTGGTTTGTCCCCTTCTTATAGAAATAGAGGTACTAATACATGATTTAAGAAAAAAAACAAAAAAAAAAAAAAAAAAAAATCCCCAAGGGAGTAAATCATATTTTAGAACATGTTCTACATCAATAAATTTATGATGACTCAATTCTGATAGAGTAAAATTTGGCCTAGTCCCAGCAAACAAGGGAGAGAGATTTGAACGTTTGGGACTTACAAAGGCTGTCCCAACTCATTGAGATAGATGCCGGACCTAAATGCCTAATCCTGTTATTTTCTTTTCTGCACTCATGAATTGTTGTTTCTTTTTATATCTGGAACTTATAAAATGTTTCTTTCATATTAAGCAACTGGTGGCTGTAGTTTAGTGGTAAGAATTCCACGTTGTGGCCGTGGAGACCTGGGCTCGAATCCCAGCAGCCACACACACCTGAATCGATTTTTTTTTTTTTCTAAACTGCTTTAGAATCTGGATTTTCTTCCATTGCTTCCTCACAGGGAGGACATGTGTGTTCTTTGGGTTTTTTTTTTTGACCTGTGGTAGGCAGGTGAGGCAGATCTATAACCTTCTCAATGTCTGAAAGAGACAACATATTGAAATGTCCTACTTCATCTGTCTTCAGGTAATCCATGATGAGAGATGTGTTTAGACTGAGAAATGTTAAAAGATACTTGAGATTAGCTTCTAGTACATATAGAGAGTTGCCACATATACTGTATTCTATATCTTACATTGAAGTCTGTAATGCATCTGCATACTGTCACGACCCGGGCCCGAGCCGAGCCGTGAAACCCATACTTACTCCCGTAAACCCCGAATTAACCGAAGTTAATCGAGATCCACAAGGGATATCAATCTCAAGTACCTGTCAAATATAAAACTTTTGCGGAAATAATATATATTTGACAATCACAACTTATCATTTACATGTATCCAAAAGAAAGTCCTTATACATGTATTGTTTCAATATACATTTGAGAAAATGCTGCATATACAAAATACTATGCAGACAACCATTAATTACATTCCCAAATATTAATTACATTTCCAAAATGAATCTATAAACATTTGCTCAAAATACTATCCCAAAACATTTATCAAAGGTTCGTTCGCACTCGGATACCCAATCAGATGGTATCCCGCCGGTTCCACTCTATCAGTCCTCCTGGCGGAACCGGAGCGGCTTCCTCCGCTGGCGCCGGGGGCGCTGCGTTGCCGGTAGGGGCAACCTGGCCTGTAATGCCATCAATAACACGAATGAACACGACGGTTCAACAATGTACAAACAGTGCTTGCAATAGTATATCAACACAATTATATTGCAATAATAACATTTTCATTGCTAGAGAAATCTAGACAATTTATCAATAACAGTAAGACAATGACAGTCAGTATACATGTACCAATTGGCAACTACCATAGCATTCTTAAATTGTATTTCATTCAATTCATTACCATCTTCCCTAAAAGGAAGGCTTCAATCAATATCTTAAGATATGATCGGGATTTATTCATTTACCATCTCCCCTCAAAGGGAGGCTTCAATCACTACCCGAATGTATGATCGGATATATAAGTGGGACTTACCAGTGCCCGGGCCAGGGACACTAGCATCACCACGGAGCTCCGGAACACCCCCAATTCCATCTGCTGCAGCAGGATTAGTCATTCATTAACATTGAACTCATTTAGAGTTCTAATACAATCGCTAGGTAGTGCCAGACTCAATGATCAGTAACATTCAGTATGAAATCCTTTTTATGGATCCAATTCAATTCCATAATCCCTTTCATGACAAAAGAAAGGAATGACAATAATATCAATCTCATTAGATTGATCACAATGACACAATGAGTATAACATTAACCACACACGGGTTTGCTAAATCCCATTTCAATCCTATCTCAATCCTAAACAACCATTCGGGTGTAACCGTTGGTTTCCAAATGCACGTGTTATTCACGATGGACATCACATTTGTATTTTTTTAATATGTGCATTTCAAGTCTCCTTAATTAACACCCATGGAGCTTAGGCAATTGTCAAGTTATAGTTCACTCCAGGAACTTTAGTAAACTATCATTAATCCTCAATGATTTAGTCTAACCACGATTAGTCTTCAAAACTAATCGGAAACGCATTTATCTTTAAGAGTCACACTCCAAATTTTCGTAAAAATCGAAAACCCAAAATTCACTGGACTCTAACAGAGTCCCCTAATCGGTCGGACCGTTAGGTCCGATCGATTAGCCAAAATTTTCTCACCGTTAATGCCCTAACAGTATCCTGGCGGTTAGCCGCGGTCCAGTTGGGGGGTTAGCCGCGGTATAGTTGGCGGCTAGCCGAACCGAGTTCGGTTAGCTTTCCAGAAGCTATGCAAATCCTGACTCAGTCGTGGTCAGCTTGGCGGTTACCTGGCGGTTAGCCGAAATTTCCATTTCGGCTAACCGCGAAACGGCGGTCAGCTCGCGGTCAGCTTTCCAGAGGCTGACCATTTTACGAATTTATGGCGGTTAGCCTCGCGGCTAGCCGTCAGCTCCCAGAAACTCACTTTTCGAGCTTCAGAACTTCTGATCCTTCTTCCTTCTTCTACTTCCTTAACCACATTTCCTACAACCTGCATGGTAAATGGAACCTCCTGTTCCCCCCTCATGCATCATCCATGTACTTTCATCCACAATCACACTTCTAAACATCCATTAATCACATCATTTAAACATTCATAATAAATCCAAGACCAATGTAAAATGCATATAAACCCATGCAAATCTATCATACATCTCTACAAACAATTGCAATGATCAATATGAATTACAAGCAAGGTTTATACTTGCCTTTTTGGAAGCTATTAGTCAAAACCCTCTTTTGCCTAGCTTGGTTTGAGATTAAACCCCCAAACTTCAAACCCTAATCAAGAAAAACACCCAAATGAACTCCCATGAGTCATTGGTGCTAGAAACCACTACATATTCACTAATGGAACTTGGAAATCACAAGGGAGGTCATTTACTTACTTGTAGCTCCAAAGAAATGGGTTCCCAAGTTTTCTCTCAAGCTCTATACTTCAATAATGGAGGAAACCCTTGAGGAAGAGGATGTAGATGGAGATGAACTCCTCAAAATCCCCTTGAATCACTCTTAACTTCACCCTTTATGGAGAGAAATGGAAGAGGAAGAGGAGAAATGGAGAGCTCCAGGGCTTCTTCTTGCAATGGAATGAGAAATGAAGCCCTCGCTCCCATTTCACTCTAATATAAGCCACTTCACACTAAAACCCCCTCTTCTTTGGCTTATTTTCATTTTGAGTCAAATGACTCCTCACTTGGTCCATCCTAGGTCAAATGAAATCGCGTTTATTATGAAAGTTGACGTACTCTTCGAGATACACACGTTGGTATCAAGAATTTCCGTATTTGACGAAATACGTGAAAACCCGTATTTACGAAAAAGTCCTTAGTTTATCTTGTTCGAGCCCAAACTTATTCCAATCAATTCAATTTCTATTCAAATCCATTTCATTAGGCTTAATGTGTCATTAGAGACTGATTTGTCCCTCTTTGGTCATTAACCTTAGTTAATTCAATTATCCATGCTTAATTAGCATTAATCACAATTAATTAGCCTTAATTACGATTAATTAGAGTAGGGGTGTAACACATACCCAACTGATTCTGTTACAAACACAAAAACTTATTTTCTTAAAATAAGATTGTACAGTTCAAAGATATGATGAGTACACAAAGTTACTACTACCCAAGTGGAGGCATCCATGTGCCTGATTATGAACAATTAAAAGATGCTAAAATCACACATGAAAGTTGATTAAATCTACCATCCAATAAGATCAGTGCCATTAGGCGATTCGCTTTGTGAGGAATCCCCATGAACCATGATGATTCCCCTAGCACTTCTACATTATTTCAAATCAATGATGCTCCTAACTAAGAGATCCATTTGGTTGTTCTCTTATGAGGACTCTCCAAATGATCCAAGGAAGTGATTTCCTTGGTTTAAAGCATCTACCTCGGTGTTTGGAGGGATTATTGCCAAATTTGAGTTGGAAAAGGATGCAGGTTGAGTCAGTTGCGATGCGAGTAGCTTGTCAATTGCATTCCAATCAACGAATTGCGCACTGTAATTATCCCTTTGATCGTCGTTTGTCGTTGCTAAGCTTGTGGATAGAGAAGGGCTGTCTAGTTTTGGGAGTTTGAGGATCTGGTTCAGATGGGCCTGCTTTGATTCTTCATTTTCTTCATGGTTGTAACTGAAAGCACATTGGGTGAGATTGCCCATGTGATGAGTGTTTGCAAACTGTGGATGGGAACTCTCTGGCCACGCTTGTAGTTCATGGTAAGGGCTATTCCAAGGGTCGATCCCTCGCCTTGGATTTGGACTTGGCTTCTTGAATGCTCGGCATACAACCCATCCTTCTTCCTGCAATCCATCAACCACATGCTTAGTTAATATATAATTAAAAACTAATCATCATTATTAAAGTCTTGTCTCAACTACGTTGGTTAGTTTCTATGGAAGAGAAAATTCATACATCTCTAATCGTCCATAGGAAATTAAAATTCTCTCCATCAAGAAAAATCAATTCATATTTTTTTTCTCTTTTTTACAAAAAAATATGTGGCACCAAACGATAAAATAGCAGATTGCATGAAAATCCGAACAATTTCCATCTTTATTCAGAGTCGCATAATATTTAGTTTCAACTCATTAATATTTACCACCTTTTCCTTTTTACATATATATATTAATATTTTTTTTCCTCATCTCATTTTCCTCCAACAGTCCTCTCCATCTAGCAACTTCGAGCCCAACATCTTTGTAAGGTATGAAGTCATTCTTTTTAACATTATCCATAATGTTATTTTCACTATGGTACGTTTTAATCATTTCATTTGTAGAATTAATATATTTTGATAATTAGGTATAAGTGTAAGATAGTGGAAACATTTTAAACCAACCCATGAAATTAAAAAAAAAAAAACTATTTTGTTACTTCTCAAGAAAGAAAAAACTTTAAAAAAATTATAATTATTTAGAAAATTAATAAATTGATTAGCAGCTTAACACTAAACTCTATTTTCATTATAATTAGTGTTTTAATTTTCATAAAGGCCTTTAATTTATAGACCCAACTTTACATGTGAGGTTTACAATCTAAAGATTCAAACAACTCAAAGATGCACCCGTGGCTTCATGATTTGCTGTGGCATCATAGATGGCATGGACAATCTTAAAAAAAAAAAAAAAAAATGTTGGTCAAAACCCATACTTGCTATGCTTTTTCTTAACAAAACCAATTATAACATATAAATACATTAAATGAAGCTAACGAAGACCCTCATGAATGTGGTGGAGAACGACGTAGCCATTGTAAGTAACAAAAACTCAGTGCGAGGGGGAATCTTATCGTCATCTGATCAATATCGAATGATGAGGTGGGCCATCTTGACTTTTCAAAGGTAAGTGGAATTAGTTCGACATGCATAGTCTCACCCATAGTTTTCAATACAAGTGGTTGCGACCCTGTCTATTTCCCACTAACAATAGCTTACATAATTGAAATGAGAGCAAAAGCGCCATTTGCACTGGGAATGAAATCTGATGGTTTTCAAACCTGTCTTCAAGTAGTGGTAGGGAGTCTAGAGGCCACAAGATAGATTTCATTTTTGTTTCTCAAACCATTTCATTAGGCCTGTGTAATTGGATTCATTTTGGTAATTGAAGAAGAAGGAAAACCGAATTTCATCCCTTGTAGAGGATGAAGTAATTTGAAGAATTGAATGAAATCGTAATTTGAAACCATGTCCTTCATTATAAATATGAAGGGCCTGTTGGTTTGCTTGGAATTGAATTCCTAAGAGTTCCAAGAAATGTATTCCCCTCAAGTAGCTAAAACTGAAGAAACAAAGATAAAAATTTATAAATGGCCATCAATAACTTCTTCTTTGGGGGAAAATAAATAACCAGCCTAGTAAACCAAATCCTAAGAAAAGTCAGGGTTCACTTGCATCTCCACCTCCTACCATTGGTAGCTCAGCTGTTTAATTTTTGTTTGTTGCAACCCGTTGTAAATTCTTACCAATTCAATTCCATGCAAACAAGCTGCTATAAGATCAGTCCGTTGATGACAATAATTTGGAGAATTCACATAAAGAAATGAAAACCTCCTATGTTCCTGTTTGGGATCGACTCAGTGAGTAGAATTCATTAAATGCTACTCTCTATGTTAATTCTAGAACTGTGCATTTAGAAATTCTTTCAGTCAAAATAGAGAATTCAGAATTTTCATGGGAAATGGCGTTATAATATGTGAAGTTCCCAAACAAGTTGAATTCAATTCATCATTGAACCAATACAAAGGTAGCCTGTAATTAGTAACTTGCCTGGGGTGGCGCATCTTCGCAGGTCTGGAGCCGGTACTCATGCATGATCCAATCGGTCTTTCTTCCATTTGGTGCGCGCCCTTTGTAGAACACCAATGTCTTCCTCATCCCTATAATTCTTCGCTTGGAATGCACAGCTTTGTCTCTACCAGTTGCTTTCCAGAATCCAGCTGCCGTCGCTCTATTAGTCCGTGTTCCAGTCGGGTACTTCTTGTCTTTGTGACTGAAGAAGTACCATTCCTTTTGCTCTTCATAACCAAGACTGCATCTATCTACAATTGAACAACAAAATAGTAAACTAGTCTTCTTTACAGTGATAAGTTATGTGATAGACATACGGACATGTGCTTCTTTCTTTGTATACAGAAAAACACACCTTGAAGATCCCATGGCTCTATTCTGTAGAGATCAATGTCTGTAATGATACCCAAATCAATCTTTTCGCATGCCAATTTCTTCGTAAGGTAGTAACCCACAAGCTCTTCTTCAGTGGGGTGGAATCTAAACCCTGGTGGGACACATGACTCCATTTCCATTGGGTGAGTGTTACCTGTAAATCAAGAAAGATATCGTTGAGAGAGAGAGAGGGTGGGGGTTTCCTAGAAGATTGAAGAGAAATAATGTTGTGAATCATTACTTCAAATTGAGTGATCTTATTGATAAATGGAGCTCTCCAATCAGGAGGACTTGCATGCATGCTCAAGAGAGAGACCTAATGGCCAGTGCCACTTGATTTATGTAGCGTCCTTTTATGGATGAATGTCTCCGAAACTAACTTTACAAGTTAAAAAGTCCTATTGTCCACAACTCAATTCGGACTACAGTAGTAATATGACACTATAGAAATTAATGCACTGATCTACCATTTGTGCAGCATATATGAATGCATGTGGATTAACATATATGCATGCATGCATGTTAATCCACATTAATCTACACCATATAATTCATAGTCCTTGCTTGTATCCTATCCCTAGGAAAGAATCCTATCTGGTCAGCGCTTACTAAATGGACGGCCTAATTAAGTGCATGAACAGTCTACATTCAACACCCCCATCAGAAGAAAGGAAAGTGGATAGATCCAACTAGTGTATCTGAGATACGTAGGGGCCATCCAAAGTGGGTTAAGCCAGTTTAGTCAATAAGAATGATGTAAACTCATTACACATAACAGGTTGATATATGTCTGCATGATCATGGTCCACCTCCATCCTATACAAGAGTACAGAAAAAGCACCCGAAACGCTTTTTAAGCCGCAAGCATGCCCATGTTTCTTTGAGTGCACTTCATGGTGGAATACCCTTTCACACCAACCATGGAAAACAAACAACAAACAAAGAAATTCAAGAAGATAACAACAAAAGAAGACATGTCTTCTTCTCAAACCAATCCACACTCCTATCATAAAAAAATAAATGATATGAACACAACGGTGTATGTGTAGTACTCACTGAGAACCACAACTTCAAGATGTATTCTTCAGATGGCCTGAGTGTCTTGGGTCTGCGATCCTTTTATTGGAATGCAATATAGTGTTCTCTATAACTTTTGAAGGTGGTGGGTGAGTTTTATATGAGAGAGAGAGAGAGAGAGAGAGAGAGAGAGAGAGAGAGAGAGAGAGAGAGAGAGAGAGGGAGAGAGAGTTTTGTATGAGATGTTGTGAGTAAGGGGTGTAAGATAGTAAAAATATAAGTGGGAGAGAGGGTGTTATCGATTGCGCGTGGGGTGGCAGGGGGTGAAAGGAGGTTTGGACGGCGTGACAACAAGATGTTCACGCCACCCTCCACCGATATTTTGTGGCTTAAGATTTTTAAGGAGGACATGGCGGCCAAGACAGCTCTCAGGGGCCTTGTTTGTTGCGCCGCCCTTTGACACGTGTCACCCGGACTCCTTGCCATGTGGATGCCACATCGGTCTCCCTCTCATCTTCATCATGTGGCCAATGATTCATGTTTTCTCCATATCTTTTGTCCTCCTCACATTTCGTTCTTGTCTCAAAGAAGCCATCACCTTGGTCTTGGTTAGGCTTTGATTGGATTTTAACTTGGCTTCTAGTATGGAACCAGTTTTAGGGCTCTCCCAAAGTTCATCTACATGTCATTTGTATAACATGTGGATGCCATTTGAGGCATGTAATAATCAATGTCTTTCAAGCTAGATTATATTCTTTGCATTAAGATGACTTTAAAAACAATTATACAATTTTTGGTACGAGTCTCTGCACAAGGCTCCTTGGGTCTAGCACATGCGATCAATAAGAGTATCTACATTTATATTGATCTAGGCCTTGGATGGAAAGCCATATCACCTTGAAATAGAGTTGATTCAAATATAGCCTCTTACAAATAGATTATTTGGTGAGTGTGAAGCAAACTTGTCATAAAAAAAGGTAAATTGGAAAGTTCTTATATAGAACTGTAGGAAGATTTATAATAAAGATAAAGCAGTAAATATAAACTTTATCGTATTATAAAATTTATATGGGCAAACTTTAAAAATATAAAAGAAAGCAAAAAAATATCTAATTGTACTTTCGGACATTGTGTCATTTTGAAAAAAAAAATCACCTTTCAATTTCTTATGGAAAAAAAGTGGCATAAAGGTTTTAAAGCTGATAAACATTGTGAAACATTCTACAACGTTCATACATCAACTTGAATGAGTTTTAAATAACTCGAATAAAGACAAAAGTGGATATATAATCAGTAACAAAAAAAAAAAGACAATTTCATTGACCTATTTTCTATATCCAACCATTGATATAAATCTATATAAACAGCTCCTCACAATTGATGGTTGGTACATTGAGAGATCAAAGCAAAACGAAGAAGGACTACAAAACACCACCACATTTGAGATCACCAGCCTCACAGAGTTTATATCCACTGATTTCATAGTTGGGTTTTCTGTTTCATAGCCAATATTATATGTACCAGTTTAAGCCAATATCTCTCTCCTCATGATACTCTTATTGACAGAACTAGCAAGCTCGAAAATCAATAGCATGGAGTGTTTTCCTAACTGAGTTTTAACACACCAACCAACCAAAGTGACCTGAGTAGAACTTTGTTTATTCTGCTCTTTCTTATCCCAATACCAAAACAGGTACCTGGTCTATGTTGGAAACATGGGGGCTTTCTCTTTTGAATTTACATTTATAATTAATAAACTATAGACACATGGAATAATTGTACAGTCCATGCTCACGCAGCAATCAGAGTCCAAAACCATCACGGCTAATGACTTCAACTGTGGGACACATGTCCTTGCACAGCACACCAAACACTTTTCTGGGCTGGGTGAAGATTAGGTGCAGAAAATGGAAAGGAATGTGTTAATTGGAATTTAAGACATTCCTCCAAAGTTAACATAGAATTGACTTGTAAATTGACAGGAGCATTCCTCACACAATGACAAAAGCTTCTCTTTCTCTTCATGAGCTTGGCTAATTATAATAAAGACAATAGAGACAGTGTTAGCATTCCACAAGGTAATGATTAACAAGGTAATGAGTACTTTGGTTGTCGCCTCCTTTGCTTCTTTATCATTCTTTTTTTAATGGATAAAAGAATTCTAGAGTTGAACAAGTGGAAGTCCATCGTGGTCTTATCTACTGTAAAATCCTAGCAGTTCAAAATGAACTCAAATTCTACTTTAATGATTGTTGGCCTCCTTTACTAGTTACCATGTATAGGTTGTCATCAAATTTTACTCTACTAGTTGTTGGCCTCAGCGGCAGGAATTTTGTTTGGATGGGGTTAAATTTTTCTAGATTTTGCTAGACTTTCTTCCACATCAACAAATAGTGGAAGAGAAAATGTATTGCATTGAAAAAAATAAAAAGAAGAAGAAACAAGAAGTTAAAACTCAATTCCTATAATTTTATATGTGAAAGGCCTTTTGATTTGGTGAATGAAATTGAATAGCTAATACTATAGAGCTGACTGATCGTAGGAGAATCACTTGTGCAAGATGATGTTAATTTGATAGTCAGCCCAACTGCAATTGAAGTGATATTTGATCCTGGACAAATTCATTGGAAAGAGGTGAAGCCCGCCGTGAATAAATACAGCACCTAAAGAAGCTGTATAAATTACCATTTTGTTCTAAAAATGATCCCCCCCACTAGGGCCCTAGGTGACTCAGGCAGCACAGGCAATTGAATATTTCAATAATTCGTCCTGTTGGGAACAAGGAGCTGGGTTGGGACAGAGAAAAACATGAATCAATCTTCTTGAGTCGCGTGATCCAAGAGCTTATTCTCTTTGGATGTAGACAGATGTTAAAAATAATTTCTCAATCTGAACTTTGAAGTCTGAACTCTGGACATATGCAGCGTGCCACTAACTTTTGTTGGCATTTCTTTGTTGTTTTAACGGAAACCAGGTTGGCCAATGGCATCACCTTCTCAATGTAGTGATTGATCTGATGGTGGGGCCGTCTTTTTATTCCTTGACAGTCTAAGAATTTGTAGCCCCGCAGAGTACCTGTTGGTTGCATTGCAAGCATTTGAGGACAAATTATTTGAAGCTTTTTGAGAATTTCAAATTGTTGTTCTCCTGTGAGTAGAATTTCAAAATGCTAAATTAAATGAGTATTCTAAAATTTCTCAAAAAATTTTAGGGTCAGAAACTTTTGAACCTAAGGTATCGTTTGAAAAGGAGGTAAAATGAGGGGAAGGAAAAAAAAAGAGAGGAAAAAATGGAGGGAATGTTGAAATTGATGGTGTTTGGAAAGGAATGAGGGAAAGTGGGGGAGGAGAATGTAGGAGTAAAATTTTTAAATTTTGCCTTCAAAACTGGGAGGAAGGGAAAGTATAAGGGAAATATGAGAATTTTTGACTAATTACTGAACTGTCTTTTTATTTGTGAAATATAATTTTAAAGTTTTTATAAAAATAAAGATAAAATGATAATTGTCTCTCTATCTCATAAATAAATAAAATTATATTTTTTCACTTTTCTTTTTCTCTATATATATATATAAAATTTTTGGATTTCGCTCTATGAGTAACTGATACGTAAATTGTAATGCTCTTTTGGCAGTGAGATGAGATATTCTTGTGCTGGAGTTTTCTCAGATTTCTTGTATTTTTATATGTTTGGCTTGCTTTTCCAACACATGAAATTAAAATACTAGTCCCTTGGGTATTCGGTGGGCTCTTAGTCGGTCAGTGGGACCCTCTCTGCTCCGTCCCACTATGATTAACGTTTATCTTCGACTTAGCTTTTGTGAAATATATAACCTACACTTCGAACGAACGCTTCTAGAGGCCTTTAACGAGCTTGACTTGATAATGACTTGTCTTGTCCCCCATCACAAACATCGATTTCTCCTTGTGGGGTCCACTTCTATACGACTGACTGAAAGTGACACACCCTGTGTTCTTGCAGCCGCTATTTGTCCAGAATTCTGGACGGATAGATTTTTTGTTTTCTTTCTTTCTTTCTTGACTCTTGTTTTTGCTCTCTATGGTACCTGCACTTGCAAAATACGTCTGAAAATCTTAATCTGCAGCTTGAGTGGGGTGGTGTTCATCATTAGATTCATCCTTGATGTGGATGGTTCCCTTCTTTGATGATCATGTGTCCATCTGGTGGGTCCTGATATTGAGTGGGCCAGGTTCAAAATCATACTGAGGAGGATCTGGATGACTGGATCGCAGAGACAGTGGGTCTTATAAAAAACTGACAAGTTAGAATGGTTGTTGTGGCTATAGCCGTCTGGATGGGGCTTGAATTAGGATTTGGGAGAATCCATCTATTGGATAGTAGAGTAGATTGTTTGGTTTTTAGCATGTGGAACGATCCATGAAAGGATCCCATGGATGGATGGTCCATGAGTACATAGGATTGTGTAAACGGCAGTGATGAGAAAGGAGATACATGGGCCAGTCCAGAGCCTAGCAAACCTGAATTTTATATAGAGGCCTGCCGCCATAGCATCAAAATCCAAGCCTAATCCCCATTTGTTTGCTTTAAGTTATGGTGTATGGGCTCCAACAATGGGCTCATAGGAATTCAAGCTCTAATGGCCGTGAATTCCAAGGGACATTGAAACTTGCTACATACGAATGCATGTCATAAGTGATTAAAAATAAAAATTATATTGAAATGATCATCTAATGACGACTTCTCCTTTAGTGGAAAGTCAATCAAGTTAAGATGAGATATGATATCCGATTGTCACCTGAGTAATACAAATACTAAGAAAGCCAAAGTCACATCGGCATTGCTATTATTCGCCCCTCATCTCATATCATTCATGATGGGCCAAGCCCAAATGGCCCAATCCATGTGGAAAGCCCAATCTTATAAAGACCCACCAAGCCCAAAGTGGTCCAAGTCAAGTAAAGTTTATCAGAGAGCTACATAGCCTGGCTACATCATCTAAAGCATTCAGGAGCCTCACCCTCGTCACCTTGGAAGGAGTCAGTCCTCTCCTCATCTTTGACCGAGCCTCATGGAGAGCACCTTAACCACCTCGTCTGTTGAGAAGAAGTCATGAACTCCACCACAATAGCTATCTAGTTGCTAGTAAGTCGCCCCAATCTTTTAGGGGGCGACTATAAATTGTAAGCCCCACCAATACTTGGAGGGGATCATGTTTTTACCTAAGCACGACTCTCTCCTCTCCTTCTCAAAGCTTGTAATCTTTGCTCCATGCACCTTTGAGCTAATAAAGTATCCGGCAACCAAAGCCATTCAAGAGTGGACGTAGGTCACGATTGACCGAACCACTATAAATTCTCTCTCTCCTCATTAAGTCTCGCATTCATTATTCATCACTTGACCGGTGGTGCCCGAAAACCACTTTTTGGCATTATCAATTCACATTTCATCTTTAATAATCTTTTAATAGAGTTCATTTGAATACGAATTTATATATATTCTATTGCAAACAGCTATATATGACCATAATAATAATAATAATAAAAACTCCCTTTAATGAAAGTGAATCAATGAAGATGGAAAATGAATTCATAGTCATTTTTCTCGTGATCCAAATCCTTAAAAATGCCAGAGTATTGTCTACATTACCATCTCATATCCTTTTACCCTCACCTCATCCATCCTCACTTCCACCTCTATAATAATCATTTGGTGGCATTGATACCATCATATCAAGTACATACCTAGAATCGTTTTCTTGGGTTTTTAAATCTTAATAACAACCCCATAACACTTGCCCAATGTAGCCAAAGGAAAAAAAAAAAAAAAAACTAGGGTTTTTAAATCATAGTAACAACCCCATAACACTTGCCCAATGTAGCCAAATGAAAAGAAAACAAAAAAAAAGCCCTAAAATGATTTTCAACCTTACAACCAAAGCTATAACCCTATCAAATTTGACTACTTGTACTGTAACTTGTCTATCCAACCCAAATTCTGACATGTTGATTAAGGGTTCAAATCTAACTTGTTAATTTCCAGGTTAGATTTAGATTGAATTTCAACCCAAATAATAAATGGGTGGGGTTTAGGTTGAACCTATTCTGCCCTCATCTAAACCCAAACCCATTTCTGTAGAACTAACTGTATAAGATCTATCTGTGTAGTACATTGGGTAGTAACTGACCGTTGAAAATCAATGCTGGTCCCTTTCCCTCGCCTTCTTCGATTCAAATCCACACTTGCCTTTCGCTCTTTTACTGAACTAGTCGATCCCCTTCCTCCTTCTTCTTCTTCAATCAGAAATGCTTCTTCTCCGAAGCAAGCGTTGCGTCTCTACACTAATATGCATCATTTGGGCGTCTCCATCGACAGCTTCACTGCCGTTTTCGCACTAAAGGCATGTACTTCTCTCTTGGAATTTTCTCTTATTCTTCAACCCATGCCCATCTGATCAAAACCCATCTCGACACCCACGTCTACGTTGCCACTGCTCTTCTGAACGGTTATGTTTGCTGCGATTTCGACAATGCACGCCAGCTGTTCGATGAAATGCGTGAGAGAAATGCAGTTACTTGGAATACAATGATCACTGGCTTTTCCAGAAAAGGAGACCTTCAAAGCGCACGGACGATCTTCGATACCATGCCTTTGAGGGACATTGCGTCTTGGTCCGCCATGATTGCTGGGTACATGGCCAATGGCAGGTGGAACCAAGGGCTCGCTGTATTTCGAGAAATGATGATGAGTGGGACATTGGCACCTGATGTTGTGATGATGACGACACTGGTTTCGGGGTGTTCTCATATGGGTTCTGTCCATTTGTTAGGAAAATCAATACATGCTTATGCGGAGAAGAATATTTTGGATCTGAGCAAGTTAAAGAAGAGCAGTTTGAAAGATAATGTGATGCTGGGGACTGCACTGGTTGATTTGTATGCCAAGTGTGGAGTCTTGAACTACGCGCAACGAGTTTTTGAGAGGATGCATGAGAAGAATGTCATGACTTGGAGTGCGATGATTTCTGGACTGGCCTTGCATGGCTATGGCAGTGAGGCGCTCTCTGTGTATGAGGAGATGAAAGCAGCGGGTGTGAGACCCAATGAGATTACATTTACTGGGATCCTCAGTGCCTGCTGTCATGCGGGAATGGTTGATGAGGGACGTGAGAATTTCCGCAGCATGACAGAGGAGTTTGGGCTGGAGCCCAGGATTCAACACTATGGATGCATGGTGGATCTTTTTGGGAAGGCAGGGTTGTTAGAGGAAGCTTATGAGCTAATCAATGCAATGAAACTTGAACCCAATGTTGTTGTGTGGAGCTCTTTCTTGGCAGCTTGCAAGATGCATAGGCATTTTGAGATGGCCGAGAGAGTGATCGAACAGGCTTTGCGTGTTGCAAATTCAGATAATGGTGGTGGTATCTATACTCTTGTGTCTGATCTATATGCTTTGGGTGGAAAGTGGGCTGATTTGGAACGGGTAAGAGAGTTTATGGTTAACAGAAATGTAAAGAAGGCTCGAGGCTCTAGTTTCATCGGGATGGAATTGGCTCGGCCTTCTTCTTGTTAGATCTCGGTCAAGTACTTGTCTCAGAGGCACAGGCCTGATGGCTACCATTCAATTAATATACATTACAAGATTCCTATGCAAGTTCTATGAGTGTCTGGTGTGCTTTATATGGAGATTGAAGATCACAAAGACCTACTGATTAAGTGTATGCTTATTGTTCAGAAGATTGCTGTTCACATAGACATAGGTACTAAATATTTGTGTATAAAAGATTGCTTGTTCCCTTTATTAGATGAGGTTGTGCTCCAGAACTTTTTGCCAGCACCCATAGTATTTGATTTTTGGATGGGACCACTGTCTGCAACAGTGTGTAGTCTCACCCTGTTTTTGAAGGTCAGAAACGTTGGATTTTTTGTTTTACATCTATCTGATGAACATGTCTTGGTTTATCTAGGCTTCATTAAACATTTTTTTGTGAGAGAAATTTTGTGGTCTAGATTTAATGAGATATTCAAATGGAATTACGGATCATTGATTTGGGATATGGAATGATGGACTGTATATCTGTGATTGACCTAGTGTACAGGTGGGTGAGCAAGACCATTCGTCATGTTCACAGCGTTCCATCTTGGAGTACTCCATCTATAGATTCTCAAATATGGAAGTTGAGATAAAAGCCTAAGACTCGAATGTCATATACAATCAAGCAAGATTGGAATCATGATGTTTCTTCTGCGGCTATTATCTCTATATTTCTGGCATATGGTATCATGGATTTAGGCATGTTTGTGCCAACACATGTTATCAACAAAGGTGCTCATTAAGTAGCAATTTCATATAAATGATACCACACTGGCACACTTTTCTTTTGTTAGGAACAATGCATACGAGTTATTTTATTTATACAAAAGGTCTTTTTTTTTTTTTTTGGTAAATATGAAATATGGTGATACTTTTCATGTTAATGCTAAAGTGTACATGGATATGTATTCAACTTAATGACGGGCCGTTAAGATCGTGGAATGTTTGACATGTTGAAGTTACGAAATACTGTATGCATGATATTTATAGACAGATCAATGTTCAGTTTTATGACATCATCACATGCAGATAGCATTAATGGACCATATCGCAACTTTGAACACTTTTTTTTTTTTTTTTTGCTTTCGATCAATTCATCAGTAAATTCTATGCTTGTTCGGCCCCTTTGCTTTCGATTTCATCAGTAAATTCTATTTTTTTTGTATCATGAGAATTTAATGCCTGGAGCACTATACTCATTGTGTTATTTATCCATCCTCTCCACCCCAAAAATGTAGAGAAGAACATTAGAATTCATGCAAATGACAATTACCAAATCAAAAGGGAGCCCATTTTCATAAACTTCTGCATTATACCACTCCTGCATGTACTTTATAGATATAGAGAGTTTAGGAAAATATAGCGATATTATCCCATCAATACTGTGCACGGCATTTCCAGTTTCTCATAATATCAATGGGTTTTAAATATTTCAACAATTACATTTGTTGGCAACATGTCTATAATTAGATTTGAGTGAAAAAGTAAAACTCACAATGCCAACCAAGAAAGAAGGGATTTTCATACTGCAGAGGGGAAAATACATGCACCATTACTGCCGCATTTCCAAATATTGGTCGTGTTAATGACAGTACCATAAATTACCATTAATCTATCTTCCATAGAAAATGCAAGTTGAAATTTCATCGATGCAAATTTACTTACGAAGATAAAATCTTGTCAGACATTTAAAAAGACAGTTCTGAAAATAATTTTGAAATAACTTTTTTTGGTTTCATGCTCTCTTCATGTTCTTTGTCCTTGTGATTTAGTCCTTTGAAGTGTGAAATTTTCTTCAGCTCCCCAGAATCAAGTCCTACAGCACGCGAGGTTTAGGCATTGCTTTCAGTGGAACTGCCATCTTTAAGGTGATCCCCATCCTCTCGCCCATGTCCATCGTATCTGGTCGCGTGTCACCAACAAGATTCCACTCAAAGCAATGAAGTAGCGATCCAAGCACAAGATGCAGCATCCGATCAGCTAATGGAAGACCAGCACAGATCCTCCTCCCAGCTCCAAAAGGAATCAACTGAAAATGGTGCCCTTTAAAGTCGATATTGGAGTCCAAAAACCTCTCCGGATTGAAGGACAATGGATCCTTCCAAACATCTGGGTCTCGCCCAATTGCCCATGCATGGACAAGCACCTGTGTGTCTACAGGTATGGAGTACCCCATAAACTCTGTTTCTTTTACTGCCCTGCGTGGTATCAAGAAAGGAATTGGAGGGTGCAATCTGAGCGTCTCCTTCACCACAGCCTGTAGGTATGGTAGGCCTTCCATGTCGCTTTCTTCGACTTTTCTGTTTTGGCCCACGACTTGGTCTAGCTCACCACGGACCTTATTCATCAACTCGGGCTTGTGAAGGAGCTCAGCCATTGCCCATTCTATTGTACTGGTTGTTGTGTCCGTAGCAGCTAAAAAAATCTCCTGCACCATGGTGATTTTGAGACAGTTCAATGAAAACCGATGCATTTTGTTAAGAGCTTTATCACTTATTCAGAGTATGATGACAGTTATTAGGAGATAAAATCAAAGAAACATAATGTAATCTGGAATCTTCTAGATCCTAATCCAGATTATTGAGGACTGTCCTACTTCAGCATCGTAGTATCTTAGTATATCTTTAAGCACCAAACATCCTCTTCTTTTTTTTTTGGATCGGAACCATGCATCCTATTATTCCTAGACAATGATATGGATATGGAAACAATATGGGCATCGAGGATAGGATTCTGCACTTTTGGAAATGCAGGGCATGGATACTGATATTGCTATCCTATACATAACTTGAAGTTCGTATATTATATTAAGATTTTGATGGAAAGTAATATATTTCCGCTGTGAAACATTCCTAGATTGTTATAAAAAAACATTCCTAGATTAATAAATTTACTACTTACATTCAGTTCTAACTTTTTTTTTTTTAATCTCGGTAAAAACCTAAGAGAACTTTATGAAATTATGGACTCAGCACAGTAGGATGTGCTAAACTAGTAATGTTGCAGTATAAGATACCAATACTAGTTTAGTCCTTTGAATATGGGTAAGCTAGAAATATAGAGGTATATAGGTTACATGGTGTACAATTAGTTATAGAAGCTGAAAGAATTTGGAGATTTTAATTTAGAATGTGGAAGTGCAAGGAAGACTTACTAGTATCATAATTTTCACATCTTTATCAGAAAAGTTCGTGGACCCATCCTTTGTTTCACCTTTGAGCTCCAACAATGCATCTAAAAAGTCCTTTCTGTTCTTCCCTTTATCTATCTTTTGGTTTTCAGTGCGTTCTTTTATGTAGCATGAAGCAATATCCAGTGCATGGCCAAGATCCCGCTCCATGTTTGCCCTTATACGCTGCGGATCGAGCCATTTCAGAAAGGGGAAGAAGTCTGCAACATTTGGTGTTCCACTCCACTCTGTCATTTTTGAACTCGCACGGAAGAACTCTGCTCCTTCTTTGGATTGCGGGCCCAACAAGTCTCGTGAGAACATAAGATTGCCAATCAAATTGAAGACAGTGGTGAAGACAAAGTGGGCCACATCAACTCTGCCCGTCTGTTTTGCTTCCTCTTTTATCCACCCGACCATGTTGTCAACGGACTTCCTCCGCACAGCCAGAGTCTCATTGAGACACTTGTTTGAGAAGAGCTCTGTAGTGCATAACCGCCTGAGCATGCGCCAATAAGGCCCATATTGACCAAGGGCCATTGAGCTTTGGTTGAAGGAGCAAGCTCTCATGGCCTCAGTGATAGTGCGGCCAGCAAAAGATAGGTCATGGTTCTTGAACATCTCTTCAGCAGCCTCAGCGGATAGAACCACAACTGTTGTCACTGCCCCTAATCGGAGCGACACGATGGGTCCATGTTTACTTCTGAGGCCAGCAAGGGTCTCGTGGGGCACCTGTCCCAGATCAAACATGTTCCCAACCACAGGCCAGCCATGAGGCCCTGGAGGGAGCCGCCTAGAATTATTGAGCCGGCTGTTGTGCCAGTTTCTTGCAAGGAAAAGAAGCAGCACTACTAAGAAGCAAATGCTAGACAAAAGCAGAAAGCCAGGAATCTCCTCCATGGTCTTGTAGAGCTACTCAGTTCTTCATCAGGTCTCTAACTCTTGTACCAAGTGGCTCCCTTCCCTGGTCAATATTTGCTCCCAAACAGTGGAAGATCTTACAAGAGAGTAGATGATCAGATGCACTCTCCTTGGTTTTTGTCTTTACATCCAAGTCAAATGAATTTAAAAATGATATGATTTCTATATGAACCGAACCTTGATCTTGCCATTGTGATTTGTGGTGCTTCCACATGTTTCTTCCACACGTTTTTGTACTATATATATATTTGTTTTTTCCCGTGGGTGGTTATAACAATGTATTTTTGAAGTTAACAGCTTTGGATTTCTATTTTAGCCCACTATTTTTTTATTGTGATTATTGCACATTGGTCTAAGATATGACAACATGAATAAATGACATTTTTTTTTTTTTATTGTTTTACTGGACAGTGAACATCTAGTTGGTGGCATCTCTCTCCTCAACTGCATTCCCATTGGAAAATCAGGACAAACCTTTCTTTCTGTTTTTGTCCTCTTAGGGTATTGTCTTCATGTAAATGATGCCGTTGATGTTGTAATGAACGGTATGGATGAGTTCACATTAGACTACATGCATGGCGGGGAACCAGTCTAAAGTGGTAAGGATCCAAACAAGTAGAACCCAACCTTAAGGCCTGCCCTTGTCCCGACTTGCAGGAGGACCCATTCACAGTGGTGCCTACAGCATATGCCCAGGATCTGAGGGGGGACCTCAGCCCAGGGATGTAAAATGGGCAGTGCTGGTACGATGGTTGGCACATCAAAGCTTGAAATAATTACCACATTAAAGCTTTTATGAGAGTCACTCATTGACACTTACATAAGGCTATAAACACCACATTGAGGCTTGTATGAAGTTGTAAATACAATTTATTGAAATTTGAATTGCTTAATTTTCAAATCTTCATGTCAAAAATAGGCCTTTCAAATGCATCTATATAATACACCAACATTCATAAGTCTATACACCCACCAATGAACACACAAGTCTTCCCTATTTCCAAGAATGGCTTAAAGGATTTGGGGCGTGCCTTAATGGCCCATGGCCCATGCCGTGCTTGGGCTTGGGCACGAGGCTGGGAACCCTGGCCCAGTCCAGCACGGCCTGTGCCTGGGGTGGGATGGGCCTTGCAGGTCTGGTCAATGTTCCGGCCCAACCCATTTTACATCCCTACCTCAGCCTAGGCCCCAATCTTCTATTTTTCTTTTTCCACTTTCCTCCTTCCTATTTTATTCACTTTCTATTTTTATTTATTCTTTTAACTTTGTCCTTCCTATCATTCTCTCTTTCATTTTTATCTTTATATTTCTCTCCTTTCTAATAACCTTCTTTCTACTTGTCTCATTATTTAATCTTTTTTTTTTTTTGTTTCCCTAGAAACTAGTCTAGATCTTAGCTACTCTATTGGAACTACTTTTCTCCTCTATAAAATTTTTTATTTTTTTGGTTGGATCCATTTACTTATTCTCTCTAAAAGATTCCTTTCCTCAAACCAATAATTAAGTAAACCAAAGCACACATGAGATGAGAGATATATTCAACTCACACATACGAGCAGGATAGAAACTCGCACATGCGATGAAACATAGATACAACTCACACATGGAAGGAGAATAAACTCACACATGGAAGGAGAATAAACACTACTCACACATGTGAAGTAATAAAACTCACATACGCAAAGAGAGAGGATGCAAGATTTGAACCCAAGACCTCCCAATGAGAACTAGACTCCTTACCATTGAGGTAATGAATCGTTCTCGAAAACTTCACTTTTAAGAAGACAGTACAATGCTTTTATTTCTCAAATTTATGTCCAAAACTTAAAGGTATTATATCAAATTAAGAATATACAATTTACATTTGTGATGTATACCCAAAGCTCTCTCTCATTACAAATCACTTTAGATTTCTTCTTACATAATCTAAAGGATGTTAAGATCTAGACTCCTAAAAGAAACCCTCTTGTCGAGAACAAAGAGTTGCTTGGTAGTTTCGGTAATTGGATTGGTTTTTCACCTTACTGCCAGGGTTGATCGTTATGTTCATATTTCTTACGAGGCAGGCTCCCCTCTCCGTGGCTGCTGTCTCTCATGAGCCGATATGAACCGGTATCAACCCATACCGGTCTGATATTTTGGTGTGATATCGGTTTCGGTATCGCAGACCAAAATATCTCCAAAATATCGGTCCATCTCGGCCGATATTTTAAAAATATCGATTTAACCGATATATCGGTCCTTCTTGGTCAAAATATTGGCCAAGATAGAATAATGGTAAAAAAACCCTTAAAATTTTCACTTTTTTCCTCATTCTTCCTCCACATTCTTCCTCTCCACTCATCTCCTTAGAGCAACCCCTCCTCCTTAGCTCATTCTCTTGCATATTTCCAACACTATTTCTTGAAGAAATCATTTTATTTTAGTAAAAAAAATCAAAATACTCCCTTATTTTAACTATTATGTATTCTTTAACAATCCATACCGAATGAATGATGATGATGATGTTATTGAGCTTGGGCAACACTCTACTTGAAATTAGGCTGTCATCAATCTCTCTCTAGTCTCCCCTAATTTCATGTAAGCCAAAAACCTTTTGATGTCCAAGTGCTTTTTAATTTATTTATCTCACTATCATGTTTCAGATTTTAATATTTTATCTTCATGGTCTTGGATTTCACAACTTATTTGATGATTGAGTTAGTATTAAATGATACTTAATATGTTATCTTTATTTTCTTATATTTTACACTAATAAATTAATCACGAGCATCAATAATGGTTGCATTATATGAAATACTAGAGAAGACAGCGAACTGCGACACAGATAGGACTCATAACTTAAGGTGATCAAGATTTTGATTTATTATTGTTACTAATGAAAAAAAAATATTGTTTTCCAGCATTTTCTAATATTCTGGATTTATTGGATATTTTGTAAATTTTTTTGAATTAAAAAAAAAAATTCACACCGCGACGACCGCGACGGACCGATATCCGCGATCGATACCGATATTATTTCGGTTTTTCGACCAGACCGATACTGCAACCGAGACAAAGATTTTAAACCATGCTCATGAGTCCCAGCCCCTTAGTTGGGTCCCAAGCAAAAAGGAAAAAATAAAAAACCTCCCATTCTTTTCTTGTTCTTTCTATTGTTTTCTTTGAACTCCAATTCTTATCAAAATGAATAAATGCCCTCTAGGCCTCTCCCCCTCTTTATTTAATTTAGTAGTAGTTGTTGTTGCTATTATTATTATTATTATTATTATTATTATTATTACAACTTAAGCAGCAGGGCTCACTCCTCATGTGACTAAAATCCCACGGATTATTAATTTATTCGTTCAACTTAAGTGGGGTCCAGTCATGGGGCTAAAAACCCGGATGACTGACCCAGGACTTGGGTTACATGATCCCAAACCAAATGCCATGAAAAAAAGGGAAAGGGGAAACGTTACCCTCTGCCACAGTTAATCTGGCAATGTTATAACGTGTGGTCTGGGACCACGGATTGAGCTACTGAACCTACCTGAGCTGCCCTTCAATTCATTTCAGGTCATCATCATCTGGCTCTTGGCATCTTCTCTTGTGCTGTCACATTCCTTTTAATATCTCCATCACTCAGCTGTAAGATCCCTCTCTACACCACTGCAATTTACTCCATCACGCGGAAAATAACCATAAGTTTTCCAATCTACTTCCATGGTTGAGGAGTGCATGTATGGTTGTAGGCCTAAACAGGAACAATTCTGTGCAAGTGGGGCCCTGTCTGATAAAGATCAGACCCACCTGATAAGTTCAAATCCACGCCAGAATCAACTCACGCCTGTCCATGGACTCTGAAGCAAACAGTCCACATGCAACAAGATATACCCCTTGCTACCAACAAACCCACCATTTGATCTTACAGATTCCATATCCTCTTGTTCTTTTATGTGGAGAAATCATGAGTTGAGAAAGTAGAACTCCAACCACCTATTGAAAGTCCTAGCTGCTAAAAAATAAAAGCTTTTCCATTATATGGAGTATCCCCCAATTAGTAAGATTGATCGTTTGATAAAAAAAAAATATGCGATTAAGACAATCTTATGTATATTTACTATTCACTTCTTTTATTTAGAAGGAGGTTAATCTTTTGGCGGGGCCAACTCCTATTCGAGTAAGTAAAATTTGGGAAAATACTGTACACTTAGGAGAGTTTATTTTATACAGCTTGGATTTTCAATAGTTCTAATATGGAGTTCCACTCCTTCTACTCAGGATTTCTCAAGATGTCTGGATCTGGACTCAAAAGCCTTCTCATTTGTTCCACCCTTACATATGCCCAAATTGTTGGGACAATTTGAACCATGCTTCCAAAACTTGACTGGACCAAGGACCAAGAAGGGTAGAGTCATGTGACTCGACCATCTAAGTCAAGTCAACTCTAGTGAGGCAGGGCAAGTCGATCCGAGCTTTTGAACCATATAAGTTTCCATGCATTACTACTAATCTAATCGAAGGTAACAAGCCGAATAATTCGTTCATAGTTCTTGTTCATCGTGTAAATTTGGTTAAAAATTGAAGGATCTTATTACAAATATATTCGCAAGAGTCATTTCTATTTGCTAAATTCTGAACTGTTTTGATGTTTTTTAAAATGAGGAATGTTAATGTGCATCCTTCCCTCAGCATAGGGTGAGAGACACATGGCTTTCCCCGTTGCATATAATATATTTCTTGTGCATATGAATATACATGGATTTTCCTCTTTCTAGTCTTCTTCACATGAATATTTTCAATTATTTAAGTGTCCACCACTCTATGATGAGGGATGGATGCATATAAACATTCATATTTTAAAATAATATTATTTTACATCCTCACCCTTTCCTCCGGTTGAAAATGAAGTATGACAAAGAGGACATGGCTTTATCTAGGTTGATTGAAGAAAGTAGAACTCACGCACTCGAGCTCATAACTTGATATAACTCGGTCACTTCGAGGTTCCAATTTCTTCCCGAAACTCTGATTCCCAGAGCTACAGGGACCCTAAGACAGAGGTTTGAGCATAGTGTAGTTTTAGGAAAATTTTGATAGAAAAAGAAACCTTTTAGAAGTGTTACAGAAGTTGTTACAATTAAAGATTAGGATAACTTTACTTAGAGATTTAGGGAGTTTGAATTTAAATAATATTATATCTTGAGGGTTGTTATTGGCCTCTATAAATTTAGAGGCTTTCTTCAATAGAATGCTAAGGTGATTTTATCTTGGAGATTTAATTTATTTAAAAGTTGTCAAGAAGTTGATTTTCATCTTATTTTTAATAAGGTAAAAAGAAATTACTGAGAAGTAAAGGTCAATAAGTAATAGAATCCCTATCAAATGCCTGATGGTTGGACCCTATTTGATAACTTTCTAACAAAAATATAGGATCGCCTTACTCTTAGGGCCTATTTATTTGCATTAAGATGCACAAGAATTGAACACACATGGTGGTTAAAAATGAAGATCAAATGTGAATTTCATAAAAGGAGCATCAAATAGCATCTTCTTTTTATTCTATTTCCTTAAAAGACAATGTTATTTGATGTTCATTTTTGGGAATTCACCTTTAATTTTCATTTTCATTCACCCCATGTATTCAATTTCTATATATTTTAGTGCAAACAAGCACGCCGTAAAGATACCATTGAGATCAAGATCATCTATTTTTAAGAACCTCACGGAGGATGGATACAATCCAAAAACACCCTGATTGGACAATCTCAGTCTCAAACCAAATTGAATGCCCCCCCCTTTTTTTTTCCCCTTATTACCTAGGGGTGTTTATTTTTGAAATTTTACTTTCCACCACCAGTGAGATGATTAAAATCACCAGATGACAGAAATTCTGTCTATACATTCCAAAGTCCCATGAAAAATGAGCTTGGCAAAAGTAAAAATAACATGTACAAAAACCCAAAAGCCAAAAACAGTTGGAAAGATTTCGCTACGACCATACTTGAGTGGTAATTGCAACTGACATTTGATCGAGTTGTGCTATAGATCAAGCAAGGCCAATCTCCATTTCCATTGATCTGGATCAGACAAAAAATCATAGGCCAAGGATTCTTGCTGTCTTGGACAACTACTTACAAATTTCAAACTGACAAGGAAATAGCAGCATGATGCAAGATTACAGAATAGTTGAACAAAATTAATTGCATCAAGTTAGTAATAGCACAAGATTACTGAAAAGAACTACTTAGTAAAATTAGATCAGCTGAGAAAAGCATTAAAATCTCTGTAGATTACTACAAAACAAGGCAAGATAGCCCTTGAGTTAAGCACACAGAGCTCGTCTGAATTTGAGTAGATCCCTCCGGGGCTCGCAACTGAATCGAACTCCTCTGCACAATCTTGGTTCTTCTTTACCCTTCCGGCGATCACCCGACAGACCAACATTGCCCGCTTCTCATCTTCTGATGGTATTTGAGCTTTATCATGTGCTTTTCCACTAGTAGCAGTTGTGCAAATTCCTCCGAGACCATCGGTTTTGAAACCATTTCTTATTATATTGCAGACACTACAGTTTGGAATAGAGTTGCATAGGTTAGAGGATCCATTAATACCAAGTGAGCAAGTGAAGGTGGTGCAGTGGAATCGAAGTAGCTCATTGCCATCAGCAATGCATCTAGGATACTTCTTTGGGAGCTTGTTAGCTTTTGCTTTTATGGAGTCTCTGTAATCTTCAAATTTGGTGATTGTTTTTTGGCTGTTGTGAACCTTCAGGATCCTGTCTATCTTACAGACGGGTTCTTGTTTCTTCAACCAACTTGATTGGAAGATGATCTCTACTATGTTTCTGCTGGAATCTTCAGGATCCAGTTCAGATACTGTCAATTTCATCGAACAATCAAATGAATTGGTTTGGAAAATGGTTGTTAGACTTCTAATATCAGTAGAATTGATCTAGTAACATATCTGGTGCCAGAAGTTGGAGAAATAAGATGAAATTTGCTTGAAGATTAATCATTTCAACACCATTTAGGTCGAAAACCATTGTAATCGTTTGGAAGTTACAAGCTTATTCAACCAGCAGAATAAACAAGAACTATGAACAAAATACAATACACAACCATATATAATGCATCAAAGTCCACAGTCTATTATGGTAAATTACATGCTCGATGCTATCCTTCCACTAACAAACATTTAACTTCACTTCTGTTGATTTAGAGCTTGAATTGAAGTTTCAAGCAAAATCCAAACTTCAAATCAAAGTGAGTGCGTTCAGTCACTGAGTCCATAACTCACATGATCAGTGAATAATGTAGCAAGACTGCAAGGATTCTCTGTTGCTAAGCAATTGATCTGTCGATTTTTCTGTGGACCATTGGCCTGCACATGTTTCATAATACATACTCATCCGAGCATTGGGACATGAGAAAGATATCATTCTTATGAAAAACCAATCTTCCAAATTCAAAACCTTCCCTTACATGCCTTCCAACAAAATTGGAAAAAAAACATAGGACAATTATGTGTCAAGAGAGCAGAGCTTTCACAAAACAAGTGCATACCTTTTAAAGAAAGCAAAAGCAAAAATCAAAATAAAAATAAACAAATAAACCAAGAACAAGGCTTCAAGTGTCTTAACTACCTGCATGTCTAACAGTCTGATGAAGCTCCAGAGACTCAGGTTTTGAGAAGATCTCTCCACAGTCAGGGCATGGACATACACTAGTCCTCAGAGAAGAATCTCTTGAAAGTTGATTGCTTGGATTTACAACCATGTCACACTCATAACAAACTGAAAGCCTCCTCAATTGCATTCTTCTGGAAGACCCACCAACAGAACTAGAAGAAGCAATGGCTTCATTGATCTCATCAACACGAGCTTTCATGGACCTGTCTGAAGAATTACAAGCACCCACTGAGATCCATTTCTTGCAAACTTCAGGAGAAGCTGCTTCTGGTTTATGCATGACCTTTGAGTTGTCTCTCAAAAGGCAGAGAGAACCAGAACACCCAATCCTCTTGCATTGTTTATTGCATTCAGCTGTGTGTTGGTGGTGTTTACAGGTGAAAAGGGTCCTGACAGCAGCCCAAGAAGGTGGTTTCTTCTTTGTTTTGGGAGGGTGGTGGTTCTGGTTTTGGTGGCTTATATTGTTTGATTTTCTTGGATTATTGGTTTCTGCCATTGGAGAAGATATTAGATGGGCTGCTAAGAAGTCATGAGAGAGAGAGAAGATGGTTTTGATTGGAAAGGTTGCAGGGTAGCCGCTTCCTTCTTTATGTGGCATGGATCTAACTGATTTTTTCTGGTAACAATGTTTTGCAAGTAGTCACGGTGAGATTTTTATTGTCGTCTGGGTGAAGGATTTTGATCCCAAATCAAAGAGAAATCATAGAGAGGTTCTACTTATCTACTCGGACGACCTGGCCCATATATGGGCCTCATATCCACCATGAATATGGCCTGTGGTTTTATCTTTACTTTTTACAGTTAAAAAGACTCAACTCTTCCTCTGGCTGCAAGATATTCACACACTTTGGGTTATTGTAAAATTTTCCCAAGTTGGCAGAACTTTGTAAAAAAACCTGCCAAGCTAAGTAACTGAATGTGAAAACCTTTTTTCAACCCAATCCTCACCTATTAAATATGAATAAGAAGAACCCAAAATCTGTAAATTACAAATATATAAGAAACTTAAATTTGAAAAATACGAAAGGTAAAGAATCAAATTCAAAAAAAAAAAAAAAAAAAAAAAAAAACCCTCGAAGTCTCTTAATGTCATTTAAGTTCTGAATAATGGGTATAAACAAATCCAATTTTAAAACTTAAATAAGAAGCTCAAGTAAAAAGGAACCCAAGTTAAAATTCAAATAGAAGTTTCTATCTACACTGGAAAGAGAACTATTGTATTTGGCCTTCTTTTTGTGACTTTTCCACTTCTAGAGTCTTACCATGTATAATATATTTTAGTCCAGGGTAATACTACTGCTGCCCCACAGCTATATAAATTTTTTATGTTGGAAGAATGCACAAATCCACCATTAACACAAATAGACCAACTTAATCCGATTTGCTTGCCCCTCGATTTAATTTTTTTTTAACTATGTATTTTTAGATTCAATCCAACAATAAATATGCGTTTGAAGAGCGCCAAATTGGGTTAAGTGCCAATTCACTAGGGAAGGACCGAGTACAAGGGAGTAGCATCAGTAATAAGTGGATCAAATTGCTCTATTAATTAAATGTTTAATCCTTTTTTATGGGTAGAAATGTTTGAACGGTCAACTGTAAAGAGAGTGTGCTAAAATTCCAAATTCAATTAAGAATGAACAGCCCTCATTGTCTTTTGTCCAAAGAATCAAACAGGATCTTATGATAAAGATTAAAGAACAAATGGCCTTATTAACCAATATAGAGATAATATCAGCCGTATATTTTTTGAAGATTGTTCTCCGTTTGCAGCAAACCACAATCAGAACCCATTTTAAGTTGCACAAAAACCTAAACCTTTGATCTTTATACATTGAAAAGATAACTAATCTGACAAGGTTCCATTGTAGGAAAAGGCTAAGATGCCTTATGCCTGATGTCCTGCAGTTTTTTTTACCACATTCTCGTAGGCCTACAAGTTAAAAAGTCACATGGGCCAAATGAGTCAACCAAACCAATATCTAACATTGGTGTGTTTTCTTATCACCATCCATTCAGGTAACATAAATGAAATAACTAAAATTATTAAGGGGGCGTTTGGAAACTCTAAATTAATTAGATTGGTGTCTAAAATAAAAGCTCTAATTTTAAGTTTTAGTTTACAATTAGTGTATCTGGTAAAATTATAAAAAAAAAAAAAAACACTTATGTCATGGTTAATTTGGGTGCACCTTTAAAAATTATTGTAATTAAGAACATACTTTTAGAGTTGACTAGTGAAACCCTTTTTTTTTTTTTTTTTGACCTAGTCATTTGTTGGTAAGGTATGATCCAATGGTTAATTTTTTTTAATCATTATACTTTTGGCTTCTGGATGGGGGAATGAAAAAGCCCCAGATGCTTTTTGCCTGAAAATTCCCACCAAAGTATTTATTCTCTAACAAGGGCATCGCTATCTCCACCCTACTTTTTTACAGCAGTCCTCTCTTTTTTACACTTTTGGTAGGGGAATATATGCCATTCTTGATGCCACCAAGAAAACGGTGTAAGAACTATTGAATTGAGTATAAAAAATTCCCTGGTCTGCAGGGCAGGTCACCGAGTTGGTCAGTCAAACGAGTCTGACCAAGTAAACAGATGGACTTGTCAGAGTTGGCTCAGCTTGGGCACCTTTTGAAATGAGCATGAGTTACTGCTGAACTATTACGGATGTAGACGGACGGACTGGATTCATGCGGATTGGGTTAAATCCGTCACCAAATCGTTACTTACGGATTGACGGATTTGAAATCCGTCATCAATCCTTGACTGTTAAAATCCGATCCGAACCGATCCGTGGATGACCGAATCAAATCGGATTAATCCGTTCAATCTAATGTTAAAAAGAAAAATATCAAACATGTTGTAAAAAAATTACATTTTGACCACTTAAAATTTTTTTTATTTTAAATTTAGACATCTTAATTTATATTTAGACCCCTTATATTTTTTTATTTATATTTAATGTCAATAGATTGGATTGAATTAAATCTACGGATTGAGGGTGGAATTTGCCACCGATCCGTTGTTAACGGATTACAAAATTTTCAATCCGTCACAAATCCGTTTACCTTCGGATCGGATAAAAACCCGTAGATCGAATCGGATTTACGGATCGACGGATTTTTTGTGCATCCCTATAAACTATGCTGTGTCTTGGATATGTAAACGGTAACCTTGACAGACATGAGACACCATAGTGGCAAGGACGTCTCATCTCATACAGTTGTCCAGGTATTGATCCCTCTATAAGGTATTGATCCCTCTATAGATATGTTGTATTACAAGTTGTGTGTCCCACCCACCTAAAAGAGAGAAAAAAAAAAAAGAAAAAAAAAAAAAAAAACTTTTGAAAGATAAATTAGGATCCATACTTTATTGAGATTTTTATGAGAAAAGAAGTCACCCAAGGTTGTATGTCTTTAGCAAAGGCCCTTTGTCAACTCACTAAAAGAAGGGCCCTTTGTCAAAACTGGATAGGTATTTTCAGTAAACAGTTCTGACCTCATGCACATTGTATTGGATATAGGCAAAGCTGGCGGTGTTTAAAGGATGGCACAGACCCAATAGTGACCCTGAGCCCGACACATTCTGCTGATTTGGGTTGTGCTTTAGGCCCATTGGCTGCACCAGAGCGTAATTTTCAGGCCAATTGTACAGGTCAGGCCCCAGGCCTATGTATGCTCGAAGGACCATGCTCACCCAAAATATTGAGAACGGATGGATAATATTTTGGCCTGAAGCTTGCTTAAGTCCCCAACCCTAATAATTAGATCTGTACATGGTTGGTAACTAAAGCTTGCCCAAGTCCATTTATTTGGAGTCAATTTTCAGGCCCAATTGAGCCCACATTGGTAATATTTTAGGTGGTTTGTCTTAAGTATTATGTTCAGTCACACCGGGCTATCTACTCAGGCCAAAACTTTAATAAACCTTGATACTTGACTTTATCCATCATTGAGCTAAGTAATCAGCTGAACTCGTCAGGTTCATTTAATTAAATAATTTCTTGATTCAATTTTTTTTTTTTTTTTTTAAAAACTCTGGATCAAGTAAAGGTGAGTGTTGTTGAGTTTTGTAAACTATGATTCAGGCCTCAAAGCATGATATGTCCACGCCATTTAGCTATTTGGGTGAGAAATCAAGCTTTATGACCTATCTGGGTAATTAACTTGTAAAGTGAATTCAAGTGAATGATCAATTTAAGAGAAAAAAAAAAGAAAAAAAGATGGGTCTTATAGAGAAGTATAAAATTTTAAAAATTAGTTTTTTTTATTCAAAAAGTTATTCTTTCATCCCACTAAAAGACAAAAAGACTTCAAAGAAAAAAAAAAACTTTTACCGGCCACAAAATAAAAAAAAAAAGTGAATTTTAAAAAAAAATTTATACTTATTGATAAAAATGCCTTTTCTTTTCTGATCTCTTTAAAGTAACCCTTTGTGCCGCGCTGTGGAAACTTGAATGAACACAATGACACGTTTGGTAAATAGAGAGGAATCCTCTATCCAGAGGATTCCTTCATCCCTCCCGAAACCATGCTATCCTATTTTAGGATTCCTAATGGGAGGAATCATTGCATTTTTGCCTTTGTGGATTCGCAAAATCTGATAAAGAGAGGTGGAGACTGAGGAATCAGTGAAAAAGAGAAAAAAAGGAATTTTATGGGTTTGAAGGATTTGAAAAATCCTCTCACTTTTCCTCCCTACATCCAAACGTGGGTTTTCTTCATAATTAAGGAAAATAAGAGAGGATTCCTCTCGATGGATATTATCCAGACGAGTCTGCTCACATCGCCCACTCGATACTGAAAAAAGTCAGTTCATTTTATTTTATTTATTTCGCTTTTCCATGAGAAATATGTGGAAAAAACGTGTATACAATCCCGCCCTCTCTAGATTAAATTGGTCAAGTAGGTGAAAGTAAACTCTTCCTGTTTCAAATAAGTAAAAAACTAGCTACTTCAATGTGACTTCTCCTCTCCTATGCTCTTTCCGCTTGGGAGTCAAAAGAAATACTCCATGTAATTCAAACCGCCTCCAGTACTTTCTGTATTAATTCTAGCGCTAACTATTCAAGCCTTTATCGTCGTGCCATAAAATAACCAAAATTATGATTCCTTTCGGTAACTTTTCATCGACAATGTCGTCAATGTTCCCAAAATATCATGATAATTATCATATAAGATATATTTCTAATCACAGTAATGCTAATATAACTCTTAAAATACGTAAGAAATTCCCAATATAATTAGCAACTCATAAAAAAAATTCAGAAGTTTTGCATGTGTAGCTGCATTTAAATCTAACATTTGTCCCTAAATAGTTTAGGTTAAACAAATTCCCTCTGTGATATCTTAGAGCTATATAATGTCGCACTAATTCCACAGTAGATGTCCTATATCTATAAGTATAAGATGTTGTACCTTTGTAGTATGAAAAGCCTAGTATTTGACAATTAACTAGTTAAAGAAAAGTAAAGTGATTTCAAATAAGAAATGACACGGGGTCATATTAAAAGTATATAATTTCAAAATTTCCTTCGAATTAAAAAAAAAAAGTAAAAAAAAGCAACCTCCTTTCTTCACTAAAAGATAAAAAATTCTACTTTTTTTATACAAAAAATAAAAAAAATCCCTATCAAACAACTAAAAACAAAAAAAAAATTTAACACCTTATATTTTATTCTCTATTGATTTGATATTTTACCCCACTATATTTAAATTCACTGTACACCCAAACTGGCTTTATGGTAAATGTTTAAATTTCAATTAGAAAAATATCAAATCTAAAGGCAATAATACCCTAAAAATCTCAAAAGTTTTAAATCATCCTCATGGACGAGGAGGTAGGTTATATGTAGGTTCGAGCTCGGATTGTAACTACTGAGATCACGGAAATTACCATCTCAATAAAAGAAGGTGAGTTAGATGAAGCCATGACGGTTGATCAATACGTACATAGTTTCCCGACAAACCACTAAATGATTGCAACTGCAACGATAAAATGACAGATGGTATACATTCAAAGGCTGATATCGTTTACGGGGAGAGGAAAATCGCTGGGAAGCACTTGATGAACGTTCACCACCATTCCTCTCACCTCCCGAATTCAATTCGTTCTCCCGCGGTGTATGTTACCCACCCCTAGCTTTTATTGTCCATCCTGCAAGCTACAGTAGTGCACAGTACACGAGGCCTTATTATCCGGACTTACATACATACAGCTGTTGTCCAAACCACATCATCATTTCATATCTACCAGGTACCACCACCCAAGTACATCTTCCCTAGCCATCTTTCACTTTCCTCCATTCTCTCAAACCATGGCTGCAAACCCTTTGTGGAAGGTGATCTTCTCTCTCGTGCTCTTCTCCATATTGTGCACCCAACGTGCAAGAAGCCAAGTTGAAGGAATGGGCTCGCAGCTCATGAGTGACGCCCTCGAGTGGCCTTCCACACCATCCATCTACGACTTGGATGATGTGGGTGATGATGATATGGATGTGGAAGATGGTGGCATGAGTCGAAGGTCACTCTACTGGCGTAGGCACTACTTCATATCTTATGGTGCTCTCTCAGCCAACAGAATCCCATGCCCACCTCGCTCTGGAAGATCTTACTACACCCACAACTGTTACAAGCAAAGGGGTCCTGCGCACCCATATGTTAGAGGGTGCTCGGCCATCACTAGGTGTAGGAGAGATGTCTACTAAGTACTTGTACTAGATTGTGTTTTATGGGTTACTTGTGTCTAGTAATATTTGTTTATTAGAAGGTTGGGGTGAATTGTGTAGATCTGTTGAGTGTATGGGGCTTTGTTTGGGGGTTGCATCTCGAGTTGTCTGCATTTTCTAGGAAATGCTTTATTTGCTTATGATATATATTGATCGGATGTTATAATGTAGGATGTGGAGGGGAGTGGATTTGAGCATGTGTATGTTTACAAGTGAAATGAATTCTATGCCATTTGGGTTTGTGGTTTTGGGATAAATTTTTATTGGGTGTTTCTCATTCATGTAGACTGTTATAGCTAAATGTTTGATGTTATGAATCTGATTTGTGGAGTGTGTGTGTGTGTAATAAACAGAAAAGGGTTTCCTTTTATTTTTCGAGTTCTTTCTGTTTTCTTGTTGATGTTCTGCTTCAACAATATGGAAAGTATAACCAGATTTGATTTGTATGGGGAGATCGGGGCGTGCGGTAGTTGATCTGTAACATAGATTTGATGCATCTAAGGTTTGTGAATCCTTCAATCTCTGATTGAAACAAGCCCTGCACGGAAGAACTGTAGTACTCTTGTTTTATAATAAGCTATGCGTAGTACCCTTATCACTATAACTATTCAATTTGTAACTATAAGATCGTTTTAGATTTGAAGGGGTCAAGTTTTGGTCTAAACCCGGTCTAATGAGAGGAACTATTTTCAGCATCTTGGCAGGCATCCTCCAATTCCATTTGGGTTCTTGTCATGATTGACCGGCATAATGTATTACGGTGGGTCTCGTGTTGTCTGTGAGGTCCACGCGGCGCAGATCATTAAAAGATGTGGTGTTTTGTCACCGCGCGCTTACATGAAATGAATGACCGTGAAAAGTAGATTAACGTTGGTGCTTTTTATGGAGTTGTGTGGCCCCCACTGAGTTCGATCTGCTTATTTTTTAACAACTCGCTGGACTGGGAGTACTGTCCCGGCCCGGGTCTGTTCAAGTCAGACCCTCCATATATGTGAGCCGGGTTGGTGGAAGGTGAAAGCCGAGGACCCTATTTGCTAGCCTCTTACTTATAGGAGATGATTGGGTATTAATTTCCTGAATTCCCTTCTATCCGTTTCTATTAAAGGGGATTTCCCTTTGTTTTTGATGATGTGGGTATTCTAATGTCTTTTACACAATAGTACTAATCTCCAGGAGGAGCCATTTGATAGTCTTTTTTTTAATATTTTTAACTTTAATCCTTCATTTTAACTACTTTCAAAACTAGGAAATCTTGGAATATTTGGAAATTTAGTTAAATGAAAAATAGAGAAGCCCTTGCTGTTTGGTAACTTTATTTGTAGAGTGAAGCATGGTCAAACCTTAAATCAAGAGAGAATAAAATAGGAGAGGGTCTACCTATAATGTGATGACCTTTTGTCTTTAATTGCTTCATAAGGATTTTTTTTTTTAAAAATTTTTTGTGTAAAAAATAGATAAATTTTGTTATTTAATGGCTTGAGAAAGTTATTTTTTTGGTTTTTTTTTAGAAAGAAGGGAAAGTTTTGCATTTTTATGCTTTTGATTTGACCCCATTGTCTTTTCATACCTCTTAAAATGGAACCTTCTCACAATCTACTTTAATAGTAAAGTTACCAAACACTATTGATCTCGCAAATCAAAAAAATGTAAAGGGAATTATTGAATTTCATGCATACAGAGAGTGAGGTCCGTCCGTGAGAAAACTCTGATGTGTACATTTTACCATTGGCTCGTACATGTCTTGCCTTTATTTCTATCAGAGTAATATCAGTTGCTAGAAAATGAAATCCACTACAAGTCTCCACTTTTATATATAATGATTCATGGTAAGGGTCCATTTCTTTAATAGAATTCTAAGAACTTATTTATGGGAGAATTTCAAGATCTTCGAAAGTTGTCTCCTTTAGGTGGAATTCCAAATTCCTCTTTTGTATGGAGGATTTGAAATTTCAACAAATGGTATAGAGAGTAGAATTCTAAGAATTTCAATAGGTTTTTTGGGTGGTTGGAATTTAAAATTCTAATGAAAAAACACAGCATTTTACACATAACTGTCCATGCCATATTGGAGGGTCATGTGATATCACACAAATAAATTGTGATATATATTTTATAGGGCCATGCGATATCACACTATTGTCATACGAGCATCTCTCAAAAAAATATATAAACTTAACTTATTATGAGATAAATGTCACATTTAAGGACAGTTGTAATGGACAATCTCACTAAAAATAAGGGTCACAGGAACAACGTACCTAGGTAATGCCTCTTGAATCTTGATCTCTATCATCAAGTCCACTTGTCAATAGGTAAAATCTCTCTTGTTTAATATACTTTCAACTTTTAAGGAAAAAGAGAAAAAAAAAAAGAAAAAAATAATAATAATAGCACCCACAATGGGCGCCGTTTATATATCCAAAACTTAGATCGCTCAAAAATTAATAAATGTTCTCTTACGCCTGAGAGGTCAACTTGGGCCAACCTTTGGTCGGTGTAGCCCCTTTGATAATCTTTACATCCCATGGTTTAACAGCACGCCCAGTTTTTCACTCATTGAACCCTTAATCACTATTAGTTTGGATCTCCAAAAAAAATCTATAGCATAGATTTCATTAAACTTTTATGGTTGTTAAATCAAAAGCTAGGATAATCTGATGAGGCTGATTCTTTGGCTCTCCCATGCCCACAAGAAAACCTTTCTATTTGCCATTCTCCCATTGACGAACATACATTTAAGTGGGCCCTACAAGCGAAATTATGTAGTTTGCTCGTAGGAAAATATTCTCCAATAAGAGTTGGCATATTTTCTCGCGTTTTACAAATGAACTATCTCATATTGGACCTATTCCTTATCGAAAGAAACTAGAAAATACTCATTGCTTTAAGACTCGCCCAAGAAAGTAACTTTTTTGATTGGTTAAAATTTTGCATGAGCATGCCACATTGAGGAGTCTCACTAATTTCTTGTGCGTCCATTCTTCATTGCCCCATTTACAGGGGTGCCGACCAATGTGGCTGCAGATATCCACATGTTGTTTGTTGGTGTGAAATAGTCTTATTAATGGGCTTGAGTGTAATGCGGCATTCTATGTATGTTATAGAAAGTGCCACGGGTAGCCCCAAAGTAGCGGTTTAGGCCTTTCATAGAAAAGTATTGCGGAAAACTCATTAATATCAAACTACAAAAAAGTTTACACATGCAAGATCCAGATATGCAGATGGCCCAAAAATTATGAAAAAGATTTTTGTTCTTTCAAATAAAATTGTGACACATTTTCATAATTTATCCAAATTATGAATGGATCAACAATGGAATTTGAACCACATGTCATTGGCTTGAAATCTTAGATCTAAAAACTCACCTAGATTGTGAAAAAAAAATGTCATATTCACCTAAGAAATTCATAAAAACGAATTATGTCCTTTAACAAAAAGAAAGTAAAACAAAAATAAACTGTGTCTCTAGCAAACCAAGAGCACTTGTATGAACCACCCTCCAATTGAAAACTGCAAATTGCGATAAATTACTGATCTAAGCAACTCTGGCTAGGATTTTTCAATCAAAGGTGAAACACTCAAACTAATGGCAGAGAAGATCAAAACGTTCTGGGTTCCTCATCAATGAGGGCACATTAATGACATGCATGTAGAAAGATGAATGACAAGAGTTACTGAAATAATCAATGGGCCATACCTGGTACCTCTTGCATTTTCAAACTGCCTTTCATACCTGACTTCCCACCAACCTCAAAAAAACCCAATGGGCACAAGAAAACACACCACTGTATGAAATAATTAAACTCCCAATGGTATTATATCAATTTTTGACATTTACTAATAACCCAGTCAAAATAGATAAATAGAAGACACTAAACTGAAATAGAATAAAATGCAACCATCTTTTTGACTAGAATAAATTTATGGGTTTCTTGATTGATAAACATATTTTGGAAACCACAACTAAAAAGGTCAACACCTAACCCAAAAAACCTAGACGGAAACCATTAAACCTCATTTATTGAACATTTCCAATCTCATAAATAATATATAAACTTAACACACAAAAGTCCATGATCCAACTGGCTTTTGGGCAACTTGGCACTCAAGTCTAGTCATCCAAACAACTGCCAGTCCATAGTCAGCTGCCCTTGGTAAGAAAAGAATATCCAAAAAAAAAAAAAAAATTCAACTTTCTTCTTTATCCTTCTCCCTTTCTCCACTCCAAACCTGCTTTATTTCTTGTTACACATCTTACATTACCATCATCAACTATACTTACATGAGTTCTTGAGAGAAACAGGGTGATTTAGTTTTGTGGGGTCTAAATCAACAGGGCAATCCACCTTAATGTAGAACTTTGGCTTCACCAATTTTCCCAAAACATAAGCTCTAGCCCTGACCATGAAACTCAGTTTCAATGGGACAGGCACGTTCGCATTGCCCGTGGAACTACTCCAACTTGACCCAGCTCCATACATAGGGACCCTACTGCCAATAACAACCACGTTCATAGCTCTTTGACTCTTTCTAGATTGAAAGAACTTCTTAACCTGCAACACCCACAAAGAAAACATTCAATTAAGACATGGTAATAAATTTCGTCCCCCAACCAATCCAACCAAAGCCGGAGACTTTAGCAGAGACAATATAAATACTTTTCAACAATACTCCTCACACATTTCAAAATGGATCCTATAGTATTCGAACTCGCTATAGATTTACTCTGATACCAAGTTAATTAATTTTCTTTTCTAACTAATCTTATTAAAACCTGAGAAGTTATTAAAGGTAGTGGAAATATTAAATAAATAAATAAAAAAATAAAAAAAAGAACGACAAGATGATGTAAAAAAAAAATGGAAAAGATGAACTGGTTCCGATGATTACATCTCCTTTTGCTATAGTGAGTCGTGAGAAGGAGAGATCGAGAGGAGTCGATTCCACATGGACCCCGAAGAACGTAGCTATGTTTCTGAAAGTGAACGTTACTGTAGAATTCAAGGAGATCATGTCTGTGGGAACTCCAGTTGAATCCGTCCCCGCTTGAATCACAAACCTCTCGAACGTGATGCTCTGTAGATTGAAAAAAAAAAATAAGAAAGTGAAAATGGCAGTCTAATCACTCCAAGATCAGAAGCCCAAATGACATAATCTCAATTGGGCAGATGTAATTCACCTTCATGGAGATGTTGGGCTTTTTAGAGTGACTTGTTCCCCAGAGGATTAAAGAGAAAATGGAGAAGAGGAGGATGAATCCGAGAACAAAAGCAAGGAAGTAGTAACGACGAGGAAGAGGCTTGTTTATGTCCTCATCGTCAAGGAGGCCTTCTTCTTCAATGGCAGGATAGTCCCTGAGGGAGATTCGAGAGGGGTTGTTTTGGGAGAGTTTGCAGGTTGTAGAGGAGTGACGAGGGGAGGCGGTGGGGCTTCGGGCGACGGGTGTGGAGTGAAAGGAGGTGGTGGTCTTGTCGCCGTCGTGGGAGTCGCCAGATGGGCTCTGGACGTAGTAGACGGGCCTTCGAGGAGAGCGAGCTGGTGAGGAGGGCGCGAGGCTTGTGACCTCCGAGTCTGTTTTCGCATGCATCTCTCCCCTTCTCCTTCTCCTTCTCTTTCTTTCTAATTGTGTTGTTAGGGAGTATCGAATTAGAACAAGTTAAAGGCTTTTATTGTGTAGTATATGGAAGCTATGGGCAGTCTGACGCTGGATTATCATTTTAGGGTGTAAATTGAAAAAGTCAATCATTATTTAATTGTACTTTATTTCACATTAATAATTATAAAGATAAAAAAAAAATATAGCATTTAAATAGATATAAAATATTTAACAACACCTACTAACATTCTCTCTCAAAAGTCAAATCTCGATCCATGCAGCAGCCCATTGATCTGAATTGTGCATGATTGGCTCACCACTACGAAAGTTTATGACCTTGATCAAAATTGCAATCGGACTAGATGTTACCATCTCATCGGTGGTCCACTTTTTCTCGGATGGGCAAAAGATATGGTTACACTCCACAAAAAAAGGGACTTGTTAAATGATTAGGATCATTCAATAATTAATCTAACATATGGGTTATTTTAAATGGTTTCATGCATCAAAATGGGCCTGCCACTGAAGCCCCAAACACCTTCAACATGGGTCCGCCACTGCCTATGGGAAGGGAGAGGGAAGTGGGAAGATGAGAAAGCTTTGTAAGTAGCATATAAATGGAATATTGATTGTGGCATAGTTTTGTCATTTGTGGGACCCATTAGACCTACTCCCGATATTTGAGAACTAATTATTATATATGAAAGAGACTGATTTCAATTGAAATCAGCCTCAATTGATTTTTACAATTTTATCCAATGTTGACCATATTGATTTCAATTGAAATCAGCCTCAAAACTGCCTTGGCCTTTGAGTTACATGGTTTGATGAAGCTTTTTCAAATGAAATTAAATGAGAATGTAAGTTTCTCCTCTCACTTATCACAACTTTCCTTAATAAATCCTACAATATCTCTCTTTAATCAATGGACAAGGGCCTATATAGGACAATTCTTATCATTTGGTAGAGACTTAGATTGGGATATTCTTATCATCTGAGATTTCTAATAATTCTTTTTATTAATGAAATAAAATCTCTTTGATAAAGAAAGTTAAAAATAAGGATAAACACTCTAGAAATCTAATTTTTAGTAAAACATGAAAGTTTTTTATTTTTAAAGTCTGTTTGACATAAAATTGAATTTAAGAAGAATAATACATGTCTTAACTGGCAGGGACCTTCATGGAATAATTCTTATCATTTGAAATTCCAAATAAATTTTTTTTTCTTTAGAAAGTTAAAAATAAGAAAAGAAATTATAAATTTTAGTGAAACGTAAAAGTTTTCTATTTTTAAAGTCTATTTAACCAAAAACTGAATTCAAGAAGAATGATGCATGTCTTAATCGGCAGGGTCTTATAATTACATGAGACAATTCATATCATTTGAGATTTCTAACAAATTCTTCTTTGATTATCATGCATATTAAATCAAATGTGTTTGATAAAGATAGTTAAAAAAGAAAATAATCAACAATTATTATTTTTAGTGAAGATTTTTTATTCATGAATAAGGCTTTTTTTATTTTTAAAGTATAATTCTTTCTAACATGTGATCTTTTAACTTAATATAGTACCCTTTATCTTTTATAATTACAGCCACATTTTTCTTTTTAGCTTGATCATTTTTAGATTTTATTATATCTAGCGTTTTAATTTTTCGCATTATTGGATTCTTTTAATCTGTAATGTAAAGTAGTTGATACATTAGTAAATTTGTTGAATTATAAGTAGTGAAAGTTCTTACCAACATCTCAAAACTTGTATTAAAAGTTAGGTTATTTTTTACGGTTCAATTGTCACTTTAGATTAGAATTGACCATAATATATCTTATGAGTATAGATAATACCAAAAAAGAATTAATATATATTTTATTTTAAATTATTTTTCTTTGTAATATATTATAAACAAAACCTCAAGTTTAGATTTTCTTTAATTTTTTTCCCAGGCTTAGCCCAGGCCTTTCTTGCTAGTCATAAAAATGATAATGAAAACCAATTTAAATTCATGAGATGCAGTGATATTTAAAATATGATTTATATATTAATTATATTGAGTTGAGAAATTTTATAAAAAAATTTAAAATCTGATATTTCCCTGTGCTTTGGTAGTGACTAGTGAGTATGGGTAAGGTTTGGGCGATTATGTGTTTTTTAGACTTTGAGTTGAGTCGGGTTCGGAGAGTACCGCTCTATTTATCTTTGATTTATATATTACTTAGTAAATCTTTCAATATAAAACCAGAGCATAACAATTGGTCATAGGCAACGCATAACATGATTTAAGTCATGAGTTAAGCATGGCCTATAATGACTAATTCATGAAAAGAGGGGATCACAATAAATATCATTTTAAGAAGATGGAAAATGACTTCTTACCTCAATAGTATTGGGTGTCAGTTCTCCCCTGAGTGCTTAAGGCATCTACCCTTCCCTCGTCTTCATCCGAGGTCCCCTTAACATCTCCTTCCCTCACCCAGGGCCTCACTCATTAGTGTGGGTTCATTGGTCCCCGTACCCTTGATTTGGGGTAAAAAGAAAAAATGTAAAAAACATTTGAAGGGCAAAAAGATAACTGTATAAATATATAAATATATATATTATATTTTTCCATGTTTCTCTTGTGATTCTTAGTGGGATTTTAATAGAATGAGATATTTCTCTTTGCCTTTTGGGCCTAATATTTAAGCCTTTATATTAGATTGAAAACTAGAAAAATTTCCCACTGTTAAAAAAGAATTCTGAAGGACTCTGTATAATAAACAATCTAAGGATTTCAAGGATTTTGACAAGCCATGGCCGGTGGCCACAGCATGTCCTTCCCTTCATTCCACCCCAAGACCATCAAAACCGTAACACGTTTCCACGGAAAAGGCGACAGTTTTCTGCAGAAACACGGCTTTTCCAGCGTTTGGAGCCGCAAGATTATAAACCCCGTTTCCTCGGTCGTTCTGAAAATGGGATGACAGAAAAACAACGAACGAGATCTTCCATCTCCCATAAATGATCTTCATTCCAAATCGGGCTTCTCTCTCTCTCTACCTTCATCTCCATCTTTCTCTATCACTCAATCCATCTCCATCTCCATTTGGAAATACCATCTCCAGAACCCCATTTCAATTATTCAAAAAACCCTAAACAGTATTCCCAAATCGTAACCCTAAACCTAAACCAAATCCAAATCCAAATCCTTACCTGAACCCAAATTGACCCCATCCCTATCTCCATACCATCTCTATCTCAGATTTGATGATTTGGATTTCTGTTCTGGAGTTTGGGTTGCCCAAGGTACGGAAGGAGAGAGATGTAGCTCAGCAACCACTCAACATCGTTCCTATCCATAGCCACGAGCATTGACGAAGGTCTCCATCTCCATCGCCATCGTTCCGACCTGTCGGATTGTAATGTCTATTTCTTTGCAGAAAAAATCAACTGTTGTGTTCTTGTTGTGGATCATGTTAAATTTTATTTTTCTGTGTTCTGTTGTTCTTATTGTTGATGATGTGGGGTTTGATTGTTCTACTCTTGTTGGATTTAATTGGGTTCTATTAATTTATTGGTTGTTATGTTGAATTTGATTTTGCTGCCATTGTTGATAATTTTTCTATGCAATGTTAATTCGGCAGCATGGGTGAGGAATCCGCTGCTACACCAAAAATGAAAATCACCATTTCAACAAAGAACACCAAACACAGAATTTTCACTACCACAGAAAACCTTTTCCGTGGCATTCATTTCCATAGATTTTGCTGATGTCGCAATTCCCGCTTTCCCCGGAAAGCACCTTCACACAAATGTGCCCTATAAGCCGATGTTAGACCTTTCTTTTCTCTGCATCTTTCTCCTTTACCATCGTGTACATAGGTATTAGCTTGTTTTGATTTATAGTACTTACCATCCACTATGACAAGCATATCAAATATGTTGCAGTTCACATTCAATACAATAATTCTAGCCAAAGTGTTTCAATCTGATTAGTTTATGATGTTTTCCCATTCGAAAGGCAAGAATAATGAAAAGTTTGAAAAAAAAAAAAAGCATGAAAGTTGGATTAAAAAAAAAAAGAGACAAGTAACAATTGGACTTTGGGTTTACAAATGGGTTAATGTTTAATATCAAAATGCTGTAATAGCTCCACTCACTTGATTTTCTTATATATTCACTAGGGGAGGGTTTCAACTCACACTCTCAATATCATCGGATCACGCTCCAAATCCTCTCCATCTACTTTCTAGGTTTCTCAATCGATTTTTTTCTTGTTTCATGGCGAATACGCAGAGAGGCGCTCTCTATGGCCAAGGCCCTTTGAGATCTAGGTATTCTTTCTCTTTCTCCCTCAAATCCCTTCCAAATATCTGATTTTTTTTTCAATCTCTTTCTTCCTTTCTTCTTTTTGGGGTTTTAAATCTATATCTTTTTTGCTTTGAATTTCATTTCAGAGAAGGTATTAGCACGAGATCGGTTGGGAATTCTGATGAGATCCAGTTGAGGATTGATCCGATTCATGGTGATTTGGACGAAGAGATCGATGGCCTCCGCGGAAAAATCAAGCAGTTGAAAACCGTAAGATTCTTCTTCTTGTTGTTATATTTATTGTTGGTAGTTTATGCAATTCAATTTGAAGAAGAGGATTTGGGGGAAAAGAAGGAAATTTTTTGTTTTGATATCTTCTCCCCAGCTCATATGTATGAATTATGAAGACTGAAATTGAAAGATTTCATGGAAATTAAAATTGAAAGATTCCATGGAATTGAAAGATTGATTAGATTAGCCTTCTGTAGTGCATCCTGCTATGAAATTGGCTGCAAAGCGAATGAGCCCACATGTATGAATTATGGGAAGAAACACCCTATGGCGGCATATTCTCCTGCAATGTCTAAGAAAAGTCTAAAGTTGTAGTTCTATCAAGATGGGGACTTGCCTTTTCATAACGACACAATACTATCTTTATATCTGTCCTGTGTCATGTGGGCAACACAGTTCCTGTAGGCATCTATAGAATTAGAATGTCGCAGTTATCTGGTTTGAACTACGTTTGATACGTTAAAATTATTCAGGTTGTATCAATAAAAAATTGAGTAAGTGAACAGAGAGAGGTATTCTTGTAATAAAATGAAGAAACTGCAATAAGCAGAGATTAAAGTTCGACTATAGAAGAAGCATTAAAAAAGGGTTTTGTTCCATGACAGAATTAAGCGTAATAATCAACGTAATATTGAAAACTTGTTAAGGAATACAAAGTTTGAAATACAAAGTTTTAACTTAATTGTTACCGCTATAAGCTTTATAGTTTCTGAATGTAAATGTGTATTATCCCTGTACGTACCATTTTATAAACTCTTTGCCAGTCATTTTTGTTTCCTTTAATCACTTCTAAATCAACTCTTCCACCAGCCTCACCAAACTCCCTAGATTTGTTGTGAAAACTACACCCGGAGAATCCACTGCTACTTCAGAAAATCTCTCCTAACCTGTACAAAACTTATGCTGTGACAGCCTATTCACTACCCTATAATCAGCCATTCAGCTTCCACAATCAGCCCAACTGAGACACCCAACTGCACTCCAACGATCTCAATTGTCTGTTCTGCTGTACCCTTAAACCCTATATATTCGAGTCCCTGCATGGCTATACCACCTCAAACCTAGCCCTGAGGCTTGAAGTGAACTAAATATTTGTTCCTGGACCTATCTCTTTTTCATCATGAAAACTCATATCATGCATAGGCCAAATCATGACCCTAACCTGCTGAATAATTCCCCCGTAAAATCATCCTTTTGTCAATTAAAAGAAAGTCCGGAGCCACACAAGTTTTATTTTCTGACCTGTATCATCATCATCATCAAAGCCATGTCTCAACTATGTTACCCGGCTACACGAATTCTGTTTCTCTATTCCGATCTATCTTGAGCAAAATTTTCAGATAATTTATACTTCCTCATATCCATTTTTACAACATCCATCCATGTCCTCTTTGGCCTACCCCTTCCCCTTGGTGGGCCATCAATTTTCATGGCCAAACTTTTCCTTACCGGCCTATGTTGGACATGCCCAAACTATCTCAAACGTGTTTCTCTAATTTTATCCCCTATTATTGTTACCTCTAAATACTTTTGAAAGCGCTCATTTCTAATTTCATCCTTCTTAGTTTTAACACACATCCACCTCAATATTCTCATCTATGCTACATCCATTTTGTGCATATGTTACTTCTTGATTTGCCAACGTTTTGCTCCATAGGTCATAGTTGGTCTAATCGTTGAACTATAAAACTTTCCCTTCAATTTCGTTGACATTCGTTGGTCACAAAAAACTCAAGAAGTAAGTCTTCACTTCAACCATTCCGCTTTTATCCTATGTTTGACATCTTCATCAATCTCCCTATCATTACTAATTATAGAGCCAAGGTAGTGGAAACAATCACTTTGTGGTATCTCATGGTCTTCAATCTTCATAGTAGTTTCAGCTTTTTATATATGCACATTGAAGTTACAATCCATATATATTCCGTCTTTGTATGGCTTATTTTAAAGCCTTTAGATTCTAAAGCCTTCCGCCATCTCTCGAGTTTTGCATTTACACCATTTCTTGATTCATGTACCAACACAATATCATCTGCAAATAACATGCACCAATGTACCTTTTTTTTAAATATGAGCAGTTAACTCATCCATAATCAGTACAAATAAATAAAGGCTTAGGGCTGACCCCTAATACAAACCTATGGTCATGGGGAACTCCCCTGTCTCTCCACAAGTAGTTCTCATACTCGTTATTTCTCCTTCAGACATGTCTTTAATAATTTCAATATAACTTCTTGGAACATTCCTTTTTATTTAAACCCACCAAATTATATCTCTAGATACCCTGTTGTAGGCTTTTTCTAAATCGATGAAGACCATATGCAGATTTTTTCTCTTTGCTCGATATTTTTCTATTAATTGCCTAAGTGAGAAGATAGTTTTCAGATATCTTGGTCTTCTGTCTAAGTCTTTACTCTATTACTCTCTCACATAGCTTCATAGTATGACTCATAAGTTTAATCTCACGATAATTGGTGCAGTTTTGTATATTTCCCTTGTTCTTATATATAGGTACTACAACACTTCTTCTCCATTCATCTGGCATTTTCATTTTCATTAATATCTTATTAAAAAGTCTAGTAAGCCAAATCTCCCCAACTTCTCCTAAGCATTTCCAAGCATCCATCGATTTCCAAGCATCAATCGGGATGTCATCTGGACCCGTAGCCTTTCCCGTGTTCATCTATTTTAATGTTTTCCTCACTTCCACCACCCTAATTCTACGAAAAGAAAGGTATGCTTTGCTAATAAAATGCCCTCTTTTCTTCTTGTCTCCGATATAGTCTTTATTTTCTGACATGTATATGATTACCAAATTCTAACCAAAGCTCTAAAGGAAAACCATCACTAACAAGCTCTTAAGCCAAACCAGAAGTCAGCACACTTAAAGCTTAAGAACTAGTACACTTCTATTCCTATTCCATGGAAACCATGCAACATTTCTTCAAATTCTGGTCTCACAAGCTACCCAAAAAAACATGATAAATGTGTTATAACCTCTTGCACAGCCGCTTCATTTCATGTGCATTGTTTTCTTGATCGTATTACTGAGTGGTAGACTTGGTGAGCATCTGTGGATGTTATGTCTCTTAACCCTATATGGAACATTTCTTTTGTCCTCCTGTTTGTTTTGTTATGTGGTCTCTTACTTAAGTATGACACTGCAGGTAGCTCAAGAAATTGAATCTGAGGCAAAGTTTCAAAATGATTTCATATCTCAATTGGTGAGTCACTGGCTTATTCTACATTTTACCATCCAGTGTTTTCTTGCTTGACGAAACATGTGTATCTCTTAATTCATTTGGCAATTGTTTGTTGTTGATGTACACTATCAGGAAGTATGATGTTTTTATATTTATGACTGGATCAATGGTTCAAAAAAAGTGGGTTGCTCGTAGTGGTACGTGTCATATGACAACATTAGGTAACATCTTAGAAATTCATATGACAAAATTTAGGACAATACTTTCTCAAAACCTTTTCTTTTTAATTTTTAGGGCCCATTTGCCTACTATTTTGATTTAAAATGATCATTATGATATTTAATTACATGGTTAATTTGACATAATATATTTACCATGCAAAATAAAAAATTAATTTGACATAATATATTTACGATGCAAAATAAAGAAAAAGGTATAACAGAGATTTCTTATACAATCTGATCAGGCCCTATTGATTTGAATCTTCAAAATCGAATTGTTTTTAAGAAATTAAAACACTTGTCTTAAGCACCATTGTTTTTCACCTTGTTCATACAAAATAATCACATTGGCCAGGGGTCAAAACTTATATTATCTTAGGGAAGGCACTAGTGGTGTCTTTCTAATCACCCCAATCACTGTTTAGAAGTAACATGTGAATTGCAGCAGACAGAATGTTGGCAATTGTTAGCAGGAAAAAAAAGAAAAGTTCTATATCATGCCGGTTGTCTTCTCCAACCATTGTTTACCTATCTGGTTCTTGCATATGAAGCCTACAGAGCTTTTAGAAAAGTCCACTGAGTGTCTGAGCCTGATAAATCCAGATTTTTATTGAGTACTTCCTCTATAATTTTCTTTGATGTTAGAATATATAAGTTTTTGGTGGAATGCACATAGGCATTTCTCCTGTGGTGTAATTTGCATAGGTATTTCTCTTGTGGATGGTTATTTGGTGGAATGTGCATGGTTATTTCTCCTGTGGTGGTTTCTTACTGAATGTTACTTTTGGTTAAAATTATACATAACTTTGAAATACCTTCTTCTACAGCAGAGAAGGCTTTTCTTTCTTTTTATTCCCGATATATATATATATATATATTTTGTCTATATGTCATGATTTATATAACAACCTTTGTTCAGTCTCTTTGATGTCTTGCATTTTTTTCTTTGGTTTTAATTTCTTATTTCTATAAATTACATCAAAGGTTATTATCATCATGCTCTAAATCATTGTTATTGTGGCCTATAAACAGCAAATGACATTGATCAAAGCTCAAGCAGGGGTTAAGAACAACATGAGAAGGTTGAACAAGAGCATCATCCAAAAGGGCTCAAACCATGTCATGCACGTTGTCCTCTTTGCTCTTCTTTGTTTCTTTGCAGTATATTTCTGGTCCAAATTTTCTAGAAGATGAGGATTTGATAGAAGTGAATTTTAGAATTCATTAGTGTCTCAACATTCTTCAATCATATACAAGTTCATCGTAAAGCCTTCTCGAATTGTTATGGCTGCATGTGTTTACAATCCAGAAGCTGATATCTTTTGTTCCGGAGTGTCATCATTGTATTTAAACATTTGTACTGCTAAGATAATCTGTGTTGTTTCTGAAATCTCAGTCTACTCAAAATTTAGCTAGGCATGGCCAAGTGAAGCAGGTAGTTTCTCTCAAAGATGTGTTGGTCCTAGTTGTGCTTAGCTAGTACCTTGTGTCTTGTATCCATCTCTAACGCCAAACATGCTTTACAACTCTCAATCGGAGATCACAGAATAGAGAGTTATGAAGAAAAGCGTCTTTATTTCCTAATTTTCATCGTTGAAGCTTATAGACCGAAGTGTGTGGTTGGCCCGATGGTCTTACATCTCTGCCTTGAAGAAAAGTTCATTTTTTATGGGTTTTGTAAGCCTTCTATAGCCACCTTGCCAGTTTGATGCAAGTGTCCCGATTGGAAAAGCATATTTATTTCCTAATTTTTCATTGTTGAAGCCTAATCCTATGTGTGGTTGGTTGGCTTGTACATTTCTAAATCTCTTCCTTGAGTAAAGCTCGTTGTATAGGTTTCTTGAATATTTTAATGCAAACTGACAGTTTGATAAGTCCACTGGTCGAGGCCTACATACGACAGTACTTCACTTCTTAATGATGGAAACATGGATTCAACAACCCCCGCAAAAGGAGGAGGGAAACATTGCATCATGTGATTTGTTTGGCCTATTTTAAGTGGAACTATGGTGTTTTCGACCATGCCTTGAAATACAATGGGTTTGCTGCCAGTTTGCTTCTGCAGTAAATCTCTCTGTGAGTTTCTTTCAAGTTCTCCATTTAGAGGCTCGATTTGGTTTATGAAAGGTTGTAATCATAGGTGGATAAATTTATCTACGGCTCAAATATGTATTGCAGAGTGTTTTCTCACTTTTATTTTATCTGGATCCTTATGTACAATCTCTTGGGGCATTTGGCGGGAGTTCTCTCAATATTAGTTTTTATTGTTTTTATTGCAAACGGTATACGAATTAATTTTATAGAAGCAAATGTCTCTTCCACTGTTTCATTTACTTGAAAGGACAATAATGCCCTCATATTTTCTTATCTCTTTATTAAAAACCGGTAAGCTTAAAATCGCGATAACTTGTCAAACAAGGAACGAAATTGAGAAATTAGGGATTTTGAACATCGGGCGCAGAGAGGAGGAAAGTGAATCAGGGAAGTAGACAGTTCATCGGGCGGATCCCACCATGGATGGGTATCAATCAACAAATCCAATTAACCAGACCAATATTCTACCCAAAACTGACAGTATCAAATATAAAGATCTACCGTCCATTCATCGGTCATCAATCAGGTGGCTAACATTGTCCAATCAAAGCCAATGTCCCCCAAAATGCCCTATTCATGGTGGGGTACATCAGATGAACAACTTTGATTGGAAGCATTTATGTCTCGTATCCAATTAAATTGTTTTAGAATTCAGATAAATTTATTCCAGAACTCAGATAAATTAGTCTAAGAACTTAGATAAATTTGTTTCCAAACTCATATAAATTTATCCAGAACTCATATAAATTCTTATCAAATTCAGATAAATTCACTTGAAACTCAGATAAATTCAGAAAATGTTGGATCAAATCCACGGCCACTTTAAAAAAAAAACCCCACTCTCCATCCTTCCTTCAAATCTAGCCCAACTAAAATTTCATAAGAAAAAATCTCCTCCCATTTTTAATATGATTGAGTTCCCCTCATGGGAACTATTCATCTTGAGAACATTTCATAATATACATGTAATCAGCTGGTATAAGACCAAATCCAAGCTCATCTCAATTAACATTTGCATAGTCAGCATACCCCCGATGATACATTTCCACTAAATGTCGTTAGTTTTCTTATTATATTTGGAATTATTAAACCACAAATCTATGAAATCAAGGGAAATACCCCCTGATACATTTCCACTAAATGCTATTAGTTTTCTTATTATATTTGGCATTATTAAACCATGAATCTATGAAATCAAGGGAAACAAATGATAAGGAAAAAAAAAACTAGGGGAAAGTTAGCATGGTCATTTGAGTGGGTCAAAACACATCAAATGCAGTTTCTCCCTCTCTTTTGGAGAATTACTTGATTAATTGTAATACGCATGTGGCTCGGTTGTTCTAGATAAAGAACTTTAGATAAAACCATTTACTAGACATTCGTCAAGGAGATATCCATGGGCAAATCGCCATGAGTGTGTCAGTCATAAAATATCATGGTAAGGCCCTTAAATAATGGGCTTCATTTGTGTGACATGTTAAGCTACTTATGCGTGACGTATTGCGGCGGTTATAGGGCAAATCAATCATGAAATATGTGATGTGGTGTGTATAAGGACCTCTGGCTGAAATATGTCTAGCTGCGTGGACTACAGCCTTTAAACAAAATTTGTATGGACCAAAGCCTTTAAACGTTCCATTTCAGGGACCTTTCGCTAATTTACTCCAATCTCTTCCACAAATTGTCAAATCAAAAGTTAAGCTTATGGAATGAAAAGATTACGGCTTTTCTTTTATAGAAGGCATGTCACATGTTAAACCCCAATTTACTCTTGCATCATCTGTTCTCTCTCTAGTATCCTAGCCAAGGGGCCAGGAACTTGCACATGCAAGGAGAGAGAACCCGTGTACATGGGAATGAAATTCAACCATGGAGGGAGAGAAGTCACACATGTGAGGAGTTGGGGGAGGCCAGGTCGATCCCTGAGTGGTGTTCATACCTTTTTGGCCTGTTATGAGAATTATCAGCCCATCCTCATTAGAGGGTTAGGCATTCAAAAAATCACAAAGCATGGAATGGGGACACACACTTACTGCAGCTGTGGTTCCCCCTTTACAGCATTCACCCTGATGGACAAGTGAGTGAATTGCTATCCTGGGCCCGATCCATTTGTATTACACTAAAACAAAGCACTCTTTTCTTTATCATCTACATTATAGAGAAACGATACTATACTTAAATGAGTGGGTGCACCTTTGCTTAATACAATCTATTTTTTATAAATCTCGCTAATATATATACACAGATGGATTTACACGTGAAATATATTACTATGTTTTCTTCATTATAGTTGAAACGATATGTATTATGTTTTCTTCATCATAGTTAAAATGATACGACTATGTATCTTCATCGCTGTTAAATGAAACACTATGAATGATCAATTTAAAGGTGTATATCACTCTACTTAGTGAGATTTGTGGGAGAACCTATAGTGGTGGGCCACCACATAGGTTACACAGGCTACCTTTCTATAATACTGCAGTGCAAGCTCACCTGTCTGCATTTCAATCCAAGCATTCGAAGAATCCAAGATTATCATCCTAATTAATTCAAGTTCACAACATCTGAACCATTGGATCATTAATTAACCAATTGCATTAGGTTCCTCATCATTTGCTTGTCAGAGTCTCCCAGTAACTAGAACTAGTCTAGCTGAAAGGGCATTTACTTGGTTTTACATAATGGTGACCCAACTCCATGGATGATGCCTCCTGGGACTGTCTGATCTTCTCTTGATTGAGGACATCCACAATCCATGCAGTCAAAACGGTCTCATTGTGTCCAATCTTGCCAGACTTGTACAAGGAGAAGCAGTCCCCATGGTCCTTTGGATTTGGGCATTCCTCCCCTTCCTCAGGGCCCCTCCAAGCACCCTGTTGTCTAATTCCTGACCAACTTGCTTCCCACTTGTACACATACTGATAACCCATTAATATGAATAATCTTCAAAATATTTAAGAGTGGGCCCTACCATGATGATTCCATCTGCGGAATGGACAGGGTTCATATGATCCATTATCTATTGGCATAGGCAGTAGATAGTGTAAATAATGATACGGTCATTTAAATGTGAAAAATATTCTATTGGGATAGTTACACATTAGAACCGTACATCGCATTGGCCGTGGGTGAATTGCAAAGGTGGGTCCCGCCTCAACCACCGTCCAAATACGCCATTCACCCAATCCATACCAAACCCAGCCAATTTTGTCATTCATAATAATAAAGGTATGATCGTTTGCATATAATGCATAGAAATCAATGTATATGAATTCATGCCAAAAGTGGTTAAAATTAAATGAAAATCCAAGGTGAATATATAAAAGATGATTATAAAAAAACCTCTCATTTAAAAATTCCAAAACGATGGTAGAGATTGATATAAAGATATCCTATTAAAAAGAGACACTGGTGATTAAATTTGAAATTGATGGTAGACATTGTTGTAAAAAACTAAAAATATCCTAACATAAAGAGAAATTGGGGATTTGATTTTGAGAGAAAATAGAGATATATATTGATTGGTCAAGTAAACTTTAAAATTTAAAGGAGGCAAGATGAAAATAATTAGGGGTTCTCTATAAGAGGATATGCCACATGTCATTGTGAAAGCACAAGAGAGAGCGCGTATTGCTCTCTTACTAGACGAATGCCGTTTTAATATATATAATAGGAAGGTATGCCACGTGTCATTGCAAAAGTCCAATAGAAAGCACCATGTCTCGCTCACTCACGAAGAGGGGTGGTGCTTTAATTTATATAATCATTTGTCGATGGATTTCTGAGCTATGTCCATCTACTGGTGTTAACAATGGGGCAATAGCAATAGAAATCTAGTGATTGTGCAGGCTACCTAACTAGCCCATATGCATTATTCTTTTATTATTTAAAATACGCTTATCTATGTTGTATCCCAACGTAACATCTGACGTGTGGCATAAAGCACTCCACACCCAGATTTGATAAACAAGACTCAACTAATTTTAGACGCGTGACGGTTGAATATTTTGTTATTTAATTTGAATCATTATATTTTTAAAATCACAATTAGTAATTTTAAACTCAGTTAGCCTAAAACCATGATTTACATCCAAAAATTATAAGTTAAAATCTGTACTACCACAACAGGACCATAATAAAATTTTACCAGACTTCTTCTCATGAACCCGTCGGATTGGAATCTTGCCTTGTAAAAAAAAAGAAGAAAAACTGTTAAAGATGAGAGAATAATTTTCCCTAGCTTTATATAAACACACAAGGAAAAAAAAGGTTTTTAATTATGTTCACTTTCTGGAGAGAGCCCAACAAGACACCGCAATATGGAATTCTGTCGCAACATAATAGTGAAATGTACTGGTAAAGCATGGGAATCTCATTACCCTTAATAACCAGTGTGACAGATCCTCTTTAATCCAAAGGACCTCATAATTACAGAAAGATGGAAGTGATAAAGAGAGATTTACTATTCCCCTCCCTCTTTCTCATGTGAAGCAGAAGAAGAATGATGAAGAAGGCATCTAAGGTCCAAAACCTTTCAAGTGCTGCAGCAGCTCTTCTATTATTCTCCCTTCATCTCTTCTTCACTGCTTCCACATCTTTCAAGGTACCCTTTTATTTTTTTTTTTCCTTCATTGCCTTCCATCTCTAAAATAAAACCATTTCTCTCTCTTGAGTCTTTATTTTGTTCACAGGTGGGGGAGACTTGTTTAGCAGATGGAAATTGTGACTCGGGTTTACACTGCGAGACATGCATGGCAAACGGTAATATACGGCCCAGATGCACTCGGGTCCAGCCTCTCAATCCGATTTCCAAGGTGGGATTTGGAAAGATTGGTAGATTCTTCTTAAAAATTCTCATATCATCATGATATTTTCTTCTACTTCTGCTTATATATCTTTTATTTAATTTTTTGAGGTTGTTCTTTTTGGGTAATATTGATGAAAAGGTAAAGGGGCTTCCATTCAACCAGTATTCGTGGCTTACAACGCATAATGCATTTGCACTTTTGGGAGCAAGATCAGGAACAGGAGGCCTTCTTGTTACTGCTACCAACCAGCAGGATTCCATTACCACCCAGCTAAATGTATTTTGCTATTTGCTGATTGCTCTTTTTTTTTTTTTTCAATTTCCTCTCTTTTTTTTTTAACCTTTTCTTCTTTCTCTTTTTGTTTCTTTTCTTGGTGGAGAAAGAAAGAAGGAAGAGAAGGAAGAGAAGCAAAGAAAGAAGGAAGTAAAAGGTTGAGTGCTGGGCAGTGTTTTTTAACTGCCTAAGCTACCACTTCTAAAAAAATGGGCCAAGTAGTAGTTATGCCTCAACCTACAGACCCCTCCCAGCTCGGCCCACTTGCCGCTTGAGGTGTCAATAATCTGTACTTACCATGAATCTAACCTGTGTAATCAGACCCACAGCTTAGATGAGCCAGATGTGGTTCGAGAGTACTAATGCACACCACATCAAGTGGGTTGGGTGTAACCCATTTAATTAAACAAGTAGGATTTGAGTTGGGTATGAACTCTCAGAAGTCAGACCCCTCCCTCCCAACCCGACCCTCTATACCCGGTTTAACTCCTTTTTGCAACCCCTACCAATAACAACTGGTTCCTTTTTGCAGAATGGTGTTAGAGGATTGATGCTTGATATGTATGACTTCAACAATGACATTTGGTTGTGTCACTCCTTTGGCGGCCAATGCTACAATTTCACAGCATTTGTAAGTGTACTGGGTAATTTTTTTTTTTAAATCACAAACTAATTGTTAGAATCTGATTAATAGATTTCTTTGATCAGCAACCCGCGATCAATGTGCTGAAAGAGATTCAAATGTTTCTCGATGCGAACCCATCAGAGATTGTCACAATTTTCATTGAAGACTATGTGGCGTCTCCTCAAGGCCTAACCAAGGTCTTCAATGCCGCTGGCCTAAGAAAATTCTGGTTTCCAGTCTCTAGGATGCCTAAAAATGGAGGTAATTGGCCCATGATTGATGATATGATTAGTAAGAATCAGCGTCTGGTGGTATTCACCTCAAAATCATCAAAGGAAGCTTCTGAAGGCATCGCATATGAGTGGCGATATGTAGTCGAAAACCAATGTAAGCCATGTCTACTCTGCATTTGTAAATTACATATAAGCTTAAATCTCATTTCAAAGTACAACATGCCATAAACAATTAAACAATCTCTCAGTACATAATTCAGGGATTTCAGATTCAGTAGACTTCAACAGAGATAGTTATGTCTTGGGAAACAACTATTGCTTTTTGTTAGAAGTAAGCTAGATTCCATGTTTTGTTCACTGCCCAATGCAGCTGTAAGAATTTAATGTCGATCATCAAAACTATTACAAAGATGTATAAATCAGCAAACTATCCAGATTATATGCTTGCACTCCCATAATTAGTTCAACAAATTATTCCAGTGGATGTCAATATTTATGATATGCACAGCAATGGCCAGCGAACAGATATTTGACTTGAAGAATTTTGCAGCTTCCAGATCACTTGACTCAAGCCCAAATCCGTGGTCAAATCACACCCACATACCGCATTGACTGAATTAAAGAACAGATCTTTAGACCTCTACAAGAAATCTGCCCAATTAGCCATAAAACTCCAAACGAAGTTCAATCTTATTTGAAAAGACTTTTGTTAAGTTTTTTAGTGTTGGCTAAATTCATTGGTTGGACAAAACTCTGGGTCTCTTGAGTTGTATTTTTTTTTTTTTTTTTTTGTGAAAAAGTCTCTGAAGATAGAAAATTGGAAGGACTCAGAAAGCTGAAGAAAACATGATGGTGCTGAATTTCCAGATCGACCAGAATGGGGTCCGCTCGAGCGATCGTCTCATCCGCTCGAGCGAAGTTAAGATTGAAGGCCCAAATGCCTGACAGAAGAAATCTTTCTCCAAGACAGAACCCCATTCACTTGAGCGGATGGTGGGTTCGCTCGAGCGAACTGGTGCGTAGAATTTGGGAAAGTCTCCTAATCCTGTTTTTAGTAGTGTTTCTTTTAAGACTATGTTTTCCAATTTGAGTCTTACTTGTGCATTAAGTCTTAGGCACGAATTTGAGGCTATATATAGGGTGTTTCTCTCAACCCTAGAGGTCACCACACAGAGACCACCACTACTCTCATTAATCTGAGTCAGAGAAATCTTAGAGAGTTTATTCTCTAGAGCTTTTGAGAGACTATTCTGAAGGGCTGCTCTAGAAGGTCATTGCTGCTTCTACCTTTATTGTAGAAGATTGATCATCTTGATTATCAAGGTGGTAGGAGATCAAGTAAGGAGAACGGGGCACGGTGGATGTCGTGTCAGTGGATTCTTTGCAAGAATAACTACAGTCCTTAGGTCGAGATACAGACTGAGATAAAGGAGGTTGTGAGTATATCTTATAACTGTTAATGAACTCTTGATTTCTAGATCGTGGTTTTTCTCCCTGGATAGGGTTTTCACGTTAAATATTGTGTTTGCCTTCTTGTGGTGTATGATTGGTAGATAGTTAGTTCTTTATTGCCTAATTGGTTTATCTCCGCTGCATTGTTTGGTTAAATTAAGAACTAGTAATCCATTCTCGTATCACCTAAAGGAATTTTTAACTTTTGAATCCCAGTCAGCCATTGCATCTCTTTTATAGAAAGAAATAGAAAGAGACATGTTAAACTTAAACCATTGATTTGATCACAATCTAATCCTATTTATAAAAGAAGTTTCCCAAGAGTTCTAAACAAGGAAACAGAGAAGATGATAAATTGAATACAAGAAGAAACTAAAGAAAAGAAATGAAACGAGAAACTTTGAAGAGAACTTGCAAACCACACAACCCCCCCACCCCCCACCAAAACTGAATTCTTGTACATAGTTTGAATTGCCTATAATCTCCGTCTCCTCAAAATCCTATCTCTTCAACTGAGTTTTCTTTGAGTTAAGATTTATCTTAAGCTACTTTGTACTTGTGTTTGAGTTATCAATTGTATTCTTAAGAAAGGGTCTTCGATTTCTCATACGTAATGCATGGAGCGTCCAACTTTGTTGATCCTTATTTTCTAGTTTCATCAGTTTTGATTAATCAGTTTTGTGGTATGCTGAAATTTCAGATGGGGATGGCGGGATGAAAACAGGCTCTTGTCCTAACCGTGCAGAGTCATCTCCTATGAACACCAAAACTAGATCACTTGTTTTGCAGAACTACTTCCCCAATGCTCCCAATTTGGGGAGGGCGTGCAGTGATAATTCAGCTCCTCTGATTAGCATGATGAACACCTGCTATGAATCAGCTGGTAAGCGGTGGCCTAACTTCATTGCAGTTGATTTCTACAAGGTATACTCATTATAGCTCTCTTCAATAAAACATTAAAAAAAAGACAGACAAAATGAATCTCTTTTATCAATTCTACTTCTTTAATAACCTCTTCAATTATGACATGGTTTACTAATAAGCATTTTGGGTTGTAGAGAAGTGATGGAGGGGGAGCCCCAGAGGCTGTAGATAAGGCAAATGGGCAGCTAATTTGTGGCTGTAGCAATGTTGCCTCTTGCAAGGTTAGATAAGATTTTCTACACTTCTCTTTTGTGAATTCTTCATTGTCTTGCTTTAGGTGATGATTCATAGATGAACACAATAGAAAATGGTCCCATGTTGATATTACTACAGGCAAGAAGCTGATACCCAAACATCACATGGTTACGGCAAGGAGCAAGAACCCGAACTTTACTCATATAGAGTGAAGGATCAGATCCGATATGACATGATACATTGCCTATTTTGGAGTATGGGGGTGTATCATAGGCATTAAGGGTTTATATCACTGAAAACTAGAACTGATCCAGTGAGTGACTCAGTTTGTGTCCTGTACTTGGCCGAGTCTCAAAAATGAAAACATGGTTTAAAATATCTGTAAACAAAATATATCAGTTTTAAGAACTTTCACTAAGTGACTAGGCCAAGAATCAAGTGTCAACTAAGCCCTATCAATAATCATGATTTACTCGAGTCACTTCGAGTCATGTCAAGGGTTTAAACAATGCTAGTTGATCAAATATCAATAGCATTCTGATACCCACTTGCTCTCTCCCTTTAAGAGATGCTTGGATCAAACTTAGCTGGCACATTACCATCATGGTATTATTGTCACCCAAACACGCGTTAACTCTTTTGAGTAACAATGCTCATCAGACATGACCTTTATCCTAAAAGGGGATTTTTGACCACCCACCTTATCTATTTTACATGGAGATAATAAGGAGTTAGATTTGAAGTTTTCATTCATCAGGTTGTGTCTGTACATGAAAACATTCAATGATAGGATAATCCGAGTCCTTTAAATCAAGCCCAAGCCCAGCTTAAGTCTGGCTCACTTTGGACTGGATTTGGGCTGGTTTTTTGGACCATAGCTGGATCGACACACTAACTTTTGGCCCAATAGTTAATGGGCCAGGCCTCACAACATATATATAGCATAAAGGTTTATAAATCTTATAACTGGGCTGGGCCTGGTGGCGACTTCAAAAGGCTGGGGAATTAAATGGGCCAGACTTTATATGCTTTGGCTCGGCCTTGCCCGGCTCACGAACAACCATACTCCACCGAGTTAGAGTTAATGGTGTTTAATGTCACATGCTGAATCTGGGCAAAGCTTATGTAATGGATCCAGATACTCTGGCTCTGCAAAAAAAATGTTCTCTCCTGTTACTTTAGAATGGACTTATGGCAAGGTTTCTGGAACCTAACCAGTTATGGAAAAACCAGGTCCATTGGATGCTTCTAGTTTAAGGTGATGAAATGAAATGGTTGTTAATCGAAGTTTCTATTTTAATCATCTACTTAAGGACCTTACATCAGATAGCGGACAACATCCACTCAATATAACTTGGATTTAGATGGTTGGATTGAAAAGCAGTAGGCTCTGCAATGCAAACTGTTCGACATGTTCTGCTGCGAGGGTTTAGTGCTTACTCAACTAATTCTAGGTGCCGCTTACTACCTTGCTGAATGTGGTTCTAGATGTTATAATTCTAGATTTTGGTTTGAGCATCTTCCCACTTAGTCATGTGAATTTGTCTAAATCTTTGTTTTCTTTGCTCAGTAATATGGAGTAATAACCTCAGTATCTTTTCCCTTGAACTGATGTTCTTTGGCAGCCAAACGCCAGTTTCGGTGCTTGCAATTTGCCTGAGGCCGCAGGTTTTGTACTTAGCACGTCTACCCCAGTAATTGTGACACCTGAGTCCAGTGCAGCTTCAAGTGTTAAAGAATCATTTACATGGTGGTGGGTGTTGTTTAAGATAATGTTCATGGCTGTTCTATCATTATGATTTATTAAATTTTAAATGCTTTATCTTCTGACTTGGGAAAAAAGTACATTTATTATAAGATTTGCTAACTCATTTATTTTATGTAGTTTTTGGGTAAGTACATATGATGGGTTTTAACTATTTCCCTCTCTGGGGTGATCATCTTTCTGTTCTCTCATGAGAGAGAGAGAGATTAGGCAATATCTTAAACCTGATAGACTTGCTCAAAAAGATATAATCCCTGCAGAGTTACCTGATTGTGTGTGTGTGAGCTTGGTTTTTTGTTTTTTTTTTGGAACAACAAGAGTGTGCATATGTAATACATGTATGATGAATCTCTAATCAAATCATGGGCCCTAAGAGTGTGCATATGTAATACATATGTAAGAGGGCCATTCTGTTACGCACACTTCTGATAGAGATCTCACATGCCAAAAATTTCAGAAAAGATGGATGGGAGGATATGTCATTACCAATTCTTCAATTCATTGGAAAAAGAAATCCAACTCCCACCAAACTTTTTGGTGGTGTGGAATCACAGAATGGCATTGCTTATTCCTCATAAGTTCTGAAACTCGTAATGGTAATTGTTAGAAAGTTCGAAGAGAATTCGACGTAAAATTCTTTTCAACAAGATCCTTAAGGATTCTTCACTGGTTTTATCCTAGGATTTGAAAATTCCACATTTGGCAATTGTATGGGCCAGCGGAAATCCTCATTTTTTGAGGAGTTTCAGATCCCTCCCTCCCACATAGGATTTAAGAATCCTCAATTTTGCATATTTACCCACTGACACCTATTTTTTTCAGTTATATACATCAATGCACACTGATTTTGACGTGAAATTCTCACTATACAAATCCTCATTGAGAAATCCTTAAAATCTACGGCAGTGAGGCATTCTCACACCTAGGGATTCCTCAAATGTTACCAAACATGCCCTTTAAGTTTTTAACAGATCCTCTCCCAATAGTCAATCAAACAAATGGGACCCCCTCCTCATCAGCAAGCAGTTCCCACTCCAATTATTGTAGAAACAAACAAAAAAAAAAAAAAAAGGACCCATTGGATGCTAAAATTGATCGAATTAAACTTTCAAAAAGACCACCCTTTTCTATGGCTAATGACAATGAGTCAATGACTAATGGACCCCATGCTCATTAGCCAGCTTAGCACATGGATGAGAGTGGACCCACTTGAACCACCCTTTTATCCAAGATGTTCCTCTGTCTGTATACACCCTCATTAAGGTTTTCGACCTCATGACTTGGAGCCAATTGGCACCATCGTTGAATCCACATTGTCCAAAGTCACCATCGTTGAATCGACATTGCCCACAATGATCACATTGCATGGGTCCCACCTACATCTGCATGGAGAGTGGAGAGTCTGGAGACCCCCTTGGGCTTGTGTTGCGCCACTCCACATGCATCCCTGTCTCATGTGTGAGCTTCCTTTTGCAGGCCACATCACTATCGAATAGCCCACCTGGGTGGGATGCCAGCCAATTGTTATAAATAGTTGTATATGGTGTCCTTGAACTAATTAAGGTGCATCTGCTAAGCATAGGATTCCTTACATGATGGGTCCATCGTTTGAAGTCCAGACCATCAACTTGATAGGACGGTAGCATAAGAGAATTGTAAGTGGCTAAACGGAGCAAAGTCCTAAAAAGACGATGAAAAATGAAAAATTATATTTGTGATACAAGGTCGAGAACCCATAGTCCCAATTTTATCTAAATTGGAGTGATATGCACGGTTGGATAGACTTAAATCAAAGTGAAATTCGTGTCTATACAAAGTTAGGCCTATGATATTAAGGAATTATTAGATCAAAGTAGGGCGACTCATGGATTGATAAGTTGTGTATTAGTTACAATTAGTGTGCTACTATATGGCAGTAAAATATGATCTCTTTTCCTTTTACTCATCAACTTTGCTATGATAGGGAACAGTTTTTTTTTTTTTTTTCTCTCAAGTCAGCCCCTTCTTTTTTAAGAACCTTTCCCACACCTCACCTCTTTCTTTATACATATTCAAGCCGTCCCACTCACAATGTCATATAAATAGACACTTATCCTAATTTGACATTAAGTTCAAATATTAACTTCGGTGGCTTTCAATTGAAAATGGTAATTGCATTTTTCTAGAAGTCATTTAACTTTAAACCTCCCTATTTTGGATGCATTCGAGTTCTTCCCTTGCCAAAGGCTTTTTTGCAAGTGGCCATAAGAAAATATGGAAACCACTGACACAGGGAAACAGGTGCCACATCAGATCAGATGGTTTGCTCTAACACATTACTCAAAAAGCAAGAAAATGAGACCCAATCAGTCGCCACTCGCCAGTCCAAACTCCCAACTTCTAGCAAGTTAAAATCCCCATTAATGAACACAACTAATGTATCAAATCAACCAAGCTCTTTCTTAAACTAGATTTTGACGTCTCCTCTCAACCATATTTCCATGCCAAAATAACACCCAAAAGAAAGTGCTTGGCAGGTGGGCCCATGGTTCACAGTTCCATTGATTCACATTGGAGTTTCCAATTCTTAATTTGGAACTCATCTTGATCAGAAAATTTGACAGAGTATATTCATTTGATTTGCTTTTCAATTTGTCTAATTCCGATTTTGAGTTCAACAAATTCAATGAACTAAGTATTCAAGCTATCTGTTTATCACAAGAGCACACATCTAAACTTCAGACCACTCAAAATAACTGTTTTGTTTTATATTTACTCTAGGTCAAATTTTATTTAAAGCAAGGTTGGGTCTACCAACAGATTGATCATGTCTGAAACACAGTTAAGATAAAAGCCAAAGTATAATCCATGTTTTAATGGTGATTATTCTTGAATGGTGGGGCTAACTCTGAATTCTGATCGCAGCTAGACATAGACTACTGTGTTTTTTATGAAATTATAGGACTCAGCTTAGTGAACTTTACGAGAGTTTGCTCGCAATTCAAACTTAACATTGTTCAAAATAAGCTATTTGTTAGGTGGAAGGCTTTACTAGTGAACTAGGTGAAGACTTGGGCCTCTTTCAATACTTCCCATTTTCTTTAGTAACAGAATTGGAGCCCTCATCCCTCATCCTTTCAGTTGCTAGTCCCAACAATGAGCCCCTTTCAACTGTGGTTTTCACTCGCAACAAGGACCTCTCCCATTTTTCCCAAACCACAGAGCCAACAACCCCAAGAGGAAGGTGAGCCAGTCCATTCTGACCTAATCTCAACTCCCATGCAACAAAGCCAATGCCCCAAATAAGAAAACAATGTCACTAAAGCCCACACCTGGAATTCATTAATAGGGGACCAAAACAGGCCAACCCAAGAACAACTTTTCCAGCTGGCAGAGTTCCTCCACTTGCCATCCTGCTTCCCAATGCCCATGCCATGGAAGATGCTTTGCTGGAAAGCCCCCCATGTGAGCATGGCCCCTCACAACTGATAATTCCAACCCCATTAAGAGGAAAAAGTGTTTTGTCCTGAAACTTTAATCAGAGGAAATTTCATTAGGATAAACCGAACCACCATGCAGCCTTTCCAAAGATTGGGATTGCAGTGGAGTTCAATTCATTGTCTTCTTCCACAGAAAATCCGTTAAAAGTGCTTGTAACTTCAGATGGTACTGCCCCATATTGCTCGGTGGTGTGTCTATATATATAATATATTCTCTTCTCAACAGAAATAAAGTGTCAGCGGTTGTATAGTAAGTTCCTAGTGAACATTGTAAGTTGCAAACTAGAAAGACTGCTTGAATACTACAACAAAACATTGGTTATTTGTTTTGCTCATTATGGATACTAGAATGGGAATTTTTAAATAAACAACTGCCTATCTTTAATCTTTACCCATAGCCACATCAATTAATTTGAGAATCTTGGTCAACCACCTTGATAGGCACTTAATACTCTTGTATCTAAAGTTGTCTAGAGTAAACCAAGGACATTAATCCTCATAGTATTAATTCAAGTTTAATGGTCCTTTTATGCTTGATGCCCTAAATTTACTATGAACCAGATTAGATCCATGAGAATTTTCACTCTTTTCACAACAAAACAACACAGAAGTAACCATCCAGTCCAAAACCACCTACTACTGGCAATCAAGTTGGTTGACTGAGATTTCAAGATCAATAAGATAGCAATTTGTAAAGCTTACAAAGGAGGTTGTTATTTATAATTGTCAAGAAATACAAGTGCTATCTGTAAGATTCCCTATGAACCACATTTGTCCTAATTTTGAGGGAGCTTAGCTTACCTCAAAAGACAGCCCAAGATAGATGGGATAAGTTTCTAATGACAAAGGGATATTGTTCTTCTACCATTTTCATATTATTGAAGGTATTTTTGAATGGCACTGTCTTCCATGTCTTTTATTTGTTGTTTCAACGAAAGATAGAAATTTACATATTTTGCCCAATTCGTAAGTAATACCAATATATCCGTTGGGATGTCAATTTATCCTCTGTTTAATGAAGACTGAATCGAGGGAGAATGGTATTATAGAGATTTTACAGTTACTTTTCCAATTTGAATTATATTTCCCAGTATCCCTTCTTCTAGCTTATATCCTCTGTATTAGCAAGAATAATGAAATCCAAAAATAAAACAAAAGGATAATGACAATAGAAGTTGGGAGCCTCAAAATATAAGCTTAGAATTCCAAATGATGACTACAAAAAAGCAATGGTCAATTCCAACAAACAGAAAAGCCTCATGATACACAAGTTCTATTTGGAAAGAAACTCCAATCAGGGTAGCTGAATGAAAATATAAACAGTATACAGAGCGGAGCCTACATATTACAAAGTTACATATAGTATAAGCTAGCTTGGAACAACAAATTTAACTATAGATATCGGATTTGTATGGACCAGCTCTGAATTGATGAAGATAAAACAGGCAAAAGATGGTGATTCACCTTTTACTTGTGCTTAAAAGAAATAAATGAAGAGGCATTCCAGATGGGAAGTCCTAATCTTAATGATCCAGCTAACCTTGTTGCTTTCTCCACCATGTCTTACTGTCGTGAGCGCTGCTTTCACACCCACTGCTATCTCCTGACTCTGTTGCTCGCTTTTCTATCAATTTTGAATTCTCCTGTGGACTGTCACAGTGTGTACGCCCCTGATCTCGCCCACCTCGTCGATCCTGAAATGAGATAAACAGCCCAATGAAAAGGACACAGTAATCAGTTCTAGTGCCATCTGACATGGATTTAAACCTTAAACCATACCCCACAAGGCACATGATATTGGTTACAGAACGCTGTGTTTTGTCATGAAATTGTCAACATGGTTGGGACGGTGGCATTTGAATTCCAGGCTAAGACAATTGAGTGGAGAGAGACATTAAATATGAAAAAAGGAGCATTCTTGTTTAAAACAGGAAGTACAAGAATGCAGAAGAAGATAATTGAAATATATATATATATATATATATATATATATATATATATATATATATAACACTTAGACAACAGGTATATGGATTTGAAAATATAAAGGAAGTTCAATGCACCAATATTGGAGGCTATGACACCATATAGCCTAGAGTGAATTTATTACTAGACCAAAACAAAGATGCAGAATACATGGCCTCTGAGTGGAGATATACAACTCACTGCAAAAGTGCCCATGGTGAAAAGACAGTAGCACTAATGCAGCATAGATTAGGGAACATTGAGTTCTGAACTAGAAACATCATCTACTTATATTTCATATTGGTTATAATTATAGAGATAAAGCAAATGAGAGGTATGCAGCACTCTTCCTTAATTTTTACACTCAATGGTAGTAATAAAAGAAGAAATGCATGAATGGTTCCCAGCAGCTGGTTAGGGACGTATGTAGTTTGTATTGGTGTGTGATTTCAAGTCCCTTGTAAAAGGGAAGTATGCATGAAATAATAACCTAGTCGTATGCAAAATGGCAGAAGAAGAATCTAGAACATCAAACTGTTAAAGTAGTTAGAAAAAGGCCCGCATAGATAAATGAATATCAAGATTTTCTTCAAATGGATAATTAAAAAATTAATATTAAAGGTTTAAAAAAAGTTAAAAAGAAATTTAAGGACATACATCTCGGACAGGAAAATCATCGACTTCGAGCATATGTATCACATGCCCCACCTTTGGCCTTTTCTGTGCATCTGGGTCCACGCATCTTAGTGCCACCAAGAGAGCCCTCTTCAATGACCTAGAGGTTGGTTTCCCAGGCATCTTAGGATCTAACACTCCATCAAGATTTCGGCTTCCAACCATAGTTTTAAGCCACTCAACCAAATTGACCTGAAAATACCAAGGAAAGTTTAGAAGCCGTATATAGAAACCTGGAGTCTTTGGCAAGCATTAAACTTATCTCGCACTCCAAACAAGTAATCTTTATTGTAATTTAATACTAACCTCTCCAGGAGGCCTGCTGTAATCTACTGGGTTTCTCCCAGAAATTATCTCCATAATAAGAATTCCAAAACTATATACATCACTCCTTTCATTCAACATACCAGTACTAGCATACTCGGGAGCCACATAGCTGTGAAAACAGAAAAAAATGTAATCATCCCTTATCATTGTAGTGTCCTAGTTCTCATCAAAACAAATGAAAATTACAGTTAAAAAGGGAAAATCTATACTGACCCAAATGTTCCCATCACACGAGTTGTGACATAGCTCCTCTCGGAGCCTAAGAGCTTGGCAAGCCCAAAGTCCGAGACCTTGGGGTTCCATTGCTTATCAAGCAATATGTTGCTTGACTTAACATCACGGTGGACGACCTTGGGTTCGAGTCCTTCATGTAGGTACGTCAATCTGCATAAGGAGAAGATCAATCTGAATAAGACAGCCCCAAGATCTGATTTGATCAAATAAATGACCAACAGTATACCCTTTTGCCGTTCCAAGAATAATGTTCATTCGAATCTCCCATGTAAGAGGGCTATAAGGCCCCACTTCCCCATGAAGCCATTGTTCCAAGTTGCCATTGTCCACGTATTCATAAACAAGCATCCTAGCACAGCCAAAACAAGAAGGTGAAGACATAACTCTCCAGTGCTAAATCCACCTCAGAATAATTACTGGTAAAATATTCATATCCAATGTTTTAATAAATCACATCTACTCTCGCAATGTCATTAACCAAGATCTAAATAAAAGGAGAAGGGCACAGCAAAGATAAGCACCTATAAGCTCCCTCAGCACAATACCCAAGCAATCTCACTAGATTCTTATGTCGAACACGCCCAATCGCTTCAACTTCAACCTTAAATTCCTTCTCTGCCTGACCCCTGTGGAAACAATTCTATCACTGAAATATCATTTGCAATACTGACTTTCATCCCAAAAGAAAGAGTTAGTGACGGTCCAACTCACAACAAAACCAGCATTCAAAGCCAATGTAGCAGAAATATGGCATCAGCATTACATTTCTAAAATTGGCGTGTTTCGTAACTGAGTCCTTACTCAAATTATCAAATGCCAACTAGTAATACCAAGTCAATTGATATAACTAATGAAAAAACACTGAACATAGAAATTCAGAGATTCTTCCTCTAACAAATTCCCTAACTCACAACAAACTACCATTCAAAGCCAATGTAGGACATAAAGAACAACAGCATTACCCTTCCAAAATGAAGTTTTCTCCATATGTGAGTCCTAACACAAATTCTCAAATACCAACTATGAACACCAACTCAATTCTGCATGGGCATTGTGAAAAAAATACACTACACAAAAGAATTGAGAAAAGGGTACCTGTTATTAAGCAAGTTCTTGACAGCAATCTGAGTATTGTCTTCCAATACACCTCTGTACACAATTCCATACCCACCTTCCCCAATCACGTTCTCGTCTGCAAACCCATTAGTTGAGTCCTCAAGCTCTCTGAGAGTGTACCAATGCCCCCAACCCAAGTGAGAGACCTCTGGAACCACGGCAGGGACCTGGTCCCCCGACCGGCACTCACCGCTCCCATGCGAAGAACCACCGTAACTGCGCTCAGGGTACGAAATCCGGTGGTCTTTACCAATCTCAATGTGAATTCTGTGAAGCCCAACTGGACTTTCTTCTTCATGGGGTAGAAGTGCTAAGCGCTCGGCCGCAGCCATGGGTTCCGATTCCGGCAACGGATTTGGATGCAAATGGGAGTTGGGTTTGGTGTCAATTCGGATTTCTTGGATTTCCTTGGACACATTTGGGACAGAGGGTTTTTGGGAGGTTTTGGATTTGGCGCCATTGCGCTTGGAGGTGAGCCAGAGGGAGATGAGGAAGAGGATGAGAACGAAGGCAGCACCTAAGCAGATTCCTACCACGACAGAAAGGTGGAGACCAAAGATAGAAGTGCGCTTGGAGAGCTGATCACTAGGCAAAGCATCTCCGTGATCAGACATTCTAGAAAAGATGTAGTCTTGTGGAATGTGGTTTCTGCTATGCAATGTCTTCGCCTAGAGCCAGGAAGACAGATGAAAGAGAGAAGATGGTGAATTCTAAGAAATGGGTTTTGTTGGGAATTGTGATTTCTTCAAAGTAATGTCTTTGGTTAGAGCCAGGAAGAGAGGTGAAAGAGAGGAGAAGGTGAATTCTAAGAAATGGGTTTTGTTGGGAATTGTGATTTCTTTAAAGTAATGTCGTTGGTTAGAGCCAGGAAGAGAGGTGACAGAGAGGAGATGGTGAATTCTAAGAAATGGGTTTTGGAGATGATAAGAGCAAAGACGAAAAAGCAAGCATGGTGGCTGTGAATTCTGACTATTTTTTAGAATGAAATGGAAAGAAATGATGATTGGATTTTGAATTCTTCCAGTGAGAGAGAACGTGGGTTTTAGGGAGGCTGGACAGGAAGAAGATGAAGTGAACAATTCAAGGAAAAAACAATGTTGATAAAAAAAAAAAAAAAAAACAAAACAAAAGAAGGGTGGAATGGATGTAGGAAGAAAGAGAAAGTCGTCCACTTTTCTTTTTCCTTTTCTGTAGATTGAATGATTGGAAGTGAGGTAGTAGAGCTGTACAGAAGTTTGTCTGAGAGGTGGGTTTTGTTTGGAAGCAGATAAGAAAGAGAGAGAGAGATTTATTAAGGAGATAATCAAAAAGAGGAAGAGATGAGAGAATTGAGGATGGGGGTGTTTTGTGGTTGAGGAGAGTAAAGAAGGAGGAGGAGGAGAGACTATGAGGAACGAACGTGGCAGCTGTCATGATGGGACTCTTGAGACAGGAGAGACCCTCCACTTCCACTTAATATGGGAAGTAAAAATGATCTCGTGCTGTCGTCACTGGTGTTGACAGAGACAGCTAAAGATTGATCAAAATCCCAATTTCATTTGATCAAAATCCTTGGATTGATCATGTGGAAAATGCATAACCAAATTCGATTGTGTTTGGATTGACTTGCCAGTTATTTTTTTTTTTTTTAGTTAAGCTTGTTAGAAGGTTAATTCAGATTTTGTCACCCCCTCCATATATGTCATCTAAAAGATTTTGCATCCATCAGCCAGCTTACCCTATTCTGGTGATCAATATAAACCCTTCCCCTCTACTGGCCTCTTGAATTAGCATGGATCCAATTTAGATACTCAACAAGTTTTATATGCTATTTATTTGTTCTTGCATAATTTGACATCTAACTTTATATTAGATATTATTTGGGTGAAATTTGGATAATGCCTCTACACACAAATGAGGCATTTGATGTGGGCTATATTTAGATCAAAGGAAGGTGGACTTGACGATGGCATGGGTCCATTTCTATTTATTTTTGTTAAATGAATTGGTTGATTTAAATGTTTTCTTCTTTCAGTCGAGATTTCTTACTTCACTTCATTTTTTTAAAAATCTTTTGTAGTGGCTTTAAGTAGAGTTTGACCATTTAACAAAAGGATGAGGTTTAACTACTTAATTAAATTCTAACACTTTTCCTATGCAAAGTCTAAAGTATCATCAATTGATTGTCGTAAGTTTATTACATGTTTATATATGGAAGAGGCACTGAAATGGACTTTTTCCATCCTTCGGTACCTTAGCCAAAGGGCTAGAGAGCCCACACATATGGGAAAAAGAGTTCACACGAGAGTGGGAAGAGAAAAAATCAATTTCTGAACATACAGGTGTGATGTAAAATGGCAAACCAATTAACCAACCTGTTGTTATCTAAATGGAAGGATATAAATTAGATGTAAGTCAAATAACACTATTCTCAAATTATGAAAAGATGAGATTTTTTGCCCTCCTGTTGTTATCTAAATGGAAGGATATAAATTAGATGTAAGTCAAATAACACTATTCTCAAATTATGAAAAGATGAGATTTTTTGCCCTCGAAGTCAACGGATTCTATATCTGTAGGATATAATCTATTTCACCCTTGAGTAATGGCTGAATTGATATTTAGAGAGAAGGACATAGACGACGTTGATATTTTGAAATATCACAGTATATATATAGCAATATGGTGATATTTTCAAAATATGAGTTGATATGAAAAAAATATTATGATTTTTTTATAATATATAAATAAAGATTCTAAAAATATATATTTTGATTTTGCAGCATCTCTATGGCAATATCCTAAAAACATTTCCTTGTTTGGATATAAAACGACATATCTCAAGACAATAATTTCACTATAAGATATTTGTGCACAACTGGATCTTACACACAGCCGCCTGACACCCAACCCGAATGACTGGATCTGAACTCATTTCACACCCAATAAAGGAAGGCTCTTTGCTGTTTGGGTTTGGATTTTCTTAAACCACAATTCCACAAGTCACAGTCACACACAAGTTTTGGCCAATACAATAAGGACCCAAACTAAAATGAAATTGTATTATTTTGTGGTTGAATGGGCTTCGGTGGGGTTACATGCTGTCCAATAAACATATCACAAAAGAACAGAATCAGAGAGTTTAGAATAGCATCGGGTTTGACGAGATAAAGAAGAATTTGAAGTGGTTTTGTTTAATATATAGCTGTAGGACTTTGAATCAGCATATAGCAACTTTGATTGGTCGAGGCACATCGAATTTAGGATGACTTCTGCCTCTCAGATGATATCCCAATGTGAAGGCTGTCGGTGCTGATAAGTAGTCGGACTTTGGGCCGGAGGAATTAGTCCGATCGAAAAGATTGAAAACCCTCAAATAACACAAAAAATAAAAATGAAAAGTGGCCACCCCAGGTTAACTTTCTAGTCGATTAAGAACGCCCACTTTTTTTTCTTTTTCCTTTTTCGGAATCTTTACTAAATTAATTGCAAAACAAGGAATTTGTGGTCAAATTAGCTCCACTAAACTTAGACACCCTAGTTCCACCCTTCTTTTCCCCAAGGATTTGAGTTTCTCGAGGTGATGGGTGGATATTCAATTTTTATTAAAGAGCAGGTTATGTGAAGGTCATTTTCTGATTTTTTTTTTATTCTTTTTAAGTTGGCATGGTGGCCAAGGGGAACGACCTAACTAACCTGCCCGCCCAAAGATCAACCCTAGTCTTTTTTTGATATTCACCGTTGGTTTTTTATTTTTAACAACTTATAGATATGGAATTGAAAGAAATCATGAAACAAGTATGCCCTCAAAAAATAGAAAATGACTTTTTTTTGTTTTTTATCACAACATTTAGCCATTGTCAAAGAGGGGCGAAAACAGAACAACCCAACACAACCCTAAGTTAGCATGATCTGATCTGTGTATGGGACATAGAATGCAAGTGGACCATAACCATTTACCCGATTATCACATAGTAAAGTATTATATGCACTTATTTATACTGTATAATACATACTCTATGAGCAAAATTGATACGTGAGAATCACCCTGTGAAGCTCACCTGGAGTCATTCAATCATTAGATAATTTTATGTTTTGTGATGAATACATTTTCTTTCCCATTTCAAACCAATTTTGAATGAGTTAGGACAAGCACCAAATTAATTTGAGGGCAGTGGTTGTTATTCTCTATATTGAATAAATTTCACAAAGCAATACATTTATTTATATTTGAAATATGTATCAGGATTATAAGAGGTTTGTTTTTTTTTTTTTTTAATCTAAGTTCCAATATTCTATTGTTGTAAAAAAATTTTTTATTTTTGGTATTTATCGAAAAATGCTTAAAAACTATTTTTTTTTTCAATAAAGGTCTCTAGCCTCTTCGTGAACCAACTATTCTCCCGAACTTCAAAATAGCGATGGACAAATTCTTAATCATGGTACTAGCCAACCTTGTCATGACAAAATCTGCCAGATGATTGTAGAACGACTAAAGTTGGTACAAGTTGGGAGGGTTTAGGAAGATCAAATACTAAAATTGACTGGAGGGGGCCAATGTAAGCCGACATAAAAACAGCTTTTGGCTAAAAGGATTACTCGACACTCATGATATTTCCTCAGAACTGAAAAAGGGTGAAAATGGGAGTAAAACAAAAACAAATGACCGTTACCTATGGCTATGAGATAATTTGAACTAAAAGCCAGAAGACGTTTGTGGTGTCTGCTAGTCCTGAAGTATCCAAGAGAGCATTTCTAAAATTTCCAAGGTCCCACCCATCAACAATAAATCCACGTTACATAGGGAAAAAAATGCACCTTGGGGTTCCTCTTTGGGCCATTTGTTGCGGTCATGTGTTGGTTTTCTAAATGCTCGCCGTTTAAATAGGAAATTCATAATTTTCTAAAATTATAATTAAAAACTTCCCACAATGAAGTTTCCATAAAAAAAAAATACCTTCAGACAAACTACTCTTGTAAAATAATCCATGAATCATGAGCTCTAGGCTGTAGAAGTGAGCACCTTCCATTGTGTTAGGGCTTTCATCTTAATTGTCCTTTGTCAAAATTTACTTCAATATAAGTTTGGCTTATTGCACGATAAATTGTTATATTATTAGGAATTCAAGTGTCTTAGTGTGGTCAATTTAATCTTATTCGAGTGAAATTTAATAAAGACAAGTGAAGGATGAAGGGTTTAGATTTTCATATGCGGCTTCCAAGAACTCGAGCTCCATGAATCTTTATGCATGTGCCCTACCTTGTGTTTGCAGAAGACTACTTGGAGGACTAACCAAGCACAACTAGTGAGAGAGGCCCATCATTTGAACCCCAAGAGTATGATCTGTTTCTCCATTATTACATGGTAAATCTGGAACATGCTGTTTGTGTAGGCCAGGAAACAAGTTTTATGGCATTTGTTCTGCGCACCTGTGCGCTAATCCTATGGTTTATATAGACTAGAAAAAAGTTTTGCAGTTTTTTAATCTTCAAGGTTTTTTTTTGATGAGGTTGCTTGATGGGCGACCCACGGTAGTGGCAGGACACAAGTTAGCTCGTAGCGGGTCAATCCATTGGCAAGAATCTAGTGGATTAGTACGTATAATCTCTTAAATAGAAATGGGTTGAACCATCAACGTCACCCCTTATAGCATGTGTTAATAACTCCATTTGTGCTGTTCACAGTATGTTAATAATATGAAGTTTCCATGTCAAACATCCATGGTAACATTCAACAAAATTAAACGTTTTCTTATTCATGAAATGAAAGTTTAAACGAAGATTCCAAATGAACAGAAAAGCTCTCGTTTAAAGAAGAAGAAAAGATCATAATAGAAGTGGTTTACCTTCCCAAATCTCTTCACAGGCACTCATTCAATCATGTAGAACCATCTTAAGCTGGCTTAAAATCTAACTTATCATTTATTTCATCGTCCCAATTTTAGAATAGAAAGCATTGTTGTTAGAATAGAAAGCAATAGCCGTGTGAAAATCGGTTCTAGCTAGAGTTGCAGAAAAAAACGGCCCAATGTATGTAATCTTGACCACGTATTAAATGAAAGAACCAAAGACATAACTTGTAGCCATAAGGAAATATGGAGATGGGCTGTTTGGATCTTTGATCGGAAATATGGAGATGGGCTGTTTGGATCTTTGATCGGGTGCTCAAATGGCCCCAATTAGTCTTGGAAATTGCATCATTATTCGATCCATGATTAAGGGCTAGAGGAGTGACCGACTGGCCTCGAATATGAACATGAATGGGTTACCTAACTATCAACAAATTGCGAGGAAATGAATACCTAGCCACCACCATAGTAACCAACTCATCCATCCCATCTCACCACTCTAATAATCCTTCTATCCTTAGATTAAGTCTTCAAGAGTCTGACATTGCAATTATATGGTCTTCTTGGAAGGAAAGAAATGAAAGAAATAACATTAGATAAAAACAAAACAAAACAAAAACAGGGGATTAAGGAGGTGATGGAGCTTTTTGGAAGCTAGAGTAGCTAGCACACATTGGACAATAACAAAGAGAATTCAAAGATACCATTGCCATGGCGGACATCATCATGAGTTGTCAAGTTCAATGTAAGAGAAACTCAAGTTCAATGTAAGAGGGGAAAGAGATCTCTCCTCCTACAGGATGATTCAAGTTCACAATGTGCATGGGGCAGTAAAAGGTAAAGCGGGATGTGCAGGAGTCGGGAGAGTTTTGAGGAATGAAAAAGTGAGAGTGTTGTGTACTTTCTCAGCAGTAGTAGGCATCAAGGATTCCAACTAGGCTACAACATTGGTCGTAAAAGGGTTTGGAGTTTCTTGGTAAGCCACTCTATGACTCAACTAGCAAAGACCAAGCTAAATAAAGACATACATATTACTGCACATGGTATCCCCACTAAGGTCCTGAGTTGCTGTTGGAGCTTGTAGGTGTCTATGCTTAAGACTGTTATACCCATTTTATGATGTTCATGCAAATATTCCAAAAACTTGAGGATTCTGGGTTAATTAAATGCTTGGATAAAGATTTGTTTACTTACAACCTGTTGGCCCCAATGTTAATGGACCTATAAGATATTGATAATGATTGCCATCAGAACTTAGACATTTCCTTGTATTCATGTTGAGTATGGGGACATTGATCCTTGGCTGTCTTTGGAACTTTTTTGTTTCATTTGAGTGTCTACCCATTTGCACTACAACTGACTAATATTTAGCAATCTCTTGGGTCAAATTATTCACAAGAAGTTCATGTTTTCTAACTATTTAACCTAGTAGTGGATATTCATAACCAACAGTTTATATTCATAGAGCTAGCGAAAAGAGAATGGACTATAGCCGTAAGAATTTCACCCAAAAAGAATTAAGATTCCTGCGTGTAGGAAGGAACCAAACTCAAATTATGGAGTGCACTATGCAGACGGTGGAGATATTGATGATATGAATTGTTGGTATGTATGCCCTATGGCCTATACAAGATGGCCACAACAGAGCCTTAAAGGCTCATTGATTTAGTCAGCTGGAAGTCTCTCCAACTCCCCTGTTTATTTCTCACAAACTTTGTAAAGAATCTGGAGATCTGTTCCCCTTGAAAACTTTGCATTCGATCGCTGGGAGATCAGAGACAGAAAATCAAGCAGTCTTTATCCTTCAATCTTTAAGGTTGTTTTTTTTGTTCTTTTTGTTTTACTTTGTACTGTTCTGGAGATGTTCACTTTTCTGATACATTCATTGTAAATTCCCCTTTAGGAGTACAAATATTTACTTAACTGACTATTGAAGATCTTGTGATGGTTGATGCCTAATTCCCTAGGAAGTCATTTGCCAGGTCTTTCCATATTTTTTTTGTGCACTAATATATTCTGTAAGCCATCCTACTACAGTTTTTTTTAGAGGGATATATAGTTCAGCGGCAGCTCTAGGAATTCGAGTCAGTGTGGTCAACAAATATCTTATCTTCCGCAAATTGAATAAATTTATTTTTCCCTTTATCAACATCTGTCATCTACTTTCGATAATTCAACAAATATAATATAAAAGTCTTAAATAATCTATTTCCGATAATCCAACAAAAATAACATTGAATTCTCTATATTAAAAAAATAGAAAAGAAATCTTAATACATTGTTACTAATAGTCCTTAATCAAAAAAGAAAATCCAAATACATAAACTCTTACAGCTGCCATCAAGAGGCTTTCATGTGTTGAAATCGTTGCATGATGGCTTTATTACCAACACTAGCAAACACATCAATTTTAACATATGTGACCAAACATTCATTCATTCATTGATCTCCCATTCGTTTACACAACATGTTTTTTACATACTTCATTGCTAAAAAAGCTTTTTCTACTGTCGTAGTCGCTATGGTAAGATCAAAGCCAATTTTATAAGCAAATAAACCAACTGGTATACGATATCCTTCTTTGTCTCCACTAATTTCCTAACAATGTCACAAATTCATTTAAGTTCTAAAAACTCGTTGCTAGAGTGCATATTAGCAATGTAGGCCTATTATTTATTTATTTATTTTGGTAAACAGTTGGTTCATTAACATAGGCGGTGAGTAATTTATGGTGTCTTTTGTTCACTACCACAGCAACAAGGAAAATGGGTAAAGTTAGCTAATGTGAGATTAAACTCTTAAATTAAGTGGGGTTAAAAGCTTCCTATAAGTTCAATTCATGACAATAAAAATTTTATTTTTTAATATTTTTTCAAATCTCAATGGGTTAATTGACTCCACTGTGATCAATGTGTCGCCGCCCATGGATAATGACCCTACTGTGATTAATGTGGCACCGCCCGTGGATATACTGTGCAGGGTATGGACCTTTGGCTCTTGTGGTTATGACCTTTAAGTTGATAGCCTTGAGCTAAGTAGATAGCCTTTAGCCCAGGGGATGAAACTTCATTATTACCAGCCAAAAATAAAAAAAATTGTACTGCGAGTTTTCCTTTCAACCACTATTTTCAACGTTCCTTTGTTCTTCGATAATGAACAACATGGTTTTCTTCCACCGTGTTTGCCTCAGTACGTGCATGCTCCCAAATGCGGAGAAAGAATGCATTTGACCATGAAAAATAAACCTTGCCAAACCAGTTGAACCTACTCTGTGAAAAGAAGCACTTGGCCAACCCAGTTAGATGAGATATGGTTCATTGAAACACGAGGCTGGTTGGAGCAGAGGTGGATTGATCCATGGTAAGGAAATTTGATGAAAGGGAAGGAAGAATACAAGGAAAACATGGTGACTGAAAGGATTAACTGGAGAAGAACAGAAAACTGATGGTAGGGATTTACAATATGATTGTACTGATGACCATGATTTATTTATATGAAAGAAGATAAAACAAGATTTATACAAAATTTTAGAAGATAAAGATAAAACTACAATAAGGGGAAAGGAGTAGAGATTAACAGTTGCATGGAACATAGGAAGAAAAAAAGAAGATTAATGACGGCTATGCTTGGAGCGATGTGATAAAACCACGTAGCAGCATGACCATGTGGATTACTCATACAAAGGTTTGACGGCAAATTCGCTCCACTCCGGTTGGATTCTCTCACACCACACTTACCAAAACAGTTGAAACTTTCTAGGGGCTTTCTCAAGGACAAAGAAGCTGCCCATTTACTTTCCAATTATAGTATATATATACATCAACTTCAGGGTTACTCTTAGGGCTAACAATGCAGAATTTCTAAAAAGTGTAGAGGAGCTGGGCCTAAAGAATTGGGGCTGGTCTCTCTTGCTAAGCATGTTGCTAAAACCATTAATGAGGAAGACTAAGGTTAACGAGGGAGGATTTGGTTGACAAGGAACACGACAGATAAAAGTAAAAAACAAAGGGAAGACATTATTTTGAAAATAAAAGACTTATGAACTGATGACTTTGTAAAGTATCTTATCGAAGTGCAATCAGTCTCTGGTTTTGCATTTGATATTAACGTTGACAACTGCTCTTGTCACATGTAAATCTAGAGTTATCTTGGAGCGAATAGATGAAGGAAAAATTAGAGAAAAGAAGCCACGCATGTAATTATAGTATTTATCAATATTCACTTCAATGACATAGTGATTAGAACAAAAATACATTTGACACGGGCTCCTGGATCCTTGTGTCAAAACAGGTGGTACAAGATTATCCAAAGGCCAAAAACGTAATTCATGCGAAGGTGGGCCTATCTGTGGTGCTACGTCTTTAGATAGATGATGACCATCCAGTTAATATAATTCTCCATCATTTTTCATACTTGGCCGTCCTTTCTCTTCGTGGCACTGAGATTGAAACATTGAAGCGAAGTGGCTACTCCAATGGTGGGTGACCCAGTCCCCCTCACGTCATATTTTTCTTCATCAGGCTCTGTCTTTCATGATGTGTTCCCTGGTAATATATTTCATTCCATATGACATTTGACTTGACTTGATCTATTAAAACGACTTGCACAAACCATGGTATGTTACACCCCAATCCGAACCAATCGTGATTAAGACTAATTAAGTGAGATTAATGCTAATTAAACATAAATAATTGGATTAATCAAGATTAATGACCAAAGAGGGACAAACTAGTCTCAAATGATGCATTAAGCATAATGGAATGGATTTGAAGGGAATTGAATGGATTAAAATGAGTTTAGACTCAAACAAGATAGGCTAAGGACTTTTTCGTAAATACGGATTTTCACGTATTTCGTCAAATACGGAAATTCTTGATACCAACGTGTGTATCTCGAAGAGTACATTAACTTTCATAATAAACGTGATTCTATTTGACCTCAAATGGACCAAGTGAAGCTTCATTTGACTCTAAATGTAAATAGATGAAATGAGAGGGGGTTTTGGTGTGAAGAGTGCATATATTAGAATGAAATGAGGGAGTTGAGCTCATTTTACCTTAAGCAAAACCCTATGCTCATCTTCTCTCTTTCTCTTCCATTCATCTTCATTGTTAGTGAGATTAGGAGAGATTCAAGGGACTTTTGAGGAGTTTGCTTTCAACTCCATCTTCTTCCCCAAGTCATTCCTCCATTGTTGAATGGAAAAGTTTGAGAGAGATCTCAAGAATCCTTTCCTTTGAGCTACAAGTAAGTAATAGATCTTCCTTGTGATTTCCAAGTTTTAGTGATTACTTTGTAATGATTTCTAGCACAAATCACTCATGGGAGTTTATTTGTGTGATTTTATGGATTAGGGTTTGAAATAGGGAATTTGGGTCTCAAGCCAAGCTAAGCAAAAGAGGGCTTTGAGTTCATTAGCTTCAAGAGAGGCAAGTATAAGCATATCTTGTGATTAATGTTAACCATTATAGTTGTTCATAGTGTTTCCATGGATTTTATGCAATTTATATTGAGTTTTGGGAGTTATTATGGGTTTAATGATATGTTTAATGGATGATTAGAAGTGTTGTGGTGATTGAATGATGAATGTATGATATATGAGGAGGAAATATGAGGTTCCAAATCTCTAATGCTAGTTGTGGAAATTAAAGGAGAAATAGAGTAGAAGAAGGGAGAGAGTATCAGAAATTTCGGATGGAATTCTGAAGGGTTCACTCGAGCGAACAGTATGTCCGCTCGAGCGAACGAGGTTCTATTTCGACTGATAAAAGTTCTGAGGAGTTCGCTCGAACGAACATTACGTGCGCTCGAGCGAACATAGTTCTGTTTGGGTCCGCTCGAGCGAACAGTGGGTCTGCTTGAGCGAACAACGTTCTGTCTTGGTCCGCTTAAGCGAACAGTAATTCGCTCGAGCGAACCTGATACTGTCCCAACAATAATAGTTAGTGAAAATTTGGGGTATGTCTCATGAGTATAAACGCTTCACCAATTAGTTTTAAGACTAATCATGGATTAAATTAGATTATTGAGAATTAGTAATAATTCAAAATGGTTCCTTAAACGAACCATAATTGATAATGGCCTAAGTTCCATGGGTGATAATTACGGGGACTAATAATGCACATACTAAATATACAAATGTGATGTCCATCGTGAATAACACGTGCATTTGGAAACCATTGGTTACACCCGAATGGTTGATTATGATTGAGATATGATTGAGTAAAACCATATGTGGTTAATAATACTCTCATTGTATCATTGTGATTCAATCTAATGAGATTGATATTATTGTTATCTCCTTCCTTTGTTATGAAAGGAATTATTGAATTGAATTGAGTCCATAAAAAGGATCTTTTATTGAAGGTTATTGACCGTTGAGTCTGGCACTACCTAGCTATTGTATTAGAGCTCTAAATGAGTTCAATGAATAATGAATGACTAATCTTGCTGCAGCAGATGGATGTTGGGGTGTTCCGGAGCTCCATTGTGATGCTAGTTGTTCCTGGCCCGGACACTAGTAAGTCTTACCAAATTCCGATTATATCTTCGGATATTGATTGATGCATTCCATTGGAAGATGAATCCTCCCTTTGAGGAGAGATGGTAAATGAATGAATCCTTCCTTTGAGGGGAGATAGTAAATGAATGAGTCCTTCCTTTGAGGGAAGATGGTAATGAAATGAAATACAATGCAATAAATGCTATGGTGGTGGTCATTTTGTACATGTTTATTAATTGACATTGTGTCTCCTATTGTCATTGTAGAGATTATCTAGTCTCCTCTAGAATTGAAATTGTTATTAATGCAATGTGAATGTGTTAATATGCTATTACAAGAATTGTTTATACATTGTTCAACCGTCGTGTTCATTAGTGTTATTGTTGGCATTACAGGCCCGACTGCCCCTGCTGGTGCAGCAGCGCCCCCGGCCCCAGCGGAGGAGACCGCTCTGGTTCCTCCAGGAGGACTAATTGAGTGGAACAAGCAAGATACCATATGAAATGAGTATCCGAGTGCGAAATGAAAAGTGAAACATTTTGGAAAAATATTTTGAGGAACTGATTATAATTCATTTTGGAATGTAGTTAATTTGTCATCTGCATAATGTTTTGAATATGCAGTGTTAATCAATGTATATCGGAAATAATACATGTATAAGGACCTTATTTTGTATACATGTAAATTGTCAGTTGATATTGTCAAATATGAATGTTTCCGCAAAAGGTTTTGTATTTGACAGGTGTATTGAGAATGATATCCGTTGTGGATTCCGTTTTAACTTCGGTTAATTCGGGGTTTACGGGAGTAAGTATGTGATCACGGCTAGGGGTTACCGGATCTCGGGCCCAGGTCGTGACATGGTCACATCATAACATTTGGAAGTTGGGGTTCAAAAATTGTAGGCAGTAGTACTTGGGAGATTTAACTGGCCTATCTTTTGTGATGTGTACCAAGAGAATAATTAGTAGCAGGTTTCGAAATATTATTGGTGATTAGATGCACTCTATGCATTTTATTCCTTTCTGTTAAGTTGATATCATGCTATTAAACAATACCAGGCAACTTGAGAAAAGTTGAAGTTTAGATTCCTATGGCTTACCAATACAACTATTGTTGTTTTAAATTTCTAATCTGGGACTTGCAATTGGACAGGACACTGGCTCTGGTGCTTTTGTTGGAATAGCGCAAAGGACTAGGCATCCAGATGAGTAGAAAGAAGTCAAAAGGCAATTGGATAGTCTACATTGCTAATAATTTGTCACAGAAAGTTGGTCCGTTTCCATTGATGGAATCTAATGTCTTACCCACCTCGTGGCATATTTTGAGGTTTTTTATCCTTTGCAAATTCACCATGCAGTATGATGTTCATGTGCTCTCATTCAAGTTACTAGTCAAGTTACTAGTCCAGCAAGTTTAGCTCATTGTCTGGGACTAGAGACATGTAATGCCCGTCTTCTTTGAATCCAACTAGTTATGACTAGTGATGGGAGTTTGCTATCATACTATTGGCATAAGACTTTATCTTGCTTAATATTTGTTGATTTCTAATACAAAATAAGCCAAGATGTTACCAAAGATCAATCTAGAGCATCATTGGATGCATCAAAAGTGATGACACTAAAATTCTGTATTATTCATGCAAGGTACTTGAGAATTTGAAACATTAATCGAAGGCTGTGTAACAGAACAAAATTGCAGATATCATGACTGTGAGACTTTGTGGTACCATGTCCTGGTTGCTCTGGTACTTTTGAGTGCCCCCCTGTTTCCAGTTTAGCGTCTACTTCAAACAATGAAATACCTACAGATCTACAGGCAGTGAATGAATCTGAGAGTAATTTCTAGTGCAGAATGCATTGCCCTGGACGATGATGGAACAAAATTATCCCCAGTCATGATAGATAACCAGGTAATTGTCACCGAGGAGGAAAGAGATGAATAAATTGAGAATGAATGAGGTATCCTCTTAATGACCGAGCCCTCCTTCATACAAATGTATTCCATCCTATATAAAATGTGCATGAGGCTGATTCTGGTCTATCATGATAGCCGTCCATCTTTGCATTTGGTAAATATGGACTGTTCATTTGATGGGCCCCACTGTCGATGATGTGCTGTAGTAAATACCATAACAAGCATACAATTGTTGCTGCTGGGTGCAGCCTTCTAATGGACTGTGAGAGTACAATGTTTAGTGGTCCAAATTCAAAGGAAGAGTTTATTTGTCAGGATTCTAGGATGCCATAATCAGCATAGTTTATGTTTTAAAAATAAAACAAGGAAGTTTATATTCTAATTATTAAATTTATTTATTTAACAATTTCTACCAAAACCTCAGGCTTTAGTATCAAAGTCAAGCAGTCGTGATTTCGAGTCCGAGAAGGAATGACTCAGCACTAAAAAAATGTGTGTCGCCGAGTGCACCCTCAGGGAGAGTATTGAGGGCTCCACGCACCTGAATGAGAGTATTGACAAGTATTTATGCTGCCTTTACTAATGCCCTTGACGTTTTAGTAGGAATGGCTAGCTAAGGGAATTTAAAACTAACTTACATTCATTTACTTGCAGAGGGTAATTGGGGATCCTACTTACATGGAATCTACTTCTGCCTTTACAAGAATAATACCAATTATCTTGTTTTTGCCGAGGTTAATCGACAAAGGGTATGTTGTTTGTTGTGTATTGGTTTTTTTTTTTTTTATTTTTTTTTTTAATCCCACCAAGAGGGCTGAGACACAAGAGAGAGTCTGCATACACGCGAAAAGAAAGCCCACATAAATGGAAAAAGAGCCCCCAAAGCGGGAAGAGGTGAGGGTTCGAACCCCGGACAGCCGGATAAGAATTGACTCTTCTTACCACTCAGGTAAGGTTCTTTTTTGTTGTGTATTGTGTTGTGCATCATGGAGGCTAATCTTGTGTGCGGTGTGTTTTTTTTTTTTTTTTTACCTGTGATTACAATTCAAAAGGAAAAGAGAGAATTGTGGATAGTTTCCCATTACGCTATTGATGGATGTAGACTTGTAGTTATTGTACAGTGTGAGAATGTCACTCGAGAGAGTTTGTTTGGCAGCTTGAACGAGATAGCGAAGATCTGGGATTGTTGTTCTTATAGGTGAGAACAGCTGAAGGGTCTTAATTGCTGTTGGATCATACGAAAGGTGAATCTCAACATCATCACCGCCATCATGTAAATTATACATTCAGTTGTAAAGACAGTCTTGTTGGTACAGAAGGGTCAGCATTCCATCATACCATGAACTGCACTGCAGGGTGGTCCTCAGCCTCATGGAGAGCCCAAAAATGGGCAGGATTCCCTTTAAAGGTTCCTAGAAAAAGCTAGTTTACTTGAACACTACCCTTAAACAGCTCCATACAGGGATGGCACATAGGTCGATTTATAATAAAAGATCAAGCCAGTTGTTCGAACTGTACAACTTGCCTCACCTATGCTTCTCAATAGTTGTTAAGTGGGATAATCTTAATCATTTAATTAATCGCAAATAGAATCAGTGGACAATATCAATTCTAATGGAATATGGTCGCTATGTTTTAGCCCAAGTCTGGCCAAGAAAATGGGTTCATACTTCATAGGCTTCAAAAGTTCAACTAGTTTCTGACCCAGATTTCTCAGCATATGATTGCATCTTTTGTCCCAGAAGGCCAAAACCCACCAGTTGTGGCCCTAGACGTACCGTCGTGGACCTGAAGCAGTGATAGAAACATGACTCTACCAACTGTTTATCTGGTTTTATATGTACTTAAAAAATATAATCATGCTTAAGTTCGTATTAAGGAGTGGGCTCCACCCGAGGGGGAATATTGAAAAGTATTTCCGCTGCCTCTACTAACGCCTTAAGGTTTTGGTAGCAATGGCTAGCTAAAGAAATTTAATAGTTCGAACGTGACTTGAGCTTGATGACGTGGTTTTAAGCCGTGCTAGAGCTCATACGATTATGATCAGGATGCGCTTGAGCTGAGCTGAAGTATGAGCTCAAATTCTGCACTTCAGTAGCCAATTTGCTCTCAATTCCGAACTCCAAATCTCTATGTTTGTGTTAGGTTTTTTAGTGTTGGCTAAATTCATTGGTTGGACAAAACTCTGGGTCTCTTGAGTTGTAATTCTTTTTAGAAAAAGTCTCTGAAAATAGAAGATTGGAATGACTCAAAAAGCTGAAGAAAATCTACATATACTGAATTTCCGAATCAACTTGAAAGGGGTCCGCTCGAGCGATCGTTCCATTCGCTCGAGCGAAGTCAAGATAGAAAGCCCAGATGCCTAACAAAAGAGAACTTGCGCTGATACAGAACCTCATCCGCTCGAGCGGATAGTGGGTTCGCTCGAGCGAACTGGTGCGCAGATTTTGGGAAAGTCTCTTAATCCTGATTTTAGTAGTGTTTCTTTTAAAACTATGTTTCCCAATTTGAGTCCTATTTATGCACTAAGTCTTAGACACGAATTTGGGGCTATATATAGGGTGTTTCTCTCAGCCCTAGAGATCACCACACAGAGACCACCACTACTCTCATTAATCTGAGTTAGAGATATTTTAGAGAGAGTTTATTTTCTAGAACCATTGAGAGATTGTTCTGAAGGGTTACTCTAGAAGATCATTGCTGCTTCTACCTTTCTTGTAGAAGATCATTGCTGCTCTAGAACGAATAAACGTCCGGGGTAAGTGAATTGAACTCATTGTATCCTAGAGGCAGATTTGCAGGCCCTGAAGGAGCATTTTACTGAAATTCAGTTATCGCGCTTTAAAGATGAAGCGGTAGCTCAGCCCCAAGCCCTCAACTCACTTCTGTTGGTTCCCTTGTTTATATATTCTGTATGTCTTAACCTATCTTTTAAGCTAAGCCTTTTTTGGATCTTTGGAATTTGGTTACCCTGCCTCTGGTCATAGTAACTGTGATTATCTGCTATTGGTTATATATAATACCATTTGAGTGTGTAACAAAAGAAAAAAGAAAAAAAAAGAACAAGCATAAATGCCTAAATGGGCCTGCGGCAAATTGGATCCACGATCCATTGGGCACTACTAAAATTTGTGGTTGTATCATATAAGATATACTAAGTCTGTTGTAAACTCTTAAGACAGGAAGTTGTAACGAATCGCATGTATTTAAGGCCCACCCATGAGGGTATCCGACCCAGCCTGCAGCGTCCCTTGGAAGGCCCACAAAGTACAGGTTTTTTCCCCTTGGAAATCCCAAGGGTAGGGTAGGATAAAAGTTTGCAGGCCCACCAATTTAAGGACTGGGCTACGACAATAGAAGGCCCTGGATCGATAGATCATCTACTATTTGATAGATGAAATTAGACCATTATTGGTAGAGTGGTATTTCCTATATGTGAGGCACATAGTAAATTCACCTAGACCATCCACTCATATGTTTGTGTTTTATAGTCCTTTTTTCCTATTTTTTCTCTTTCTCCCTTTTTTCTTGTATGGCAGATATGTTAAGATTGGACAGTCTCTTGAGCCAAACCATCCAGTTATGGGTTAGCTTTGGCTTGAACTTTTGCCTATAATACATAGGTTGGGCTCCTGCTGTCCGGCCTGTCCTTGTTTGCATCGTGAAGGGAGGCCATTTTAATTAACAAGGTGGGATTGGGGAACAAAAGCCATTGATTGCAATTTGAGGGTCGTTAGAGAAGAGGGGAGGATAAAAAACTTCTCCAGTAAAACACAGTTTTCCCGTTTGGATCTACTAGGAAAAAAGTAAACTTCCTATTAATAACTTCTCTTAAATGTAAGAGAAAATTTTCTTTGGAATCTACTAGGAAAAAAGTAAACTTCCTATTAATAACTTCTCTTAAATGTAAGAGAAAATTTTCTTTGGAGAGGGTGGAGAAAAAGCCTTCTCTCAAGCCTGTTTGTTCACAGGAGAGTAGTAGTAAAAGAGGAGTAGGGTCAAATCAGAAGTAAAATTAAAATTAAAGAGGAGGGGTTAGAGTAAAAGGCAATACAGAATAGCCATTGGAAGTTTACTTTACCATCCCTTTTTTCCATCCAAATACCTATAAAGTAAATCTTTATGTCCGATCAGTTTTATCTTTCTTTCACTTCCTCCATCCAAATGCCCATGAAGTAACAAACTCGACAGTATAACTACAATTTTTGTTGCCCCATAAACCTAGAGGGCACTTATTTTGAATGGTCCAGAAGTCAAAAAGTGGGCCACACTATGGAGTGCCACTCCTTCTGTTGGGAAAGTATCACATCTTATATCGCTAAGTAATAGGTTTGACAGGACTTTATATACCTGTGTGGGCCTTCAACTTATAAACTTTTGAATTGGTACGTGGCATTAGAGTTGATTCTTATCATTCTTATGTAGCCCAAAGGCTACGTGGCAGCCCCGTCCATTTTCAATCTAACGGTACAACTCACTCTGAGAGGTGGTCTGAAACTGTTTTAGATATAAAATGAATCTAAATAGCTGTCGAATAATTCCTTAGAATTGAAAGAACAAGAAATCTTACTAAGAAATTACCTGGTTAAAAAATGGACGTGGATGCTGAGTGCTACCACTCTAGGATGACTACGTGCCACGTGAGTATCTACCACGTGTCACATTACCGTGCAAAAATGAATTATCCACAGGGACCACAATTCCATAGCTAGAATCAACGCCAACTAGGTTGGCACCTTTACACTCAAACAAATCAGTTATAAAACATAAAGTGATCAGACTAAAACTAATCCACCTTTGTCTCTTTATCCTCAAAAGGAGAACAATTTCTGGTTAAGTAAACTTTGTCTAATCCATTCACTATCCAAATATGTTTATACAGAAGGCATAGCTGTAGCTTTAACTCTTTAATGTATTTTATGATACTTGATGCAGTGTGATAGGTTACAGGGGGTTTCTAGAGAGTTGAGCTAGGACTCCCCAGTCCATGTTCAGTTCATGTTCCCCCGGTAACATGGACAGACTTTACAGAATTTCTCAAGAAGAATAAGCTAATGTTTGTCTTTACTGACACATTCCTGCTATCATTTTCTTTCTCTCTCTCTCTTGGGCAGTGAAACTAGCCATTGGAATGGGCAGATATCTTTGGACATCACAAGGTTTTGTATAATCCGGGTTGATATTAGTGTTATTGTATTATTATATGATGAGATCATGGAAAGATACTTTAATTGGACGGTCTTTAAGGAACACTTTAGGAAAGTTCTCACTTCATTTAGGTTATTGAAATTCTAAAAAGATTGGGGAGAGACCCCTTCCATGTAAAGGGGGTCAGAAGTCAGATTTTTTGTTTAATTGCATAGATTTTGAGAGAGGGAGAGAGAGTATAAAGAATTGGGTGTGTGGGGCGCTATTTTCAGTACTCTGAAAGGCTTGTGTTCTGATTTCAATCTCTTCACAAGGACACTTCAAGATTTTTCTTCATGTTTTACTCAATAGTTCATTTAAAAAATTAGGAAGGGAATCGGAAGGAGCTCCTGTTATATTCTATTCTGTGGAACTCATTCATTTATTTTGTGAGCCATTCATTTTTTTAGATATCTCAATTGATTCCTTACACTTGGGGGCCAATTTTTTTTTTTTTTTTCTGTTGGGATATTTGAGGTTGGCTTTAATCCAAAGAGATATACCCTCTGGATGAATCAAAACCTGGTTTTTGTTTTTGTTTTTTGTTTTTTTCAATACATTATTGAGAGTGTCTATTAGAGGGGATATCCATATTGTATAATTCTTGATGTTTCAATCCACACTCACAAGTGGATAAATTCTCAGGTTTGAATCTGACCAACCAACCCAACTCAAAGCCATCCCACCAATCCTTTGGTACCATACCCACTTATGATGCTGTATAAATTCTCAATCTTCCAACCCATTGTACAACACAATAATTCTCAGCTTTATGTTGTTTCTCAGAAATGGCCCTCAACATAGTTTAGAGCAAAGCACATGCCCGGAGAAAGAGGATTTAATGTCAAGCAACAAATTGGACAAAAGCTAAACATATCTAATTTCAATTCTATTTTGAAGAACAGTAAAATTTTACTTTTCACAACCTAGGGCTAGGGGTGGCGTCTTCTTTAGTTCCCTGCTACCTCAATCAAGTAATTCAAAGTTTAAGTCGACCCTTTTAACTTTTCAAAATTAGAATCAACACTTTCAACCTGATTAATTTGGACCTACCAACCAACTAGCCTCGGTAATTCAAGATTTATATTAGAAGATTCTATGTTTGATATCTGATGTAGAAGTGTCAGTCATGTACAACACAGTTAATTAGTTAATACTAACATGGGTCGTGCCCAAAATGGATAAACACATTGTGGTCAACCTGATCCGATCCATAGCCCCATGAGTGAAGTAGGACTGTAGAGAGTATTACTGTCATTGTACTAAAACTAATAAACATCAGTAATCGGTAGTGGTATTTGTAGTGGTATCAGTAATCCGACACAGAGGAATTCCGTACGAGGGCAGAGGTGGGGTTTTGGTATGGAGTCAAAGGCAGTAGGCACTAGGCAGTCAAAGGCTTAGCTGGTACACGTGTGGAGCAGATGAAGCACGTGCATTGGGAACTAAATGGAAACCCAAATGCCCGGTTGACCGCAGACAATGTGGACTGAGGGGCGTGGCCTTATGGGGCGCACTGTCCCCCCCCCACACGTCCATCCCTCGCACGCGCACTAAACGACACCACCGCTTTGCATGTGACAGATTCTTCGAGCTCATGTACGTGCGTGTATGCTGCATATATATACATGAATACATATATATCACAAGAGCTATTTTGTTCCCCGGACAAGTGCGCTCCACCATGGCTGCCTCTCATCCTTACATTTCTTTGTGGGGAAAATGGAATAATGTGTTAAAAGATTTTTACAAAACAAACAAAAGGAAAAAAGACACATGTGTGGGGGTATTTCATAAGCACGGGATCCGGCACATAATCCGACTAAGTCCGTCCCGATCTCAACTCCTGAAGAGGGCTCACCTCGGCTGGAGCACTATCCGTCTGTGCACCCCGGTAAATGCAAAGGTGCAGCTCGGCAGTAATGCCGAGGTGAGGTGGATATAAGTGGCTCGGCTAGTCGGGGTGGGCATCATGTCAATCAACAATTAATGAGGTTATGTCTGGGTTCAGACAGACATGATGGGCGCCAGATACAGAGAAAGCGTGGACTTCATTTTACCGTCACATCAGCAATCATGTAGAAGATCAAGTTATGGTCTAACATGACAGAACCTCTACCTACCTCCATTTGCGGGAAAAAGTATGATCTAATAGGACCGTGTATCCACCAACCCCACTCAGGAAAGATCTGAGAATGACAACTCCTATAAATAGGCACAACGCAAAACGTGCAGGGGGTAAGCAATCCTAAGTCCTCTCTCTCTCTCTCTCCATTCACTCACTCTTTGTTCAGTAACAGTACTAACTTAGGCGTCGGAGTGCCTTTGGCTCTTTACAGTCAGGGCCTCTAACCCACATTTCCCTCTTATCTCAGGTCTAACGAATCCTCCCCTTCATCAGAGGCTCTTCAGTAACCCCCATTAAAACAAGTCCGTATTATTTTAGGCACTTACAACACAGATTACAAGTTTGTGGATTGGGAGCATTATTGTAAATATCCTAAAAACATTGTGATGAATAACCAAAATAGCATCTCCCCAGTAATGGTAGGAGGGTCTCTCATTCTAACTCTAATTATACATAGAATGCACGAACGAAAGATCTAAATGAGATTTAGAAATACCTAAAGCGTAAGCTTCAGCAAACTATCTCATCTGCTCGATATGTATAGCCTTCCATCTTTTTTATTTTAATCCACCAGTTAGAAACAGTTGGGTGAGTATTAAATTTATACTTTTATCAATACGTGAAAAGCAGTGACAGTGAGAGGTTGGATTGGACAATCACTAAGATTTTTTTTTTTATCTTCAAAACACTTCTATCATAGAAATGGGAGGATTTTACCCAAAAAATCCCTTAAGACTTGTCAAAAGCCAAAAGCACCATCAACATCTTATAAAGACCACAGTAGTCTCAAAGGCCTTGTTTGGTATTTTTTTTTGCTTTTAGCGCCGAGCGGGGATATCGCAGTTCATTCTAAGTAAATGAGCGGGGATATCCCCGTTCGTCGTTCATTACAACTTAAAGACTGTCGAACTCCCTTCTCCCCTTTGCCTTTTCTGATATCCGGACGAATCTCTCTGCAACCCCTCTTCCATATTACCTTGCTTTATGGGAGAATCCTATTCTTGAATCTTTTAAGTAGAGAGGTTTGGACTCCATTAAAGAGGTTGGTAGTCTAGATTTACTAAAGAGGTTTGGGCTCCATTAAGTAGAGAGGTTTGGGCTCCATTAAAGAGGCTTCATTAAAGCTTCAATCTCCTTGATGGATAATTAGTATTTACTCCATGGGTAGTCCACAGTAACTTTCTTAAGATAAAAAGACCATATTTCAGTAATACAAATGGGCATTGGCTTTGAATGTAATTGAAGATGGGTTGCAAAGATATCCATGTTCACAGCCCTAATTTGGGCGGGGATATCCCCGTCCCAACTGAAACCACTCTAAGAGACAGCACCCATAGCACTCTAGTGGGTGGGGATATCCCTGTTCACAATACTAATTTGGGCGGGGATATCCCCGTCCCAACTGAAACCACTTTGAGAGACAGCAACAACAGTACTCTAGTGAGCAGGGATATCCCCGCTTACAGCGCTAACACATGCAGGGATATCCCCTTCCAAAACACTGTCATTGGCGGGGATATCCTCGCCCACAGGACAATGCATGCGTGGATATCCCTGTCTAGTCCATAAGAGAAATGCATCTCTACAGCCCATAAAGATATAAAGAAAACATGTATCAAAGATAGACATGCACCTTCACATTCACATCAATCAACAAGTTCATTGACAATCACACATTCGTCCATTAAAGGTAGACATGCACATTCACATTCACATCCGTCAATTAACATTTAACAGCAAGTTCTCTGCCAATTACATGCAGATTCTGACAAAATAGTATAGGTAAATCAAATTAACAACTGTCTACACAAATGCATAGTCTCTGACTAGAAACAATATGCACATTTAATTCTCCAAAAGCATGTCATATTGTGTCAACTGAATATACATACAAACTGACCATACAAAAACTGGTCAATTACAGAAAAAGATCAAGGTCAGTTTCTTAGTCTAAAGCACTTAAATCCAATCTATAGGAGTTTAGCGCCCAGGTCCTTTTGAATATATCAAGGACTATTTTGCTCCAATAAAATGGAATGTCAACTTGTGTGAACTTGAGTGGTTTTCGGAGAATGCAGTGTTCGGCAATAGCACATGCGAAGACCCCACAGTCGTTCCCATTGTCTTGATGGGGGATGTCCATATTTTCTTTGAAGGTCCAGACGAAAGGATCATTCCAACCATAAACAGCAAATTTTGAGGTTAGCCAACCAATCTGGGGAGTATCAAAGTAGAAGGTTAGTTTGCAAGTAGTTAGAAAATAATTTATATAACGATAGTACAATGCATACTTACAAATTCCTTGCAAGTAGTTAAAGAATAATGATCACTTGTTGAGCTATTGTAAAATTCCCACAATGCCTCATCTGGGGTAACCGATCAGCAAACTGAAGTGATTAATGTGATGCAGCAAAAATACTAATGTTTTACTTTCTTTCATATCCATCACATTTGTACCATTCAGATCAAAGGCAAGGGGTTCCGTTTGACTAACCTTCTAATTCATGAGTTTGGTAATTTATTATCCTTCAAATTCACGAGTTTGGTAAATTATTATTGGTTATAAATATTCCCGTATTGTGGTGTGTAATACTGCAAAAAATCAATCATGTAGCGGTTATATGAACAGTCCCACACAATGGCGGGTCTGTCTATGCCCCACTCCAATACAGAATCGATAACCACTTATGTAAGATTATCACCTGTTAGTTTCAATTCTCAATCTTATAAGCACCATTGGTTATAGTATGTGATCACCAAGTGCTTGTCCTGATCAATATCTTACTTATATAGTCAATAAGGGAGCTATTTGGTGTATGATATTTCATCAAACACCTCATGTGCATTAATTCAACCATTGTTTTAGGGAGTATTCAGATTGGAACCCATCTTATTTCATTGGAATACATGGTATTTCCCTTAGGGATTTCTCCCAACCAGCTTATATGTCAAACCATATCCTACATATGTAGAAGCATCATGCCAATTCCATTCTTGTAGAGTAGAATCTTTTGAATGGAAGATCAAGTGATCAACACAACAGATAAATTAAAAAAGCCTAACAAGAACATAACAAATAAGTTTCAATAAGAACCCATTCCAACAATCGGATTCAATATCAGAGACACACACTTAAAAATCGAATTGCTACTCTATCTTAGAATCAATGGACATTTAGCTTATTTTCCCACCCAAACCCAAAACGTTTTTATCAAAAAAGACTCAGTCACATAGGTATAAATACAATCAACAACTCCCAACCCAACAAAACCCTCCCTACAAACATGACCCTTCTTCATTCTCTCTTTTTTCCATTCAGAAACTCCCCAAACAATACACGTTAGAAACTTTGAAGAAGAAGAAGAAGTAGTAGTTTAAAACTCAAAGAAGAGAATTAATGAAAGAGAGATACCTAAAAATGAGACAGTTGATGAAGAAGATCATTCAAGAGTGAAAAATGCATCACGTGGAGAGGAGATGAAGAACTACAGAACTCTGTTGCCGGTGCCGACCGATTGGGAGAGAAAGGGAGAAAAATGGAGGAAAAAAGAAGATGTCGAATAGGGGAAAAGGGTTTTGGGGTCTATTTAAGGTAAAGGAGCAGGGATATCCCTGCTTAGAGAAAAAATTAAAAAAAATACCAAACAGGGCCTTTGAGACTACTGTGGTCTTTTTCAGATTTTGATGGTGCTTTTGGCTTTTGACAAGTCTTAAGGGATTTTTCGGGTAAAATCCTCTAGAAATGGACTAAGATATGTGGAAGTAAATTTTAATAGTGTTCAATGGTTATACTCATTTATCACTTATTTTTTTATGCAAAATAATTTGTTTTTCAAGAAGCTCTCAATATTATCATGGGAAAAATAATAACTAGGGAATAATAATTTTCCTGATAATTTCTTAAGATTATAGTTTTTATTAGAATGAACTTTGTCACAAGTTATAGAATATATAAGAATAGTTAGGTTTTTTTTATCTAGCTTAGGGGTTGAGATCCAAGTAGGGTTGCAAACGGGTATCCGATTCTCTGATTACTGATAAGTTCTGACCCGCAAAAAATTGGGTCTGGAACCTATTTTAGGCTCTTATTCATAAAAAGGTTCGGGTCCGAAACCTAATTTAGGTTCCGCTTGATAAAACGGGTCCAGTTCTGGGTTCTTATAGGTTTTCGACTCGTGGACTTGGGACTCGGACTCGGCATATGAGTCTTTAATATTGCAATTTGTACTTTAAAATCAACTCTTTTTTGGCATTCTTATATATAATACTGAATATTGTAGACTTGATGCACTGTTATAAGTTGAATGATATGCTTATTTTAAGAAAAAAAAATGAAGAATAATGAGAAAAAAAAAAGATTTTGAAACTATATTCGAGTCTTTTAGGTGGACCCGAATTCGGATTTTCTCATCAAAATCGGGTTTGAAACTAACAAAACAAGTTTCAATTAAAAAACTGGAACCGGAACCGAAACCATTATTTAAAAACGGGTTCGGGTCCACTATAGTTCTGATCCAAAACCATTATATTTGCAGCCTAGATCCAAACCCTCTAGTGAAGGAAGAAGACCTCAAGTGATATATTACGGCACTCGGATGAGGAAATGTGCCATCCCAGATTCAAATTCAAAACACGTTGGTTAGAACTTAGAACTCTTACCACTAGGGTAAGTGACAGTTTCTTACCAGAATAGTACTTGAAAATAAAAGAGATTGAATATAGTAACTTTGTGGATTTTGATACCCAAGAGCAAAATAAAAAATCAACTAATAAACAATACCAAGGATAGAATTGGATCACGGTGGAGACAAACAAGTAAATTGTAAGTAATTGTGGAATTTAGAGACGACATTTGGTTCTCCCTTGATCATCAATCCGTGCCCTACCAATCAGACAGAACGGTATGCCCTCCAATCAAAAATCCTCCTTTTGACTCATCTTCATGCGTTCTTCCCGTATCATTATCTCCTTGTATACAGGTCCAAGGTCTGGTTGTGCCATTAATTCATAGGTAGAAGCTATGGCAAGTACTAAAGCAATAATGACAACCGCTGATGACCCTGTAATAGTGGCAACCGCCAATACAATTCTCGATAGCGTGATGTGAAAGCTATGAGGAAGGAAAAATAAATAAATAAAAGCAATCAATTAAATGCTTGATACATGCTTTATTTGAAATTAATGACTTTTATCAAATGCCTGTTTTTTTAGAAAAAAATTAAGGCGCTGTTTCTCTAGGGCATTTTTAGTAACGGAAAGATTTTCTCATTTCACTATTGTATGTTATATTTAAATTTAACAGTTGTAAATTATTATAAATTTTTTACGCCTGAAATCTGCAACTGATATCATTTCTGGAATCCGTTCACTTCTTATCAAATATGCATATCTTGCGTACAAAAGGAAGTGGGTATAAAAGTTAAAATTTCACTCCAACTTCATATTAACATATTGCTATGATAGATTGAATGTTTGAAGATATAAATAAGTCAAAGTAAAAATAAAAATAAAAATAAAACTTCTCAAAATTTATTAAAATTTAATATCATGATTCAAGTTTGAAATGATTTTAAGCTGAGTAAGTGATAAACAACACATTTTTATAGTACTTAAAAAGTCACAAGTTGAAAAAAATCCAAAAAGGAGAAGACCTTTGAGTATAGACACATTTAAAAAAAAAAACAAACTGTTGTTACTATTAAAATAACTTTAGAAAAGATTGACTATAAAGTTGAAATGAATATGTGAGTTGCTTATTATTCACGGATTTTGGCATTCAACAACAAACATGGATTGATGAAATTCCCGGTGTCTCCACACTTACAACCAAATGTGGAATGTAAGGAATCATTAACTATGCAAATCCTTTGCAATAATTTTACTTTTCTTTTGGAAGAGAGGAATCCTAAATTATGCAGATTCCTCTATGATTACCAAACATGCTCTTAGTAAAGTTTCTGCCAAGAATTCACCGTGTTTAGGAGTTTCTAGACATGATGTAACATGTTGTCTCCTGGAATATGTAAATTCCATGTTTTTTTACTAGCATTTCTGGATTTCAACCACATAAAAGTTCTCTTTTAATTTTTAAGAATCCAAGAATTCCACTTCCTATTTTGGTGGAATTCCTGGATGCTCAAGTCCAAAAGAGTATTCTAAAATTCTACTATAACTGGATTCCTAAAATTCCAACAAAGAAACAGACATGGAGTGTTAATAAATGCTAACTGCTGGTAAAATAGTATACTGGGGTTGGCCTCACAAACATGCCACATGGCTTGTGACTATTGAGTCTGGATCCTCTGTTCAACACTTTTTTTGAAATCCCAATTTGGGACTCGATAGGGATAATTTGGATCATCTGTTTTTTGAATTAAAATTTAAAAATCTACTAAGAGAGGGGATGAGATTTATTGTGAATGTTCCAAATTATCTCGATGTGGACTGAACACGAAGTTCTCAATAGTGTTACTCGGTTACGTATTACATCTGCAATAGAGGATACATAAAACAACTTCAATGCATTGCTGATTGCCCAAGTCTCTATTACACAACATCATATCCACCCACCGATTTGGTAGTCATGGGGACTGGAAAAGTGGACCACACTCCCCCAAACCATTCAAAACCTTGCAACATTTCCCACTTATTAAATGGCCTTTTGCTTTTCTATTGCTTGAAACTTACTATTGGAGGAGAAAGATTTCAGTAAGAGCAACTAGCTGGCCATTTACCATATATATATATCTAGAAGACTAGAATCGATGGCATTCAACCATCCCTCCCTCCACTAATTAATGTTGCTTTATCTGTTCGTTCAAACCCTTTTATAATAATCCTTCCCTTCATTTGATGTGAACGTCAGTAAGATTTTAGATAAAGTAGGCCACAAAAAGCGCCACAACTGTAAACAAAGTCGCTGTCCCAAACTTGGGCATAATATTACAATATTTACTTGAACAAGAATTGTATCCAACGACCTGCCTGAATGTATTGATAGTTTCATGGGGCTCCGGAGGCCGATCTTTCATTAGTGGAGCTCCTTTTGCACTCTTTTTCCCTTTATAATCTGGCATCATGCCTAATTTTAAGGTCTTCAACCATTCGATTACAATAGAATTGAATCTCAATAAAACTTACGATTGGGGAATTATTCGGAATTATTCCACTTTAATACTGTTATACTAAGGGCTAGAATAATTTAATGAGTCTGATATATATATATATATATATATATTTTTGCATGATCCTTATCAATGAATGTTCCTTTCTATCCGTTCAACCACACCACCAAATATATATGATGATGGGAATATCCCTGAAATCTTTGATCGACAGGACTAATCCCCACATTGACACCCTTACATTATGTTTAGGAAGGGGGGAGAGGAGGGGAGGGGAGGAAAAATTTGAGGAGAAAGAAAAATGAAGGGGAGAGGAGGGGAGGAGAGACAAAAATGGTAGTTTAGTAATTTGATCCCTCTTTCTCCTTTTTCTCTCATATTCCTCCCTCCCCCCTTTTAGTTTTTGAAGGCAAATTTTAAAAATTTTACCTCCAAATTTCTCTCTCCCACTTTCATTCCTTCCTTCCCAAACACCCTCAATTTTAATATTTTTTTTTTCTTTTTTTCCCCCTCATTCTACCTCCTACCCAAATGATACGTTAAACCCACTTTAAATTCACACAGGATAAATCGAAAGTGTCTCAAACACAAGGCATGTCACTCCACCAAGCCCCAGTGAGTGGGTTGCAACAGGTGTGAAAAAAAATACAACAACGGTAGGCAAAATCGACAAAATGATTCTAGCAGTACTTTACATTCATCACTCTACTTTTAGAAATAACAAAGTTCAACTATTCTCCCTGCCAGTCATGTCCCAATAGTTTGACCAGAAAACCTCAAATATCCAATAGTTTTCTTATAGAGGAGTGTGGAATTTTCTAGGCTGGAGTATTAGAGGCTTTTGAAGCACATTGCTATAGATCAATCAATGAGCTCCACATTTCAAATCTAAACGTCTTAGAATCAATATCCTACCTTGCACTATCATCGAGTAAAAATAGAATATCACTCCTGTACCATCAAATTATCATGTGAAATACATGATTTGACTCTCTTTTTTATTTTCTTATTTTCATAACTTGTTTTCACAAGATTAATGTGATGGTGGTGACATCTGTGATTGAAATACAATTTTTACGTAATGATAGTTCGAGTGGTGCCTTGACATTGAAGGGTTCGGATTTTCAAACATGGGCCCACTGAGATTTGTTACAAAGCAACAAATACTGATCCTCCCTTTCAAACCAAGACTCGTCCCACAGATCAACCGCTCTCACTGCCAATCTGAATGCACGAAAATCAAGCGATAAGGGTGGATGGGTGGGTGCATTTTGCTGCTGTACTCAAATGATCGTAGCCTATAATTTTTAGATCCTCTAAAATTTAATGCCTACACATAAGGCACATTTTTAGTGCAATAAAACCCAAACACCGGCCTCTACTAATAAATGTGTATTAGATCAATGACTGGTGGGCCACCGATACAGAAACCCAAAATCAATCCGAATTCCGGAGTAAAAGCAAACAAAAGTCGACTACTGAGAAGCTGCTCTCAGTCCTCATCAAAACCCAGAGAGCATAAAAAGGCATGTGACCGAGGTTGAAAAACAAACCATGAGTTAAGGCCCGGTTACAAGAAAAAGGAAATGGTTGGGAAATGCACGTGTGGCAAGTCAGATAAGAGCAGCTTCAGTCGCATGGGTATGTCTCGGACTTAAAAAGAGTTAAGACCCTTTGCTTCAAAAGAGTGCACACACAGGGGAAATAGAAAGGGAAAGGGAAAGGGAGAGGGAGCAGAAAAAGGAGAGTTTGACAAACAAGCAACTCAGAGAATTTGCAGAGGGCAAGAAGTCCTTTTGCAACAGCTGAGACAGAATGCTCTGAATTCTGATCCCCCTCTGCCAATAGAAGAAAGAAACAAGTCCTAAACATACATAGGATCAGAAAGAAAGAGGAGAGAGTAGAAGCAATACTAGCTAGTAGGGTAGGAGGGATATATAGAGAGAGAGAGAGGGAGGGAGGGATGCCTGGGAATGTGGCGCCTCTGGACACAGGGGTCCAACTCCAGATCCCATACCACTTCAGGTGCCCCATCTCCTTGGAGCTGATGCGAGACCCAGTCACAGTGAGCACCGGGCAGACCTACGACCGAACCAGCATCGAGTCATGGATAGCCACGGGCAACACCACCTGCCCGGTCACACGTGCCATTCTCACGGACTTCACCCTCATCCCCAACCACACCCTCCGCCGCCTCATCCAGGAATGGTGCGTCGCCAACCGCTCCTCCGGCGTCGAGCGAATCCCCACCCCTAAGCAGCCCGCCGACCCGTCCCTCCTCCGCTCCCTCCTCCTCCTGTCCTCCTCCCCCGACCACCCTCTCGACTCCCGCCTCTCCGCCCTCCGCCGCCTCCGCTCCCTCGCCCGCGACTCCGACAAGAACCGCTCTGCCATCTCCACCGCGGACACCCGAGACGAACTCCTCTCCCTCCTCTTCTCCTCCCACGACGCCGGAGACGGATTGCCGGAGGAGGCCCTCGCCCTACTCGTCATGATCCTTCCTTTATCGGAATCCGAGTGCCTCTCCGTCGCCTCCCGGCCGGACCGGCTGGCGTTCCTCACCTCCACCCTTCTCTCCCACTCCTCCGTCCAGGTCCGCATCAACGCCGCGGCGCTCCTCGAGAGCGTTGCCTCCGGGCCGGAGCTCCGGGTCCTCGTCGGAAATGCCGACGAGGTCTTTGATGGTCTGGTGAGAATCCTCAACCACCCAATTGCGGCGTATCCGAGGGCTCTGAAGATTGGAATCAAGGCCTTGTTTTCGCTCTGCCTGGCGAAGCAGAACCGGCAGAAGGCGGTGGCTGCTGGGGCGGCGGAGGCGCTGGTCGACCGGCTGGCTGACTTCGAGAGGTGCGACGTGGAGAGGGCGCTCGCCACCGTGGAGTTGCTCTGCCGGGTGCCGGCGGGCTGCGCTGCTCTAGCGGCGCACGCGCTGACGGTGCCGCTGCTGGTGAAGATTATATTGAAAGTGTCGGAGCGGGCGACGGAGTATGCGGCGGGGGCACTGCAGGCGCTCTGCTCCGCCTCGGAGCGGCTGCAGCAGGAGGCTGTGGCGGCAGGGGTGGTGACGCAATTGCTGCTGCTTGTGCAGAGCGATTGCACCGACCGGGCGAAGAGGAAGGCGCAGCTGCTGTTGAAGCAGCTCCGGAGCGCATGGCCGGAGGATTCCATTACCAATTCGGATGATTTCGCTTGCACCGACGTGGCCCCATTTTGATGATGATGATGATGATGATCATAATTCTTCTTCTTCATTCAATCTTACCCATTTTCATAAAAAGAAAAAAAAAATGTAATCTTGTTACAGTGAGAGAGAGAGAGAGAATTAGAGAAGATGATGGAGTCTAAATTTGGATTAAAAATATGTATTTATGTATGTATGAATGTATGTATGTACCCATTTTGTTTAAATGCTAAAAGAATAGAGATGCTGCTGATGCTGATTGATTAATTGTTAACAAGAATATATTCTCATGGCTGCTGATTTCTTTATTCAGTTTCACCTATTATCTTTATTATTAGAGAATGTATATATATAGGAAGTATAAGAAAACAACAAGAAAGTGAGAAGAGAAGAATTGATAGAGAGAAAGATGATGGGTCTAAAAAGATAATATATTTCTATGTAAAATAATTATTTTTATTTTCAAAGAGCAACTTTTAAAAAAATAAATAAATTTAGAAACCTTTCGTAGTGCCTATATGGACGCATGTCAATCATTAAGAAGGGGATGAGTCAGATCAATACATGATATAGAGTAAGATCGTTAATTTTGTCAGCCTAATTCTCTTGGCTTTTGATTTTGGGGCCTCTGCTACTTTGGTGGCAAGGCATGAATGTAAGTGACTTTATTTTTTAAACCAAATTCTCACTGATTACAAGTATGAAATTGAGATACGTGCGGTGCATAGGAGGATGGGTGTATACAGATATCAGACATGAATGTAAGTGGTTTTTCTTCTACCAAATCTTAATTGATTATAGGTGTGAAATTGAGGTAAGTGCAATGCATGGGCGGATAGGTGGATGCAAAGGTTTTATTTAATCATGGGTGTTGAGCCCTTCAAATGTTCTTTTCCAGGAAAAAGGAAAATAAAGACATGGGTCGTCTTTGGAAAACTCAATTAAGCATCAATCTACTTCCATTTTATTTAAACCCCAAATGAAAAGAGATGCTGTTGGTGATAATTGATTAATTTTAATAAGAATGCTATTCTGCCTCCTGCTGGTGGTAGCATGATTTGTTTAAGCCATCATTTAAAGTAGTTTAAAAGCTGTTCTGCTTTTGCAGAAGAACTCAATTCATGTGTTCTGTTTTTTATAATGAAAGGAGAGATGAAAAAGAAAAGAAGGATCATTTGCTGTGGTGGTGGTTAGTGGGCTTTTGTGGTGGGATGCAATTCACTGTTTTTGTGAAAGGGATTGGTGTGGGAATCATGCACAGAGCGTGCAAGTCCATCCATGTAGGCAGAAAATTATTGCATCTCTTTCTAATTTCAAAAAGGAGGAAGAAAGAGATGAAAGTGGCGAGGGGGGAAGGAAAAAAAAAAAGAAGATGGGGTGGTGGTGGGTCACATGGAAATGGAGTGTAATCGTGGCATCACATGGTTTGGTCTTTTGGAAATGGACCTAAGTGGTGGTCACACGAAACCCACTTTTGTCTTTTTACACTTTGGTGCTACCCCTTGCTAATTTTAAGTAGACCACTGACCATGATATCTACCCCATCCAGTTTAATGTTAGGATGGATTTTTAAGGCAAGTATCTTTCAAGCATAGTCATAAGAAAGAGGTTTTATATGTATAAATGGAACTCTAGTTTTTGTACAATCCCAAAGAAAAGCACTTGTATTTGATGGTTTCACTAAAGCCTCCCTTTGAATAATGGTCAAAACATCAAAAATAACCAGGATCATTTCACTCCCCAGACTTTTTCATTTTAACCAATTTTGCTCTACTCTTTAACTAAAAGGTTGAAAGTATAAAAAAAAAACTACTAATATTATGCATGTCATAGTTGGCATTCAGTTTACCAAAACTTGGGATAAAGTCCCACCAAATAGAAAGATGTGATTGATTGATGAGTCATTGAGCATTTTTAATCCATCTGGAAACGTTGAATGCTCCTTTTCAGACTTTCACATATGGGGCTCACCTTCAACCAACCCAACAGGTTTATAAATGTACACTAGGGCCCTTGGCTGGAATTGATTCCACTTCACACTCTTTTGGATATTATTTACCAATGAATTTTATCGCAAAACGTTTACACAATTATTTTCTCGAGCATTAATCACCACTTGAATCATCCAAAGCCATTTAGAAGTTCTCCACCATTATTTTCTTGATTGTATTGCGACATTTTTTTTTTTATTATTTTTCAGATGTTTTAAAAATCTCAAGAATTATCAAATGAATACCATTTTATTTAAAAAGAAGTCATGATAATAGCACAGCATCTTCAAAATATCAACACTTGGCACTAACTTACGACGTAATTTTTTAAATTCTGTACTTCTTAATGTGACTTCTCTGTTTTTTTTTTTCTTGCCTTTTAAAACGACTCTTCACTTCAATTCATGTTTTTGATAACCCAAAATATCTCCAGCCTACGTAAGGTACCAATTCACTTTACAAGTGTAAAGTGAATTAACGAAACATGTCCGATAATCTTCCACTACTTTAGATTGCTTTTTTGAAAACAAGACACAATGCTAACTTTGTGAACCTGTGAGTCCCATCATACACAGTAGGCTTTTTAGGTTTAAGGCATGTTAATTACCATCCCAAACAAAGGCCATAAGATGAGTCCAGAACCTCTAAGGCTTGAATTTAGAGAAATTCTTAATTGAAGAAGCGGAACTCTACAATAGTACCCACTGAGTTACTCAAAATGAACATCCTATACATGGATGAATTATACCTCAAAGCTTTTATTGAATTAGATTTGGTCTCATCATAAAAATGACCACTGATTAATGACATGATTAATGAAAATGATTAACAATACATAGGATTGTGTTGATCATGTCATTAATCAAATGACCAATCTTATGGTAAGACCAAATTCTATTGTAGTGAAATTTAGGGATAACAATGACGGGGGCCATTCATTTTGAGTTGCTAGGATTTTCAATAGATGGGTCTTAGTACTGTAGAATTTCACTCCTTCAACTCATGATTTCTCTAATACAACTTCAGCCGATTCAGACTCTAATCTTGCATATAAAAAATTCAGATCCCATAAGAATGACATCTTACCCGTCACTTCTTACTTGCATACCCAGGGTTTCAATCTGCACAGATACCTTTTCCTCACCAGAGGGCTGTTCTACCTCAACCGAGGTCTTCCTCCCTCAATGCAGAGGTGCACAGGGTTCTAGCTTCGGAGGATCCGAAATAGTAAATTCACTCTGATGCCTCTTCTTGACATAGTCTTGTCGGCCTTTGAATCCAGCTCCGTATCCTAATCTTTTTTAAGAAGAAAAGAGAAAAAGGTTAAAGCAACAAAGGATCAAGTCTTCTTTTATAGTACATTTGAATAGCCATCCAATATTTTCATTTGGTAGTACAATTAGAACGAGGAAACCTACGAGAACGCAGGTAAAAAAAAATAAAAATAAAGAGCTAGAGCCGTTGGATTCCCAAATTGAAATGAATCATATACCCTGCTCCCCACTTGCTAAATTCAAGTGTACTTACAATCAATTGACTGCTGATCACCTGGGTTGCATAGCTACCTCTTAAAATGGATGCCAGTTAACTTTATTTAATAATACCTATTAAATTCAAAAACAGATGCAATGAGAGTAGAAAATTTAGTTTTTGTGCTAATCTAAAAAAAAAAAAAAAAAACTATGGGATCATAGGTGAGCCACACACTGGCTAACATAAACTTACAAGATCTTATTTAAAACCACTAAACACTCCTAAGGTCAGATACACATGATTGGGCAACCCACTTCTCACCCGGATTGCCAAGGATCAATGCCCGGATTGCCATGTGAGGAGAAGACATCGCACTATTTTTTATACTATTGATTCACTAGGCATTTTTTTTTATTTGTTTCCTTTTTTTTTTCTAATTTGACATGAGGCCAAAACTTTACATTTAGCTTGAAAATTCTCTAGCCATGTAAGTAGCCTTTCCTCTTTCATTTTACTTATTAACACGGATGGATGGGTGAATGGTATCTTTGAAAGGTCGCGTGACAGTCTAGTGTACGTAGTTTGTGTGTGACTCCCATCCAAGGTGTGTCTGTTAGTTGCAGAGCCAAGATCCGGAAGATCAGAGAGAGCATGAAAAGACAATAATAAAGAAAACAAGTAAAAACAAAAACCTCAAGCTCTAGTTAGAAGTCATGGAGTTTTTATGACAACTAAAAATCTGTCTTCACTTTTGTCCTTAGTGCTCAGTACACTCTGCAAGAAGAAAGGTAGATGTAAATTGGGATTTCCAAAAGAAAGAAATTAAACTTGGTAATTCTCTTTTAGGTGTTTTTTTTAATTGAAATAATGAAAATGTTTATTTTTTGTGATTTTTATGAAAAGTAGTCCCAAAGAGTTTATATGGTATTAGAGGTATGGTTTTTCAACTCTGAGAGACTTAAAATAGGAAGATGCAACATGATGGACTCTAAAGGTAAGTTAAATTCAATTCTGTTTGAAGCAGAGTTTGAAATAAGTTTATATTAGAATTTTGATTAGATTTTCTTATAGTTTACTACTATATAATTGGATGTTTTTATTAGTGAAATTGAATAAAATTTAAGATAATGTAGTCCCCTAATTATTATTGGTGTCATTGTTTTAGTTATATGAATAAGAGATTAAATGGCTTTGTAATAAAAAGGTTTCTTATTTACTTTATGTTTAAGAAGGAAGGTTGGTTTCTGATAAAGACGGTTTTACTTTTCTGTTTTTATTATAACTAAGTTTAACAAGCACTCGGTCTTCTCACCCAAGGAGGCTGAAGTGAGGGTGGTCTTCTTTGATTTTATGATTGCTAAAGCCAAGGACTTTTCTAAAGTTTGTGTTTTACTGGATACTAATGAGGTGGTGGATGCGCTCAATAGTTGCTATGAATGGGCTATCAAACCAATAATTTTAGATATCAAAGATCTAGTCTCTTCTTTTGCCTATGTCAGATTTTCTTTTGTTTCAGGTCTAAGAAAAAGACTGAGTCTCATCTTTTGCCTATGTCATATTTTATTTTGTTCTTAAGTCTAAGAATGAGGGTGTTTGCATGCTTGCTAAATGAAGTATAGCTTGAAACAGAAATTTATTTTTGATTGGGTATGGACTAAGGTGGGGATGAGTAAGTAGTATGTTGTTATTGTTCTGCCCTTTTTTCTATTGCATTGGCTTTGGTTTCTTAATGAAATTCTATTTAAAAAGAAAGTTTAGTAAGCATTCATGTGAGGGAAGTAGAGAGGGGAGAGTGGTTTTACAAGAGAGAAGTGTAGATGCATAAAGAGAGAAAACATAAAGAGAAGAAAAAGAAATCGAAGGTGAAGAACTTTCATCATACATAAGTGGATGTGTACACTACACTAAACCAAGTGACCTTTTTTTTCTTTTTAATTCTTCCATATGATTTGCCTTTGTTTTTTCATGATTGCTTTGATAAAGAATTCGGATTAGGAAAGTTGGGGTTTTAGCTATTTTAGAATATTTCTAATACATTAGGATATTAATGTGAGGATAATCTCATTGATGGTATCATTGGATTAGATTGAATTGACATTGCACTCTACCAATTGGTATTGTAGTTCTCATAAACATACGGTGATTCTAATCTAATCTTTTTAGTTTTTCATGCTTCTCTCTTCTCTCATTTTACTTGAACTTAATTTTGTGGTTCATGAACTTCTGTCCATGCATAAAACATAATCAAGTTTAGGGGTGCACTTCAAGTCTTCAACACCACCTTGTGTAAAGTGGTGGAAATGGACAGAATTTGCATGACAGGCTCCCTTGCCTCATGGGAGGGTGAGCCTGCATTCATATATCAAGTATACGTTTCCTGTAAGATGTGAACCAAAGCATGTTCTCCACTTAGACAATCATTTATCGAAGTAGAAATTCTGCACCGAGGCATTAGAATCAAACATTTTAAATATTTGTCATTCAGCTGGTTATGGTCATGGGTGTGTGAGTAGAGTGTATATTGTAAAAAATGAGAAAAAATCGGCCATTTTGTTAAATCAAATATCTTATTCATCTTCCACTAGAACATGTTGCTCAATATATTAAATCCTGCCATTTCATGAAGCAACAAACTTGGAACCTAAATATGCTTTGGGTCCTACCAGTTCCACATTAATTGAGCCCATTCAAACCCGAATAAAGCAAAATTTGAGAGCTTCATCACGAACAGTGCAAAGAATGATTGTTTATCGCCAATATACAACTATCAATTTAGCCAAGGAAATTCTCCCACGTCATAGATTTTTGGCTTTCATGTGCCAGAAAATGAAATATTGGCAGAAGTGTGGAAAAATGAAGTAGACCTTTTGACAATGGAGCAATATTCATCAACATGAACCTATCCTACAGAACAAGCAGAAATTCAAAAACATGTGGTCCAGACCTGATGAGAAAACCTGTCCCATATCTGGCCATAAAATTACAAATGGTGGGTCTCACCCAATTCATGGAATTGAAGTGGCAGGGGTTCTCAGCCATGGACATGAGTGGAAAGGTGCATTGTTCAAACTTCAAAATACTGGGGTGGTGCCTGTCAATAGAGATAACACAATCAAAGGTAGAACAGGGACCAAACAGTGTTTAATTCACATGACCCAATGTGTCGAATCGATGTAACATTTCTTTTGGACCATTTGCTAAAGGTCCAAAAGCAGGCTGTCAATGAAAGGACATTTGGTCTACCTAGTCTTCTTAACAAAAAGCATCTAAGAAGTGGTCTCAGATAATAATAGTAACAGGATGGATTGAAGAAAGTAAAGGGGTAACACTTTCTTTCATTTAGTTGCCTGACCAACTTAAGCAAGCCATCATCAATTGATAACAGAGACTTCAGGACTGTTAATGGTGTTGCTGTCAATGGGCAATTGGACATTAATATGATCCTGATTGTAACTTGTGAGAGGTTTTAGAGTAGGGCCCGGGGCCCGGGCCTTGACAGCATGAGTTGTTATCATTGTTGTTCACAAAGCTTGGGCTCTAAGGGAGCCATTTGTAAGAATTTTCTTAATTGCTATTAAACATGCATTGACAAATAAAACTAACAGCATAAATTCAGGTATGGTTAAACTTTTCTAATCATTGCAAAGGTTTCACGGGTTTTATGTGGATTGATGAGTGATGACTTGGAGTTTGCTGGGTCAAGGGGAATGAATAGGTGGAGAAAATGGAGGTGGTTGTGGATGAGGCTGTTACGGGGCCTTGCAATTGAGGAGTCCAAGCTTGGATCTGAGTTTGACATGAAGCCTAGTTGTTGGATCTGGATCTTCAGTTCGAAAAATTAATAGCGGGAGCCTGCCATTTTAAAGCCTATTAGTAAAGTGAGCTTTTTGTATATACTCCCCTAAGGTTTGTAGGATTTATAAATAAGTCTGAGATTTTAGTATTTGTAAGTAGGCTTCTGCCTTTTCTTTTTAATACATTTCATGGTACCAAAATCAATATTCTTAATAAGAATGGGCAGTTACCATGAGATTTATGTATAATTTTTATATAAATGACAACTTTGCCCTTACATCTATTAAACAAAAATGAGTAAATTATTATTTACAAAAATACTATTATTTTATCTTAAATCCCAATAATTTCTCTAAATAACTCTCTCATGCACATGACCAGGGGTGGACCCAAATATAAAGGCCTAGGGACTGAAGCTCCCACCCATATCTGAGAAAAGCTCGAACCCCACCCCCCTCAAATCCTAAAAATTAATACATTTCTTTACATTTGTCCCTTCCCCAAATTAATATTTCTTTTAAATAGAGCCAAACACCATCCCCCTCATAAATTCTAAAAAATAATATTTTTTTACATTTGCCCGTTCCCCCAATATTTCTTTTACCCCACCCCCTGAATGAGCATAATAATGTATTTTTAAACTTTCATTAATCCAATGGTGGGTTATGTATGGATTGGATAAATCACAACTGATTGTATAAGTAAAAGTGTTGATTGTCGTCATGATCAATTTGGATTTAATGAGATAAGCTCTATATTGATAAAAAAAAAAAATTATATAAGGTTATTTACTCCCACTAAGTGCAATTGTTAATGTTTACATGATTTATAAGAAAAAAAGTTTAAGTATAAGCTTTTGAAATTATGCAGATAAGGATAAAGGAGATGGACAAAAGTGTAATTTTGCTATAAAAACCTATGGTAGTTGGGAGACTATTGGTTTTTGGGACACAAAAGGTATTTAAATTAAAATGCGGGGGGCCTATTTGCAAATACTAAAACCTCATGAATCTATTTACAAATCCCACAAACCTTAGGGGGATATATACAAAAAGCTCTAGTAAAGTAGATCCGGACCAAAACTTTAGAGTAGGCTAAATTCATGTTTAAAGCTAGAAAGGAATCAAGCCAAAGGTTAGGCAACGGTAGAGACAGGAATTTCTTTTAGGGGAGTAAAAATGTTTGACTGACATATTGTATTTCATTGCATTTGTTTTTCAATTAACAACCCCATAAATTAAGAAAAAAAGAGAATCTATTTGTTCTTTTATAAGTAAGGTATTAGCTGAATCTCATTAAAAAGAAGAAGTTGAAACTCTGATGTATGAAAACGCAAATTTTGTCTACATACAGTGATGATACACGAGGCCATCAACTTGTCTAACTCTAAAACACACGCAAGATGGCCTATGAGTTAAGAAAAGATTATCCTCTTTTAAATTTTTAAATTTATATTTTGTTAAGACCTCTCTTGACTTTTAAGTGGTTTTCTTAAGGACATTTTCCAATTAAGATTAGTCTCCCTTTTCACTAACTTTGACAAAAAAATGTCCTAGATCATTTCACTACAACATGATTGCAATTTGGTATTTTAAAATTCAAACTAATCTACATAAAAGTCTCTATAATTGAAAGTGATCCCTTGCATCATCTGTTAATTTAGTTGTTGAACACCATCCATTCAAAGGGTTAGGGTTTTCCCTATCTCACGAATTTTAATGTAAGTGGCAAGAAAGATGAAAAAAAGCTGATGGGACTTGTACTTATACTTTATTCTCAATTCTATATGGGTATTTTATAGATGGATTAATCTAAAGTTCAAACCCATGTACTCTTTCTATACATGTGGATTTATAGGTATTTTATAAATAAATTTACTATACATCAATATTCAAGGAAATGATGACAAAAAATCAAATATGTTCTTACTACATTTGCCATGAATACTACAATGATTTAGTCTTTATTTCCCTATTGATAGTTTGATTTATTGAACTACTTATTGAAAGAAAAAAAAATGAGAACCACTTGAAAGTTGAGCAATGCGAATTTTTTTTTTTTTTTTTGGCAAATAGAGCAATGAGATCTTAAGTAGTTGAGTTGAGAACTCAAGTGGTAAGGATTTTTTTTTTTTTTTTTCAGTGTCGGAGGAGATGAGAAGCAATTAAGGAAACATAAACCTGCATTTTGAGTGATATGAATGGATCCTTACTCCTCTCTTTTCTTTGGAAGATAAAAGTTTAGCATGCCGAAAATATTTATAAGGAATTTCAAATTCTCTTTCCCACAATTGAATTGAATAAAATGCTGAGAAAACCCCCCCTCCCTCTGTCACTGAGGATAGGTCAATTTCAAATGGCCAAAACTATTGATCTGGTATCGCCTAGTTGTGCATGGGTACTCATTTCAAAGTTATCAACTTACTTTATGAGATGGACAATTGTTTCAGGGTGCAATGAGGCCGCTTCAAAGGTTAAAAACACAGTTTTGTGCAAGATTTGCTATTTGTAAATTTTTTTATTCTTCTTAGTATAGGGATTAAGTTTGAATTTTCTTGGAAGGTCCTGCAAAGTAATTTAGAGTTAAGTTTGATGGTGTTTATATATTTAGGATTTTTTTTTTTCATAATACTTACTATTTTGGAAAAGTTAGGATTCCGGGGTTATATATAAGACAATGTTATGTCGCTAGCCCGAATAATACGAAACTCAATTATCTTTGGGGTTCTTTTCGTTTTTTTTTTTTTCTTGTAGATTCAGTGTTTTGTTATTAGGTTGAGGACATTGATCTTCTTTCTTAAGCCTTTCACCCTTTTCCTACCGTAAATAAATTTAGATTCAAGACAAACCCACTCTAGATTCAGGCACGTCAACAACATTTTGTTCTACGACTTTCTTCAGTACTTTTTGTCCATATGTTTTTGTACATCTAAACTGCCTAGAGTAGAATCTGGTACGAGGAGAAGAGAAAAAAGACTTAGAGCATATAGAAAACCATGACACTTCGAATTTCTACTATTAAACATTTTCTTAACTTCCAACTGACCCTACCATGGTGCCAGTAGCTACTCCTGTTAACCTCTCTTAAGTTTCTAATAAAGTTCCTCTTAAAGCCCAAAAAAAAAAAAAAAAAAAACCAACTTCCAACTGACCCAAAAAATCCCTTCTTTTTTGACCCAATCTAAGGGGCTGAGGTTCATTCTTCAAAGTTTCGTGTTTTGTTGGATGCTAAGGAGATGGTGGATGTTCTCAATGGTTGCTATGATTAGGCTATCAATCTAATAATTTTAGATATCAAAGACTTAGTCTCATCTGTTGTCTATGTCAGATTTTCTTTCATTCCTTAGATTTAAGAATGAGGGTGCTGACATGCTTCCTAAACTAAATTATTGCTTGAATCAGAACTTTATGTTGGACTGGGATAGGGACTAGGCGGGGATAGATAAGTGGTTTGTTGTTATTCTTTCGCCATTTTTTTTATGTTGTCTTTCGTTTTGGTTTCTTAATGAAATTCTGTTTACAAAAAAAAAATTTGGAAAGAAGGGAGGAAGGCCTAGGGTGAGGTAAGGGGGCCATGAGGAAAGTTAGCATTCCCAAGGTTCATAGGCCTTTCTCCCTTAAAATTCTTCTTTGATAGAAACAAATACCAAGATCATGACAAATCTTACTTGGATTTGACTGAGTCCAACCTCATAGTGTGCATTTGGGCTTTAAGATTCGTAAAGGTGGTGAAGTAACTGTTTACGATTGAGATTGCTGGGCCTGAGTCTGTCCATTCATGATCGACCTTTATTGGAGACAGAGTGTTCTTTTCAGTCAAAGGAAATGCAAAAGGAGGATAAATGAATGATGCGAAGGTTGACCTACCTCCAGCTTGTTTGACCCGTTCAGCACTCTCATGATCATATTTTTAGTGCCTTACAGAAAAATATAATAAAATTGGACGGTAGTTATGAAATCTGGTGAGATTGGGTTGGGTCCGGGGAGAATTCTGGTCTGGACTCACTCTCACCTGGGGGCCATAGTGTACTCGGATCCGGACAAACTCCTAACCCTACCTAAATTTATACTAAATACCCAAACTCAAACCTTTTTCTAGACTCAAATCAAGGTCTAACATCAAACCCCAATCATGAAATACATGCTAAACCCTAATTTACTTGAACAAATTATCATACATTAAAACTAAGGGTTTTGCTTTAATTTTGACACTTATCTCATGCAAGCCTGCCTACTTTATCTTTTTATCGAAACTTGCTACTCGCGTCTGACTCCCCTAGTTTTCAAAGTTCCTTTTAAGCAATAGCTTATTTTCTTTCTAAACTCTATCATTCCCTTTTTACTCTAATTCTCGCCTCAAATATAATAATAATCCAACAATATCAAAAAAGAAAAAAAGAGCACAGTGGACATCATTTGGATCATCTAACTTGTGAAAATGAAGTAGGAAAAAAATAATTGAAAAGGCATTATTGCAATACCATCACATAGACCACATTCTTTTGCTAATGAGAAGAGATCATAGTTAAAATTCACTCCATCTATTTACGATCAACTGTAACCACACATAAATTGAGCAGAAATATTGGAACTTAAGACAGTATATCAATCCATCTTTTCTTGTTGCTCTGGCCAAATAGGCTAATGTTCATTCCATGTGGCTGGTATCCACCACTGCTGCAGTAGGACCAATGCAACCTGGACCAGCAGTGGTTAGTTGAGCGCGCGAGAATAGTTTTGTTGCAACAATAATCAAAGTAATAGTGCTAGAATGGTCTCAGATGCTGTATAGAAATCCTTCAGTAGATACAAATGAGCTGTTCCTCGTTTCTCTTGCTCTTCAGTTAAACTATTATTAATCATAGGGGTTTCTCTTCTAATCTTTTTTACTTTTGCGTTCCTTCTAAAATTTGTAGATATTTTTTAATGCATAAATACTTAAATTGCAATGTTGGCGCGATACTTGTGTTGAGCACCCGTTATTATGCTAGTATATAAATAAAGAGAGGATATTGGGTATTAAGATCCTCCTGTAAAAAAGCTCATAGACCTGAACTTGAACCCGAATTTTATCTACTATTTTAGGTGGAGTTGGATGTTTTTTATGACACACTCGTCCCCGATCCGGATCTAGCATGGTTCCTATGTGTTGGATATGGATGCTGCATCCACTAAGAATTGATGATTACGATGCAGACTTAAGACAACGTATAAGGCTCATATGAATATATATAATCAGATCAGTGGACCTTAAAAAGTTAAAATAGACCTGTTGAGAGTATGAATAGGCCCAAGCTTAAGCTCTTAAAGGTATCATTTTTGGGACATGACTGTAGTAAGTTTCAGATTTTTAGGCTGATACTTGTGTTTTGGAGGTCCACTAAAATCCAGGGCACCAATATGTTGGATGATATTGAGAATAGGCCCAAGCTTAAGCTCTTAAAAGGTATCATTTTTGGGACATGACTGTAGTAAGTTTCAAATTTTGAGGCTGATACTTGTGCTTTGGAGGTCCACCAAAATGCATGGCACCATTATGTTTGAATGATATTGAGATGTGGAGATGTGATCTCTTAGGGTGAATGACGCATGGTTTTGTTGGTGAGAGGCTACTGGAACCCACTAAGGAGGAGGTGTAGGAGCTGGAAAGGGGTACACTTGGATGGGTGCCCAGCTGATATCAAATTCAAAGGGATCCGAGTACGGGCCCCACTGGCTGAGTCAATCCTTCCGGCCCATAGGTTTAAATGGTTACCTTTTGGCCCAATTGATACATAAGCTTCAATGAGCTTGTTCAATTGAGATAAGGCTACTATTGTGACAATGAAAAACATGTTTGATTGAATAGGCCTCAACACATGCAGAGGCCAATTTATGATTATGATTGTCTGGGATAAGTCCAAGCCTAATGTTAGTTACCAGTTAATAGATTGTTCTTGACCATAACCAAATTTCAGGCTCCCCAGTAAGTGGTTATACCTTTGCTAAACCAGTCACAGAGTCATTAGTCCTACTCTGTCCAGGATGATAATAGTTTGGGTACATCTTGTACCTAGATCTAAACAAGAATTTAGCAATAGGGAAACATGCTCATACATGAATTCAAATTTGAAGGCCTAAATCTTGACCCAACCAGAGTAAAGGGCCACTAGTTGGCCGAAGTCGAGGTCGATTTCTTTTTTTCCTTTTTTCTCTCTCTCATTTTTATACAGACTCATGAATAATATGTGGCTATGCATCGATATTCAGATCCCTGAATGAAATCAATGGCCCTGAACACGGACTAAGATATTATTACCAATTTAGTGGACCTAAGCCCAAGTCATAATTAGAACTAGGCCCAAATACTGGACCCTTGCCCAAACACTTTATTTGATGTCCTTTGAGTACTCGGGTATTCATTGACCCCTCTTCATCCTTAAAACTTAAAAGGAGTTTCTAAGAGTTCTAAACATTGGCTTCCCTAAAGCTGGAGTTACGATCTAAAAATGATCAAATGATCTCTTCTTTTATGGAAAATGATTACATGTCCGCTACTTAGTGAATCCAATTCTAGCAAAATGGGTGTCGCCTACATTTTACTTTCCTTTGATTGTTGGTGTCACCAACATCTCCACCTCATATCCTGGATGCTCTTTTGTTCTAATTAACTTTCCTTTTAGGTCTGTTTGAATCCCTGTGGGATGAGAATGGACTATTTTGATAATTCTATCCTGAAAATGAGTTATGAATAACTCGTTTGGTATCATTTTCTAAAACCTATTTCCAACATACAAAATTCATAAAATTCCTATTTATTTCATGGAATTGAACTCCTAAGAACTTCATTGTGAAATGAATACCCAACCATCATCCTTAAAAAACCAGGGCCTCATCTATAACTGTCTCTTGTATCCTTTATTCTCACTACATACACATCTGTCCAAACAAACAGAGAGGGGAGACAACAGAGAAGAGGTGAGAGGAGACACCGATAAGGGAGCATGGGTGGACCCAAGTACATGCTTTTGAGGGCAGGTGCCCCTTCAAACCTGGTTTTTTCCAAAAACACATATGAAATTTCTAGGCTCACTTTCAAAATCCACAAAAAAATTTTATGGGTCTGCCACTAAAGCCCACACGAAAGTCCTGGGTTGGCCAATAGGGGCGTTCATGGGCCGGGCTGGAGTATATCCAGGCCCGGCCTGGCTTTAGATAAACTTGCCAAGGCCTGGCCCAAAACTGACACTGGCCATAAAAGTCAGGCCTGAGCCAGCCCATTTCATCAATGGGGCCAGGCCGAACCGGGTTTTATCGCTTTGTGGGCATTTGAGCACTAATTAAATTAAATTACATACATTTGTTACGTGGGCCTGGCCCATCCGGACTATGGGCCAACCCCCGCCCAAAGCGGGCTAGGCCCCTGTCTTTGGGTAAGAGAGAGGGAGGTGCAGAAACAGGCCTCAGATTCTTCCAGGAAGAGTGGGAAGAAAATGAGCGCGCAGCAGGAAGGACTCCATCTTTGATGAACCCAAAACCTGAATTACTAAACCAAAGCCATGCAGAGTGTTAAGAGAGTGGGGAGAGACAGAAGGGAGAGATACCATGAAAAAGAAACGTGTGCAGAGAGGAGCCGCAGAAAGAAAGAGGAAACCGAGGGATGAGAGAGAGAGAGAGAGAGAGGGCCCAGATGGGAGGGGGGCGAGAGAGAAACGTAAAAAATGATTATCAAAAGTTTAGCATTTTTCGTTATCACACGACTTGTTTCCCAAATGTTTTCATCAGAAAGGGTTGAATAATTTCATCCAAACAAGTTTCTTCTGTTTTTTATCCAGCGGGAACGAAAAAACGTTTCGAGGAAATGATGCCAAACAAGCCCAACTTCCAGGAATTCGGCACAGATGATGTGTTTGTCAATGTCTTCCTTCCAACATGTGATTGGCATCATTGCAAAACGTGGACGGAGCCGAGCATTTGCTATTGTTGGGAAGGTCACATGCCAATTTATTCCTTTCTATACACTACAGATTCTTGTTTTTTTTCTTTTTTTTTTTTTTCCGGTTCTGTTCTCTCTACATGGAGCTTCAACCCAGTAGTCCTTTTACACTTGCCTACTACACTTGGATTGAATGTCAAATTGATGTGTCATTAAATCTTATCACAATAAGTATACTTGATGCATTACTATTAAACTTTGAGGACTAATAAACAAAGGGGTTAAATACCAAGATCGTGTGATTGACCTGGTAATTTCTCCTGCTCTTAGTCCATGTTCAAGCCTTTTTCATGGCCTTAAATTGTCGGGAACTTATTGGGCTCAACTGAAAGTAGAGGTTTTCAACTGCGTAGCAGACTCTCTCTCTCTCTCTCTCTCAACGTGATATTAGGTGCCTTCTCCCTTACAAACTCGACTCTTGTGGGCAATAAGTGGATTGACTTTGAATTTGGCACCCATCAAAGGATTAAAAACGATGACTATGGTTCCCACTAATTCCTCAACAGTAACCACATTAGAAACCCGCTGGAAAAGTTCTTGTCGGTGAAAAATGCTGGGGCATTTTTCAAGTTCTTTTTTTTTTTTTTTTTTTAAGTTATCAAGATAAAGTGCATAATAAATTAATTTTAGATTATTTCAAGTGATAAATTAAAATAAATTTTCCTAGGTAAATATAAATTATTATAAATTTTAAGGTTTTCCCCTTTTTTGTGTTTATCTAATATTATTATGAGATTTTTTGCAGTATCTTTCGCTTGGGGAAGGAGAGGGTATACAGAGTATCATGTTCGGTATCTCTACTCTTATTTCCATGGAGTTACGTAAATAGAGCCTAAAAAAAAAAGAAAAAGAGTCTAAAGCTTTTATTTTCACAACCCCTTTCATTTTATAAGGATTTGCATCTTTCTCTTTAAAGCAGGTAAATGGCTGAATTATATGTCAAACGCTCTTATTTTTCAAAGATCTAACCGCTCAAGATATTTAGGCAAATAGAAATTAGAAATAGAGATGCCAAATATGGACTTACAAGAGAAAATACCGACAACAATTATGGAGCATATAAGATCTCTTTGTTGTAATTGCCAGTCTAGTATGCGGGCCCACAAAATGAAAGTTTGGTACGATGGTGGTTAAATTTTGTGCAATTGCTGCAGCTTTTATAGAGATGAAATGTACATAAATAATCAAGTGTGTGATTTTTTTTTTCCATTAACAACATTAGCTTTTTAATTGATAAAAAGTTACAGAATGTCAAGCACAGCAACATAAACACACTACCTAATCTTAGCACTAAAAAACAGATTTTTATCTATTCCAAGATTCACCACGGAGTCTGTCATCCCATTAGCAGCCTACGCACACCATATAAAACTACTAGCAGCAGCCCGGCCACTGCTTGGAAAAGACCCATTTCAAGGTCAGAGTAACAGTGTTATATAACATGCATGCTTATGAGGCGGTATCCTTAAATGCTTTGACTAAGAGAAATTTCAAATTAAAAGCAGTGAAAATCTACGGTGAGACTTCGCACTTATGGGGAGTGGGGGAAGACTAGGGCCGATCCCCAATCATCTGGGTGAGAGGCGGGATTACCAACACCTGAGCAACCCCTTGTTCTCCTATCACTGCTCACTTGGGGCCACTATAATGACCGCAGTTGGAAGATCCCACTAATTAGACGATTAAGGAGAGCTTAACTTTCAACTTCCATTAGTAATGGCAAATAAAACATTGGTGATGGAGAGACAAAACGGAAATGGCAAAGAAGAAGGCCCATGCTGTGCGTCCCAGTACTGGATGAAGGGAGGGTCAGACATCCAAACACTATTTTAGATTGCCATGCGGACAACTTTGCGTGTTTCTCTCATTCAAACCTTCTTTGATTGTTCGTTTGTCATTTCCACATTGGCTGCTTTTCCTTTGAAAATGGTTAATGGTTGCAGTCAATCTTGGTTTTAAACCAATAACATTCTATTCAATCGTCACATTTGACATCCCTACTTTTCAAAGGGTGGAAAAGTGGCTCTACCTCTCTCTCAATTCAAAGAAGTGATATAGTGAAGCTTATTCTACAGTCTAAGCCCTTTTGGCCTAATTATGCATAACTACTATAGTTTAAAAAAGTGCTTTTAATACCAGCTTTTACTTTTATTTAGATCATAGTCCTTTTTTTTCTTGAATGGTTAGATCAAGACCTTCTGCTCAACATTTATTTATCTATAGTTAAGAAGTTACTCCTTTGATTCCTTGACTTTAAAATGATCATTAGTGTGGGAGTTGCTAAAGTCTGGTGGACCAATTAGAAGTGGCAATGCTTACTTTGAACCACCAATCTGACCTAATTATTTAGGGATCAAGTTATTTTGGGTTGGATTCAAGTTGAATTTGTTCCTGCATGCTATTCGTCCCATAATTCCAACCCTTGGACTCAACCTGAAATTTTAATTGAGGTCTGAGCTGATCCTCCCAACTTCTGGGTCAGGTTTAAATTGAAAATTTTAATCTAAACAATAAATAGGAGAGTTTTGGGTTGAGCGCTTAAGCACAGCTCTAACCCAATCCATTTCTTGATTAACAAATTGGGTTTGGGTTGCGTTGGCAGATCAGGGTGCAGTAGCTATAGGTTGGGTTGGCTTTAAGTAAGTTGGATTACATTGGAGTTATCCATAACCCTATTTATTTATTAATTGGGTCAAGAATACTAATTAAAATGTAAGTAAATTTTTCGAGAAATCGCAGAAATTTTAACTTATTGATTGTACCAAATGTGGAAAAGCGGACAAGTTTTCCATGCCTTTGCCATAAAAACGTGGCTCAGCAACGTACCCTAAGAGTAAGCTTTTCATCACAAAGGGACATTCATGTTATTTTCATTACATTGATTTTGACCAAAAGGCTCACCTTGAAAATTATGAAGTTAGCTAGGTTCTAAAAAATAATAGTCAGTACCATTAGCATTCAAGGATGACCTTTTAAATTTGTTTTTTAGTCTCTTCTGCTGTTATCTAACTAGAAGGATCTCCTCTCCTCTCTCTCTTGTTCCTTTGATTTGTATTCTTTTGGGGGAATATTTTTAATTCCTTGACTTTTATGACATCTTTTGCAACTTAGCAAAGAAAAAAAGAATGTCAGTACTCATATTCTCCTCTTGATAATTTGACCAAAAGGATAGGACTATGGAACCAAGTTTTCCGATAAATTTTTGTATATAAACACTCCCATCCCATCAATACAAGTTCCATCTTCCCCTTCGACTCAAGGAAAGGGAAAGAAAGAAGATATGGGAGCCCAAAGATGTGTAACTGTTTCAAGGGGTGCCTTAATTATGTTCTTCATGCTTTCGATGATGGCTTCGACAGGGTGGTGCGGTCGCATGATGAACGGTCAGATGATTGGTGGTGCTGGATTATTTCGAAGCTTGCTTCAGAGAGGACCTGTTCCTCCTCCAGGGCGTTCGCCTTGTCACAACATGATAAAGCATTCCAATCAGACACAACTCTCTCAACCAGATGACGATATTATATGTTAAATTCTATAGAAGAAGATTGAGGTTCTTGTTGATCTAATTCTCATTCGTTTATTCATAAGCTCCCACTCATAAAGATTTTGGAGATTTGAGGTCTTTTGATGTGATCACTTACTTTTCTTTCTGAATTTGTATTTTATATGCATGAGAGAGAGAGAGAGAGAGAGAGAGAGAGAGAGAGAGAGAGATCAGTTTTGCCAACTCCAATAGAATTTGGGGCAGTCATCAGATTAATACTAGCCAACATGCATGTGATTTACACGTGATTTTGCTAGGTTTTTTTGCATTTTACCTACATGTTTTACATTCTATCAATCTTAGCACATATCCAAGTTTGAGCAGAATTATGAGAGGTGCAGATTTTTTAGGCAGGCGAAAGCAATGGATTTATGGAATTGTCATGAGATAAATTGGAGAATTAGGACTCGGAGAGCACTTGAATACTGAAATCTCTTGTTATATGAAGGAATTAATTTCTTGTAAGTGACTTTCTTGATGATGCAGCGGATTGAAAAAATTAATGGGCCCCAACTTGATGGGTTGAGCCCATCCTATCATTCAAGAGAAGATCATAACTGTCAATTATATAGTAAAACATATGCCTGCGTGAATGTAAATCTTCACAGCAAGCCCCAATTAAGTAGGGGCTAGAAAAACTGGTGAGTTCCTTCTTTTCTAGTTCCAAATATATATACTTTTGTTTAGTTGAAAAAAAAAAAAAAAAAAAAAACTATATAGGTGTGTTGTTTATGAAATTTAATGTGGGCTTGTGGATTGAATCCACTGACTTAGGCTAGACCTGCTGAGAGCCTGAGATTAAATGAAACATTATATTTCAATTTTCATTCAGGCTTGGGTTAGAGTTTGGGCCTAACCATCCCAGTCTGTCCTGCCCCAGTTGAGAGAGAGAGAGAGAGAGAGTTGGTTGGGTTGTGTGGACCCAAGAAATCATCACAGACCCTTTAGTTTTTTTCATCTGCTGAATTTGTGCCCATGGGGTTTCAAAAGGTAGCAGCTAGCAAACTAACCTTTTGGTGAGGCCTATTCCATCCAAGTAACTGGTGAGCTCCAGGCAGTGAACCACCTGGATGGATTTATAGGCCAACACGAATTACTAGAGTCTCTCACGGATCAGGCCATCCAGGGCTTGACTTGATCCAGGCCCAAGTTCGGCTGGATTAGTGCTGTGTTTTTAAGTTAGTGGGGTGGGTCTGGGCTTGTTTTTCTAGACATATGACTAAAAGGGTGACGGTGGTTAGCTTTGCATGCTTAAAGGCCTGGTTTAGCCTGACATATTTAGCACAAAAGAGCATATTTTACAAGTTTTCTATGCCTAGGTCTAAGTTGTATGCCCTGTATCTAGTGTCCGCATAACCTAACCTGATCCAACCTGACCCACATATGACCAGCATAATATACAAGTCGATCGCAAGTTAGACTTTTCTACGGGTTGGGTTAGGGTCAACCCATGTAACCCGCAACTAACCTTTTTTATTTTCCTTCCAATAAGCATATATATTAAATGGATAATTATTTCAATGCATGGGCAAAAAAATTGGACTCTATTGTTTTTTTTTTTTTTTTTTTTTTTCAGATGGAAAACTAAGTAACTAGCCTTAGACGAAATGAAGTTGGACATAGTTTAAGCGATTCATAAATAGGCTACAGTTTGCCTGAATCGGTTCAATGAATGGGAAATAAAAAGGTTAATTAACCAGCCTCATATGTTTTCGAAATGAAGTTAGACACGGTTTAAGCACTCATAAATAGGCCAGCATTTGCACAAATTGGTTCAATGCATGGGAAACAAAAAGGTTAATTTAACCTTCACCCCCACTTTTGCCCAATGGAAAGCTAGGTAAGGACCTCTAATAGCCGTTAACATGAAATTAGGGTCAAGCTAAGCTTACAAGTCAATAATGGTTAGGACGAGGTAATAGGTTGGGTGGGTTGACTCATTAAAAGGGTGTGGGATACGTGGGTCAACCCGACCCACAGTGGGTGCGGATTATGGGTATATGAGTGTCTGACCAGCTTAATAAATAGGTCCGGCCCATTCACCACCTCTATGGCTGTATCTTGATCCAGGTCTAAATGTTAGGCCCGATAACTAAACAGGCTTGCATTGGGCAATCGCTGGCCAAGCCCAGCTAGCTGGATTATGAACACTCCTAATTACCACCATTGCATGAGCATTGGCAATATAAAAAAACAACACTAGACAGATGATCTATCCATACTTCTTTATGCTTTACTGTATTAATAATGATGATGCCAAAAAGTGTCTTCGGGCACCACCGGTCAAGTATAGAGTAATTAATATAAAAATAGAGAGAGAGAGAAAGAGAGAGAGGGTTTATAGTGGTTCGGTCAGTGTGACCTACGTCCACTTTAAAATGATGATTTTACTTCTCAAGTACACAGAGATTACAGACTAAGAGAATATTGATGAGATGTGTAGAGTATTGATATAAATTGCTTGCCCATCGGTGCCGGTGAGGCTCTGTGATTTATAGTCTTCCCCTAACAGATGGGGACGACTCTTCAGCAACGGGTGCTTCACTCTGGCGGAGTCTCCGAACCGCCCTCAACAGACGAGGCAGGTAAGATCTCCTTCGCAGGACTTGGTAAAAGCAGGTTAAGGGAACGACGCGCTGACTTCGTCACTTCGTGGATCCGGACCCGACCCACGACGAATGGATCTGGACCTGGGCTCATCACGGCCTCGGGTCACTTAAACCTGACCCACCATCGTGAACCGAGTCATTTGGGCCTGACCCATCATTTGCCCCTCAATGTCCCACGTTCAAATAAACTTTGAAAGGGGGACATTTCAAATATTCAAGTTCTTTCTCTTTTCCAAAACTTTTTTTTTTTTTTTTTTGAAGTTGAAAAATCAAAATTAGTATGAAGGTGGTCATCCACCTTTGAGTTGGTGGGGTTGCATAAGGCATGGATTTGCTCCCTATATTTTATATTCAAAGCCACCCCAAATTTGCCTAGTATATATTTGTGTGGGTTTAGCGGTTGCCCCCCACGAAATTAAATGGGTCAAATACGTTAGAGATGCCCACATCATTAAAAGAAAAAAGAAAAATATATTATTTAGGTGATCCACACTCCACACAGATAGTAACATGTCAACTATGAATTAGGTGTGACAATGATATTATGTATCAATTTTAGAATAATAATCTGTAGTGGGGTTGCTGTGATATCTTTATGGCATGCCCATGTTTAGAACCTAGGTAGGACTAATTTGGTAAATCTGGTGTGCATGCACCCAATCGGACGGTCATAATCACGGGTCCATCAAGCTTAAATAGAATGGTGGATTGGGAGTGTATCTCAAAACCACACTTGTAAAAATAAACTGACAGATGCCATATCATAATTCATAGTCATGATTTTCAGGGCAGGGGGGCAAGCAGGCGAGGAATTGAAGTGTGTTGAAGTTTGGATGGTGGAGCATGCAACATTGCCATGTTAGTAACCGAGAATAGGTTGCCATAAAGTTGCTTTTTTAAACATGGAATAGGCGAGCAGCAGCGGGCGCCAGATGCAGGTGCTGGCCTGGGCGTCCACGTGGGATTGGCTGTGCCGGGCGTTGGTTTGGGCGCCCGCGTGGAGACCGCGGCAAGGGTGGGCATCGTCCTGAGCGCCCGCGTGGAGACCGCGGCAGGGGCGGGCGCCATGGAGGCAACAGCAGCGACGGGGCCGGGCGCCATGGAGAGGCAGCAGGGCCGGGCGTTCCTGACGCCCACGGGGAGTTAGCAGCGCCAACAGGCGCAGGCTTGGGCGCCCGCGTGGAGGGGGCAGCACCGGTGGGCGCCCACGCAGGGATGGCAACAAGTCCCTCACAACCCAATGCAAATGCTTCTCATCACCGTTGATGACTATCTAGTGATGGATCCTTTGGTCTGCAAACTTTTCCTGCACACTGAGTTTTAAGATCCTTTTAAGATCGTGCTTTTGGCGCCCCATGAAAGAGCGCTAAGCTGGAGATAGGCTGCCTGTTTGAGAACAGTGCAGGGGTAGGCCAAGCTTTTGGCGACCCGCGAGAGAGCCGCTAAGCTGGAGATAGACTACCTGTTTAAAAACAGTGCAGAGGCCAAGCTTTTTTGGCGACCCGCGAGAGAGCCGCTAAGCTGGAGATAGACTGTCTGTTTAAAAACAGTGCAGAGGCCAAGCTTTTTTGGCGACCCGCGAGAGAGCCGCTAAGCTGGAGATAGACTGCCTGTTTAAAAACAGTGTAGAGGCCAAGCTTTTGACGACCCGCGAGAGAGCCACTAAGTTGGATGTACAAGCTGCCTGTTTGAGAACAGTGCAGAGAGGCAGGTCAAGCTTTTGGCGATCTGCGAGATGATTCACATCGCCTGGACCTGTTAATTTCCTCAGCATTCATATATTTTTGAGCTTTTGCCAACAGTTCTGGCATGCTCTTTGGTGGTCGCTTCACCACTGAAAAGAGGAAGTTCGACGAACGAAGGCCTCCCAAGAAGGCTGTCATGGAGACCTTGTCGTCGGGTTCTTCAACCTGAAGTACCTCCTCGTTAAAACGAGTGAGGTAGCTTCTTAGGCTTTCGTGTTTATCCTGCTTTATGTTGAGCAGGTGTGTGGCAGGCTTCTAGTGGCGGCGCCCACCAATAAAGTGTGAGACAAAAGATTTGCTCAACTCTCCAAAGGTGGCCATGGATGCTTGGGGGAGATTGGCAAACCACTGCCGAGCGGAACCCTTCAATGTAGTTGGGAATGCCCTGCACATAATCTCATCAGGGATATTGTGCAGCTGCATTTTGGTTTTGTAAGTCTCTAGATGGTCCAATGGATCATTCGTTCCATCAAAGGTCTCCACGGATGGCATTTTGAACTTTCGAGGGAGTGGGTAGTTCACCACGTCAGGCTTGAACGGTGTATCCGTTCGCCCGACTAGATAATCTACCGTTTTCGGTGCCCGAGCCCTTATGGTGTTGAAGACATCGTCCAGTTGATTCTGCATTTCTTTGATCTTTTCCTTCCAGTGATTACCGGGTTCCCTGGATCGATCGTAGAAGTGACTCCCCACCTCTATGCTTTGGTTTTCGCTCTCCTCCTCTTGGAAATGAGGTTCCTCCCCATTAGAAACAGAGGGAGGAGGTGGAAGCCCGCCATGATTCGCTCCACCTGGAGGCGGAGGTCCTCTAAGCTGGGCTCCACCAGGGGCGGAGGAACTCCGTGATGGGCGCGACCTTGAGGATCGACCGATAGTACTCCAAGAGGGGCATTATGGGGAACTCCCTGGGCGCCGGCGCCAGGGGGATGGGCGCCCAGGCCCTGGGCGCCATGTTGATGGGCGCCCAGGCCTTGGGTGCCATGGGGATGGGCGCCCAGCCCTTGGGCGCCATGTGGATGGCCGCCCGGGCGAGGCGCTCCCCTGCGTGAAGCTCCCTGGAGAGGCGCTCCCCTGCGTGGATCTCCCTGGCGAGGCGCTCATTGCGGTGCTCCTCCAAGTTGCACTTCTCCTTGCCCCGCGAGTATGAGCTGTAGGATCTGCTGGTTTTGGGTTACCAGCTGCTGCATTGTCGCCAACATTTGTTGAGGAGTGGGATCAGGAGCGGTAGCGTTTGGAGGAGGATTATTCGATGGAGGATCATCCTCGCCCTCTCACCTGGGATTGTCCTCTTGTCGTCTTGTTGATCTGGTAGTGGTCACCATAGTTTTAAAAATGAAGTGAGAAGTTAGTCTCCTCACAGACGGCGCCAAACTGATGATGCTAAAAAGTGTCTTCGGGCACCACTGGTCAAGTATAGAGTAATTAATGTGAAAATAGAGAGAGAGAAAGAGAGAGAGGGTTTATAGTGGTTCGGTCAGTGTGACCTACGTCCACTTTAAAATGATGATTTTACTTCTCAAGTATACAGAGATTACAGACTAAGAGAATATTGATGAGATGTGTAGAGTACTAATATAAATTGCTTGCCCCTCGGTGCCAGTGAGGCTCTGTGATTTATAGTCTTCCCCTAACAGATGGGGACGACTCTTCAGCAACGGGTGCTTCACTCTGGCGGAGTCTCCGAACCGCCCTCAACAGACGAGGCAGGTAAGATCTCCTCCGCAGGACTTGGTAAAAGCAGGTTAAGGGAACGACGCGCTGACTTCGTCACTTCGTGGATCCGGACCCGACCCACTACGAATGGATCTGGACCTGGGCTCATCACGGCCTCGGGTCACTTGAACCTGACCCACCATCGTGAACCGAGTCATTTGGGCCTGACCCATCAAATAGCACTGGGTTTTTTTCAACCCAAACCCTCTATAAAGTCTAAGGTTCTGCCCTATGTTAACTATTAAGAAATATATCATTATTCATTCGTCTTATACTCTATCATTGTAGGTCCCAAACTGGATCATTTAAGAACATTTGATCAGTTCGTCTTATACTCTATCATTGTAGGTCCCAAACTGGATCATTTAAGAACATTTGATCAGTGGGCCGCTTTTTAAGCTGTGCCCAATCTATTGTGGCTTACATAATTCTGAACAAGCCATGTTGAAATGCAAGGGAGCCCATACGTAAAACTTACCGGTGTTTGTGGTTTGGGGATTCGGCCATGTTAAGCGCGGCCCAAGCCCAGCTCAGTAATGTTTGGGTATGCTTAGCCTCACCCTGCCCTTGTGGGCCTAAATATAAGCTCAAGTCGAGCCCTTGTAGAAAGTCTAGAATCAAGTCTGGGGTTTTAGGTAAGATTTTACTAATTTGTGTTAAATGTGGACCATTACCTTTGCTTTATTTCATTGATCCTTAACTATTTAAATGGCTATCAACTAAAATGAATTTTGTGATTTGGCTCTTTATTAAATGGGCTTAGGTTAACCTTCCTCTTTTAAAGTCTTCCCAGCTTGGGTCGAGCTTGGTCCATTGACAACCCAAGCTTATTGAGAACAGATATGTGCTGATATTGGCAGCTAACACCTAATTTAATATTTGTGATGCCCACTTTTGCAAACCCATCCCTATCAGATGGACCCTCTGTATAGGAATTGGCCGAAATCTCACTTCACAATATATGAAATATAAAGTTATATCTTATGCACATTAAAAAAATCTTGTCTGGCACATTGGCACTCCTGAAGTTTAAATTTGGGTCAATCTCTATACATAAGAGTGCATTTTATATTTATATGAATAGGTTAAATCATGCAAAGTTAGGATCCCATTCATGTTAAATAAGGCAGATCGCTCCCATCAACACTATGCACATGGCAGCATAGGATAGTTTCTAGAGATGTAAATAGGTTGGTTTCGGTTTGGGTCGATCATGGATCTGGATTCGAAATGAAACCGTTAATGAGAAGATGGAACCGGAACCGGGTTTGTATATGGGACAAGTCCGGGTCTAGATAGAGAATAATGTAGGAAAAAAAAACCTAGTTTTTAGGAGAGATTTTAAAAAATTGAGGTAATATGTAGGGTTCTGGGTCCATAGGTAGGAACAAATTAAAGGTGGAATAACACCCGAACCTGTTTACTTATGAGGCCTAAATAAGGACCTAAATTCGATTTTTAATGGATCGGAACCTCTGGATAATTGGCGAATCAAGGGACCCATTTACCTCCTTAATACTTTCTCTGTCTAAACTGTGGACTCGTCTCGGTATATTATCCATTAGTGTGCCTCTTAAGTCTGAGAAGCTCAAAAACTCATCTTTCCTTATTTATTAGCTAAGGGAGAATTATCGACATTGTGAGTATAAAATATTGATTCCACTGCGAGATCAACACCGATTGGAGTGAGATTTGGCATATAAATTTTAGAATTGGATCCGCCTCCAATGGATTTAACCTGGCATGATCCAGATTCTGAATTGCAAGAAGTGGTTAAGCTGACGGATGGCATGGGGAGCCATCTGCTTCTGTATTGGATATTTTTGGATCATGTTCGGTGTGCAGTATAGTTTGTGACATTAAGTTTGTGCGAGAGCGAGTTTGGTACTCTGTTTGGAAACGATTGACACCATGGTTTGAAGTAGATTTTAGCAAGTGCCGGCCAATGAATGTTCACGTGAACTACTTGATCATTTTTGCTGAACCAGATCCTCGCTTTTAGTTACTGATAGAAGCCATAGTTCAAAACTCCAAGTACATCTTCACATGAGAAAGCACTCGGACATTTGCGGTGGACAGTGGGGAAGGAAGACTCGCACATGAAGCAAGGAGGGAAAGACCCAAGGATAGTACCCGGTCATCTGGGCAAGAGGCGGGTTTCCAATCAACTAGGCAAACCCCATTCACACTTTTAGTCTGCGACTTTACTCGATTCACACACCAAGTCAACTAAGTGATTTGAGTAGGCTAAATTGGGTAAAACTCCCCAGAGTTACTTGACTCGATGCCCCTTTCCAATTTACTTGGGCGAGTGATTTTTTAGATCTATGGTTCTGGCCATTGCTAAACAAGAGTTTTAAGTGGATTCGATAGACTATGGATTGGACCAGATGAGTCATGTCAAAATCTCTCTCTGTTCCTGGTAATGTAGCGTGTATTTGGTAATGGTCAGGCGAATCTTAGACAGTTAGACGTGTCCCTCCTTGCACTTAGCCCACCTGGTACACTTGCTGGTACAGGCCTGATTCAGTTGGGCTCGATAGGCGTTATATTGTGTGTTTTGAAAGAAAAGGTATTAATTATTGTTTAAAGATTCATATATATATATATATATATATATATATATATGTATATGATTTATTAGAACCGTAAATGTGTCGTAAACAGGACAGAGCAAGTGTAGGCACCTTAATGCCAACCCGGCCCGAACCTGTCAATACCACAACCATGCTCTTAAAGAGTCTGGATCCTCCGTCGCAGCTATCACACGAAACCGTGTAACAAATTCCTACAATTCCGTTGTGTGTCTCACATATAGATAATAAGGACCGTCCAAGATAATACATCTAGATCCTTGAGTTTCAGTTTAAAAGGAAAGGATCCCACCGTAAGATTGGTCACAAGACGAAAATTGTGATGAACACCACGTTAGCGGCAATGCCATGTCAGTGCCTAGTTAAGTTTCTAACATGTGCTCAATCGGATGGTGAGACTCCCTCTTATTGAGTGAAACTTGAATATCTTAATATAAAGGGGATGTGATTCATCTTGAACGGCTTGGATTATCTCTATACGGGCCCCACCGTGGAGTTCCGAAAATTTGTTACATGGTTCCGTGTATTAGCTACAATAGAGGATATGGAGTCCATCTTCTATTTCACATTTTGACTTGAGACATCTACCAAATATCTTTAAAAGACATAAGGCCTTGTTGCCTAGTTGTTCACATGAAATATATAGGGATTCATGGTTAAAGGAGCTCAAAGAGGTGAGGGGTGAAGGACATGGGGCATCCATTTAGATGAGACATTAACTCTCCTATGATTTGAATTAGTTCGAAGATGGCTGCTTAATATTCCCATCTTCCCTTGATTCAATTTTAGTAAAGAGAGGTTATCATTTTATAATACAAACCTTTGCATCTACATCCTTAACCATTTTTAGAAATACAAGTCCTAGAATCCCTGTGAATTCAATTACATGAAACAAACAGGCTATTTATTTATTTATTTATTTGCTGTCATGGACTACCAGTGGGAATAATACAGTGAGACATATATGCCTAGGGATCAATGCCTAGGATGCTATAAGGTGAGACGCCTCTTTTGCCACTAGGTTGTGAGGTATTTCTCAAAATGAAGAGGCCTTTAGGGCTTTCTTTGTAAACATAGAATACATTGGAATTTATATTTAAATGATCTCAACTTTAAGATTATTAAAGGGACAAGCAGTGAAAAATATAAGATAGCAATATAGGTGGAACATTGACTTTCCTAAAATTTAAATTACTAGTACTCTATACAAATGTACAAGCCCCAGGGTTCTTTTGGAAACCTAATCTATTTGAGATAGAGTTTATTCGATTAGATACGTTTAGATTAGAGCATTTGCAAATAGATTGTTTGGTAAGACTATCTACATGTATTATTATTTAAAAAAAAAAAAAGTATAGTTTATGAAGATTAAAGAAAACTATACTACCGGCATTAATCTAAAATTGATCTTGATTGGAGTGATACTCACCGTTTGCATCAGCCTTACTTTTCTTCTGTTGCTCTTAACTTGAAATATCATGCTTTTTGGGTCTGATGTAGCAGAGGTAATTTCATACTTGACAATACATCGGGTACTCTCAGGATCCCATCTCCCTTAGCTGGGCCACCAGGAACACACCATATTGCAATATTGTTTGCCCTTGTTGCGAGGTCCAATTGACCCCACTGATATATGAAACAATATTAATTTTTTTTTTATCCCATTCAATTTAAAAGTTTAACTCTTTTCAAGTCCTCCAACAGCCACTTGTTGCTGTTGACATGTTCTCTCTTGCAAAAGTTGTCTCCAACTTTTTTTTTAATATTTTATTATCTTTTTATCCTTTTATTAAGTACTTGTATCTAATCTTTTTACATTTCTTTCTTTTGTGCCGTGATTGCACTGGTGCCTTGTTGGGTCAAGAGATTAGACTACCGATGTACTACTTTATCTTATCCTAGCATCCTAGGTATAGTATTTCAAACAGATCTGAACCATTGATTTTTGCTATTAATTGATTTTCCCCCTCTACTATGCACTAAATGTAAGTGCATATATATTAATACATGTCAAATTTAATATTTCTTTTGCCCTGAGGTTTGTCTGTCCATAGATATTAGGAGTTTATGTATTTGAATTTTCTTTTTGGATTAAGAACTATTAGTAATAATGTATTAAAAATTTTTATTATTTTTGTTTAAGAATTCAATATTATCTTTGTCGGATTTTCGAAAATAGATTATTTGAAAATTTTATATTACGTTTGTCGAATTATCGAAAGTAGATGACAGATGTGGATAAAGAAGAAAATAAATTTATTTGATTTACGGAAATTATGTCTTTTATTGACCTCACTTACTCGAATACCTAAAGCTCTACCGACTTGATTTCCTAAATCCGCCTTGCATTAATTCTTATAGGTGCCCATTATGAGCATCAACTGAATTGATGTACTATCTTTACCGGGAAAAAATAAATTTGTGATGTAATAGGCGACCCTTGAAATTCAAACGTGGCAGTGGGTAGGATAATCTCATCAGTCGCATTCGGATTCAAATTGTCATATCGTATTCATGAAGTTAAAAAACAAAGCCCATAATTTAGAGGTTAAGGTTCTTGTTGGCTTCTTTTTTTATTTTTTTATTTTTATTTTTTTTTTTTCGTACCACAGCCAAGGGAGGGGCTGGGACCTAAGAGAGAGCCCGCTTACACAGACGGGAAGGTAACCCACTCAATGGGAAAGGAGGCCCACACAAGCGGAAAGAAAGCCTAGATAAATAAAAAAGGAGCCCACACAAGCAGGAAGATGTGTGATGCACCTGAAGTTTGAACCCTGGACAGGTAGGTAAGAACTGATACTCCTTACCACTCGGGTACAGAGCCCTTCTTAGGTTCTTGTTGGGTTGGTGGGTATAATTAGATGAGTTGGATCAGGTTTAGAGTGAGTTTGTGGGTTGAATCACAATAATGGACTCAACTTAAAACCAACTCATTTATTAATTGGATGAGAAATGTCGTCCCAATACAACTCCAAAAGAAATGAAAAGGCCAACTCAAACCCTACTTATTCGGGTCAAGATTAGGTCTGGTTGGTGGTTCAATTTAGGAATTTCCAATCTTCCCTGTTTGTTTGCATAATGCATATGAATTTTATATCTGGAGTGTTTTAAAATGAATATTCAAGGTGAATATACAAAAAAAGAATATCAAATAAGCTCTCCTTTAATACAAAAAAACTAAGAGAAGATGAGAAATGAATGCTATGGCGTCATGCTGGTAAACCTGGGAAAGCTGAAAAGTTAAGGTACCATCAATATCTTCATTTGTACCTCTCACCTCATGTCATTTACACTTCATCTCTTAAATAATCTTTACATGGAGCTCTTTCGACTATAAACTCCAATGGATACAATTCCTATGTATTTAATGCAAATGTATTCTAATGCAAACAAATGGGCTTAAAAATACAAAGGAATTCATGTTGAAATGAACTCAACCAAAGAATTATTAAAGAGTTTAGAGGTGAACGATATGAGGAGAGGATTGTAAGATATAAGGTGAAGATGTTATGAGAACTTTCACTTTTCTATGTATTCAATTCCTAATTAAGTGTGGTTAGGAAGTCTATTTTTAATCTGGAGGTCCTATCTTCGAATCTCTTTAAAGCCTTACTCGATACATAGGGCTAGTGGGTGGTTTTATATATCCGTGAGTTTACCAATGATCAACCGAAGGGGGGTCGAAGGGTTCCCATGTTACAAAAAAAATAAAAATAAAAATCCTAATTAAGTGTTGTTGGGTATTGATTTTTCATCTTCTTTCGATTCAATTTTCCAAAGAAAATGTTATTTGATGCTCACTTTTGGAAATCCACCTATGATCTTTATTTTCAACCACTTATAATATGAATAATATGTATTTGATTTCTATGTATCTAATGCAAGCAAACAAGCCCTTTGGCGAAATCCATTCACATCCCCTCTCTTAAGATAAAGTTGTCTATAATAAGGGAAAGAATCAGCCCTTGTAAGATTATCCTATCTTTTAATTTCATGACCTTAAATTTTAATGCTTTCTTTCTAACTCTAAAAATTTATTTTAGATTCAAGCCAACATTGAGTAAAGGTTCAAAGAGCATAAAATTGAGCGAGGTGCGAGATAAAGGGGAGCTAAGGTTGTATTCATCAAGGTCAATTGGGCCCCATAGCATAAGAGAAAGCTTCTCTTTAAAAAAAGAGATCAGTTGCTATCCATTTTAGGTTTTGAATCATTCAAGGCCATAACTACTAAAACCTTGACATAAGCTTTCTCACTCCCACTAGGATGTAGGCTTGGATCACCAATCTTCCGTCTGGCCTCTAGCTTGCTTATCTTCATGATAAGCAAGCTTCAAACATTGGAAGATGGATTCCTTCTTTCTAAAATTGGTTGCTTGATTGCCATGCCACACGCAAATAGCAAAGAAAGTCACGGTTGTTTGGTTGTGTTTGGTAATCCGCAATAACCCACTTATTCTAATCACTTTTCTATCTCATCCAAAGGAAAAAAAAAAAACCTCTATTCTAATCACTTTTCTTTCTCATCCAAAGGAAAAAAAAAAACCTTGCACAACTAATTAATTAAACTCAAACGTATGACAATCCCCACTGCCGTTCCCATTCCCAAGTCTCAACCATCTAATTAACATGTTCCAAACAAATAGGGGCAAGCAAGTTTATTATCATTATTATTCATTGCTAATAAGGCAAGCTACTATTAAGCAGATGAAAAATTCTAGTAGTGTGCCACATGCCCCTCCATGTTATTAATATCGAGTCTAGATTGTGTAACACTTTTCTACAATGAAGCCTAAATATAGGCCATCTGGATTTTTGAAGGTGAATGTCATCCCCTTCAATCACATCTCCTCGTCTTTCAATTTAAAAGGAGTGGATCACAATGTTCCAACTCCATCTCAGTCAAAATATCACATCAGGAGAAACGTCCATGTCTGGCATTCCCACGTGTGAGGTTGGAGGGCAAGCTATGTCCGTCATGTCTGAATTTCAAAACTCCAGAACCGTTGCCCCCTCTTCCAAGTCTCGACCGTCCACCTACATTCAAACCTGTATTATAATTACATTCAATTTTTTTTCTCTTCTAACCGGGGGTATCCAGGTCCTATTGAGCACTTGACTAAATCTCCCTAAGTGGTGGCCTCACCCTGTTTCCATTCGGCGGATTTGTTGGGCTAGAATAGCGTGGTGTCCCAAAGCATTGACATTTTTCGATGCTGAGACCTCCTAATGGTTACGGAGTGCCCAAACCAATGATGCTGCCAAATGTTGGTATATCATTGATACATAGGAATGCGTAAAACAGAGATAAAGTAGTGACAAAATATAAATTAAAGTAAACAATAAATTTGGAGTGAGCTGGGTCAGGTTATTTATTTCTGCACCCAATAACGACCATTCACATAAAATGGCCCACCATAGGTGACTGACGTACGTGGCATAAATCCAACCATGGAAATGACCTCTTGAAGGAAAAAAATTCTCCACTTCCTAGCTAGATTGCATGTCATAAGGACCACCAGATCTAATCCAGAAGATATCCGCGTACCAATACACACAGGTATTTGATGTGGCCAATTCCCACATTCACCTCACAAAAGAGAGAGTACAGAGACAGATCATATCGGGTTTTGTTAATTTGCAGGACATGCCAATATTTTGGGAGAAGTTGGGTGGCTATTAATAGTTTGGACAACTAACACCTAGAACTTGACTAAACCAACCAAACAATAGAGTAACTCAACTGCTCGGGACTCGGGTCACAGATTTCCCTTCGAAGTCTAAAATTTTGGAAGCTAAAATGAGGCAAAACAGTAAAAATGTGTAAGAGCTAAGTATGGAGTTTTTCTTTGTTTTTATTTTTTATTTTTATGATGGATGTATCTATCTTTTGACAAAATAGGACTAATTCCAGGGTGATTTACGCTAAATTCACATAAACACACACTGTGCAAATTTCAGGTGGTTTCAAATACAAGATATGGAGAGGAAAGTCATCCCTCATGCCACTCCACCAACTCCCATGTGGATATGTAGTTAACTCTTGAATATTTGAAATTTAGCAAATTAGTCAACTAGGAGCATGAGATAGTCCAAGAGGTCACGATCATCTCATCCCACACACAAAAGAGCAACAATGGAGTGTACTCAATAGAGCATGAGAAAAGGCCGGGCAACCGACGCAAAACACCCACAGGAAGAATGATCCATGGGCTGATAAATTATGATAGTTTACCATTCCCTCTCCTGTAATGTAAAAAATAAAGAATAAATAAACAAAGATAAGAATAAATTAGCCAGTTTTAATTTGACTCAGAATATAAGAATTAAAAAAACTAAAAAAAATAAAATATCTAAGATCATAGTTTTGAAGAGTCGCTAAAAACATGCTATTTCTTCTGTTGTCAATTAACTTCTTAAATAATTTTTAATCTTAACAAGTTACGAAGTTAGCTTCATGATCTTTCCATTATATTCCTGGACGCTTCTATATCTAATAATTAACTAAAAAATAAAACCTTTGTGATTATAATTAAAGCTATAAACTAGATAAAACAAATACAGAAAGTATTGAATAAACACTTCTTTGCAAATGAAAATTGTTTGACTGTTGAACTTGAAAAAAAAAACGTAAAAAACTTATTATTGAAGATACATGAAGTGGCAGAATTGTAGGTAATAGAATGAGAAAAGACGAATGAAAAGAACAATAAAAGGGATTTGACATTTCAATGCCCCTTAAACACTCAATTCTCAATTTCTTGACTAAAAGTCTCTAAATGGCACAAGAGTCATTTGACCCTGGTACAATTTTTTTTTTTTTTACTTTTTTACCATGGAACCCATGATATCATGGATTTTTATGGATCTAGTAGCTTTTCAAACTCCTTTTTGTTTTTTACTTTTTTGCCATGGATCCCATGATATCATGGGTTTTTAAACTCTCATGTTATCATGTGATCGAGGGCAAAAAATTAAAAAAAAAAAAAAAAAAAAAAAAAGGTGTATCAGAGTCGTTTGACTCTGGTGACATTTACAAAATTTTAGTTATAAAATTGGAGATGAGTGTTTAAAGGGCATTGAAATGTCAAATCCCCAAAAATGAATACACAAGTATATGTTCTAAATTCTAGAGAAAGGTTAAAAAACCAAGAATAAAGGCCTTTTGACTTTGGTAGTTTACATTTTGAAATGGTTCTTCTTTTCTTTAACTTTCATTATAAGGTAGCGTAGTATATAAAAGTTAAAACATTAACTGAGTCCTTATAAAATAGAGGTTCACATAAAAATCCTTTGAAATTAAGGAATGAAAAATTAACACGACTTAGGGCACAGTCAACCGATTCTTAATATATATATATATATATATATGGAGTTAAATTGCAATTGAAATTTAACACAAGTTAAATCAAGGAATAAGAAACCTAATAAGACGAATTTTTGTGGTGACCCTAATTCATAAGAAGACTTTTCTATCTACTTTCCTTCCACTTATGGACATGCATCTAAGTGGGCTCCGTGAAATGGACCGCTCATAAATCATATGTGATCCGCTTGGTGGTGAAGAATTTCCACTTTGTTTCCGAGTAGAGTTAACACAGCTGAGTCGCCGAGTCAATTCAAGAAGTTAGAGAAACAAATTCGTTGACTAAAGAATTATTTTTTATTATGAGGCAGATAGCCAGCTAAGGGAGAGCGTTGCATTGACGTGAGAGCTTCATTTAACATGCCCATCCACCCCATTGATTGCTTCCCCATGAACCCCTTTAAATCATCAACCAACGCCAATTCAACCCCTCAAGCCCCCCAATCTCATCCCCCTCCACCTCCACTTGTTGCTAACGCTAACACACAATAAAGTAAAAAGTCCCCCCAGAGTACCCATCCCCCAGAGTACCTCCCGAATACAAACACCCTTCCAAAACCAAAACCAAAGCCAAAACCAAAAAAAAAATCCCAACAAGAAACAGAAAAAATGCCTTCCACTCCATTACCAGACTTCTCCAACTCGGTTAAGCTCAAGTACGTGAAGCTCGGCTATCAGTACCTAGTCAATCACTTCCTCACCTTCCTTCTAGTCCCTCTCATGGCCGCAGTTGTCGTCCAAGTCATCCGTCTCGGCCCCGACGAGATCATCTCCGTCTGGAACTCCCTTCAATTTAGTCTCATCCAAATCCTCTCCTCCGTTTTCCTCACTGTCTTCTTTGCCACCCTCTACTTCATGTCCAAGCCTCGCCCCATCTACTTAGTCGACTACTCATGCTTCAAAGCACCTGTCCAATACCGGGTCCCTTCTTCCACCTTCATGGAGCACTCCAGGCTCGTCAACAACGACGCCAAGAGCGTCGATTTCCAGATGAGGATCTTGGAGCGGTCGGGGCTTGGAGAAGAGACTTGTCTCCCTCCAGCCACCCATTACATCCCACCAAACCCCTCCATGGAGACCTCAAGGGCTGAGGCACAACTGGTCATCTTCTCCGCCATTGATTCTCTCATGGAGAAGACTGGAATCAAGCCCAAGGACATCGACGTGCTGGTCGTTAATTGTAGTTTATTCTCTCCCACCCCATCTCTCTCTGCCATGGTTATTAACAAGTACAAGATGAGGAGCAATATAAGGAGCTTCAATTTATCGGGGATGGGTTGCAGTGCGGGTGTGATTTCGCTCGATCTCGCAAGAGACCTGCTGCAAGTCCACCCAAATTCTTATGCTTTGGTGATCAGCACTGAGATCATCACACCCAATTGGTACTTGGGGAATCAACGGTCGATGTTGCTCCCCAATTGCCTCTTCCGGATGGGCTCCGCCGCCATCCTTCTCTCAAACAGGCGGCGGGAAAGCAAGCGGTCCAAGTACCGGCTGCTCCATGTCGTTCGAACCCACAAGGGCGGCGACGACAAGGCCTACAGGTGCGTCTATGAGGAAGAAGACCCTCAGGGCAAGGTCGGAATTTCCCTCTCCAAAGATCTCATGGCGATAGCCGGCGAAGCGTTGAAGGCGAACATCACCACCATGGGTCCTCTAGTCCTCCCTGCTTCGGAGCAGCTCCTCTTCCTCTTCACCCTCATCGGCCGGAAAATCTTCAACCCCAAGTGGAAACCTTACATCCCAGACTTCAAGCAGGCGTTCGAGCACTTCTGCATCCACGCCGGCGGCCGGGCTGTAATCGACGAGCTGGAGAAGAACCTCCAGCTATCAAAGCAGCACGTCGAGGCGTCGAGAATGACGCTCCACCGCTTTGGAAATACCTCTTCTTCGTCCTTGTGGTATGAATTGAGTTACATTGAGGCCAAGGGGAGGATGAAGAAGGGCGACCGAGTGTGGCAGATCGCCTTCGGCAGTGGCTTCAAGTGTAACAGCGCCGTCTGGAAGTGTAACCGGACTATCCGAACGCCCACCGACGGGCCATGGTCGGATTGCATCCATAAGTACCCGGTTCACATCCCGGAGGTGGTCAAGTTTTAAATTTGCAATGCCTTCCGCAATCTTTCCTCCCTCTCTTGTTCATGAATTTTTAGATATTGTTCTATGATAAAACCTATTCGATGCTGCTTCTTCTTTCTTATTCCACTAATGGAGTTGTCTGAAAAGAGTAATTGCATGAAGGGGAGAGAGCACAAGTAAAGGCTCTGAAGATGACAGCCATGGGACCATCATCTGCAAGCTTAGTCATTTATAGGAGGGAGTTTGTTAGTTGTTGCAGCTTTGCCTGTTGTCATGAACTCATGATGGTATGTCTGTTAGTGTCTTTTAAAAGACCTTTTGGGTGCAAACCGGGTCCAACATCTGTATTTATCTACTGTGTGTGTGTACGTAATTTGCTTTTTGTATGGACTATGATCAAGGTAAACAGTAAAAAGACATTTTATCTCTATTCATCAGTTTTCTGCATCTTTCATTTCAGTGATTGGGCAGTGAAATAACAGTTGGTCAGGAAGGTTGGTGAAACTCCAAATTGATGAAAATGATTGTCTCCACGCTTCCTGGCTATCGGAAATGTTGGATTCAACATTGTCTTCTTTGCATATAAAACCATTAATTAATTTCTTTTCTTATTGATAAATCTTACCGTGACCAGAGGGGGAGTCTGGCGATGACATATTTAAAAGAACGGAGACGTTTATTTTGAATAGTTTAAATTTTACTGAAAACTTTTTTGAAAGTAATCAATGTATAAGAGTTAATAGTCAAATGAGCTTCACCACGATTTTTATATACGTGAGGTGTGAGATATTTGGGGTAGATGTAGGGGAAATATTCAAGTGCCCATGGTGAATATTAGCACCATGCATCTGGAAAGCCATCACGGGTAATATGGGTGAAATTCAGAGGTGGGCCCAGCTCTTGGATGTTCAGAATGCAGGATGCTCATACACACCGTGTGCCGGTGAAATTAAAACTTCCAGAGATGTAGATCAGTAGATGGACCTAGACATTGTAAATGCCTCTTCACACAACAATTATTATTAATATGTTGCTAACTGACCGATCAACATATGAATGGCATCGGTGCATGAAAGTTAATTTCTCCATGTGTGTAGATGGCCACTCAGGGAAAAAGTTTTGACAACTCAAGGATAAGGGTTTCTCCACGCATGTATAGATCTAACCTCAAGAAAAAGAGGTGAGCCAAAGAATTCAAAAAAAAAAAAAAAAAAAAAAAAAGTAGCAAGAATTTTTACAAAGAAATACAATTCATCTGAGGATTTTGCCCACGAAGGACTTGCATGGTAAATCAAAATTCATGCAGCCGTGAAGATTTGGAGGTGGGATTATTTAATAATTATTTTGGATAATGACCTTTAACTATTGAATTCTAGCTCCAATAATTGAGTGGAATGTGAAGATTTGGACGAAGTGTAAGCTTAGCATTTTGTCTTGGCCCATTGTAATAATGTTCCACTAAATGCGCCCATGAAAAAGTTGGCAGGCAGTCTTCTTTCTTGTGTTGTGTGTTACTTTAGTCGGCCTTAATTACTTGCCAACAGCAGGTGAATGTCGGACCGCATGCATTGAGGTTTTTCATGGGTTAGGATTCGATTTTCTGGTTATTGCTGGCCTTTCATTCAGATGGGAATGGGTGTAACGATTTACCAGCTTTAGAGCAGACAAGCAGTGACTAATAAAAGACACAGAAGCTTTGAACTCGATAAGACTTTTGGGTCTGGGGCCAGTGAAATTTTTATAGGAAATAAGCACCAAGTGAAACATGAGCCAGCCTTGACAATTTTGTATGGTACAGTCTCTTTCTGGCTCTTAAAACCCTCACATGTCAGACCCATGTTGGGCATGTGGCTTAAGAAATCCTGAAAATTCCTAGTGACTCCCAGTCTCTTTCGTCACTGGGTCCAAATCACCTATTTATAATGGCAAATTCTACATGCACCCACACATTGTGCTGAAGACACCAACATCCTTCAATGAACAGTGATCAGCAGAAACATCGGTGCATATATAATTTCCCATTTATAATAGGAATCATTCAAAATAAATATTGTCCCCTCCATGGACATATTTTTAGATATTAATTTCTCATCCCACTATTAATTTGAGCATATGACTGATAATGTGCTAATAAACTATCATTCATGTGATCAATTTTATAGTAAGACCAACTCTTTTTTTGAAGTCGGATATCAATATATATTATTAGATGGTGTGACACTCATTTTGAACAATTCAAATTATCAGTAGGTTGGCTTTATGGCTCTATGGTGGTGTTACTTCCACACATACCACTCATATGAACCATGTATTAGACAATTAAGGGCCTATTTGATTAAAGGCATTTTTGACAAGGAATTGTGCTTGCTGGAGATTTTTGACATTCTTTGACCTCTTGTCCTTTGGACATTTTAAATACTTTGTTTGATGTAAGAATTTAGAGTTCCAACTCACATAAAAAGACACTTTTAACCTTATGAACTTCCGAAATTTTAGCATTTTCAATACTAAAAGGGGTTAAGCATTTGGAATTCTACTTTAAGAGGCAGCATCTGAAATTCTAGAACTCCCTTAGATAATAATTCTCACAATTCTTCCAAACAAACAAGCCCTAAGAAATTTAGATTCCTTAGACATGATTTTAAACATTAGTTGATGCAGCCAATGAATTTATTGGCGTGATAATTGATTCAAGACCTATATCATCGATAAATCATTTATTTACTCTGCAGTTGTACAAATTGAAAGTAATTACGGACTATCATTTTATTTGATGAAAATGGAATCAACATTGAAAAAGGCTCAGACTCGTGAAGTTGTTTATATTTACTATTTTTTAGAAGCATTTGCTATTGAACTTATTTGAGTCATCTTTTCTTTTGAAAGTTAATTTAGACCGATAAAAAAAATCAAAACACACACACACACACAAAAAAAAAAAAAAAAAAAAACAAACCCACCACTAATATAAAACCAGGACTCCTGTACCTAGTTACAACAGAATTAGTGAACGGGACCAATTATTCAAAAAGTATATATATAATGTTTGGCAACATTCAAGCAAAACAAACAAATCTAAGTGATACAAGAATGAAGACTTGAGTCCAAGTAATCAATTTAATGATGGGGAGAAAAGCTCTTATCTTGGGGAAAAAAAAAGCAGCAAACAACAAAAAAGAAATAGAATAATGATACAAGTAATCAAATGCACAACCTAACTAAGTGAGGTAAAAGAAATTTAGAAGCAAATGCTGCACAAAGATGGTGAGAGCGATCACATAACAAACAACATCTTGTATCTCCTTGAACTGCAAATGCATTCGAACAAGAAGTGTGGACAAAAAAAATAAAAAATAAAGCCAAGCAAAAAACAAGTGATATGATCATTGTTGCTTGGGGGAAGTGTCGTTGCATGGGACGAACCTAAGCACAGCCACGCCGGTGTAGTCACACCCATTAAACTAGGGTGCGCTTCAAAAAATCCAATTAAAATTGTGGGTCCGCCCTCAAAATCCACATGAAGATCCATGGTTTGCCTCTAAAACCAAACTACCTATTAAGGTTCGCACCCTCTTAAACGAAAATCCTGAGTCCGCCACTGTGTCGTTGAGAAAAAGAAAAAAAAAACCCATTTTTTTTAACAGAACCAAAATAATTTATCCACACAAACTAAAGGGACCCTCGAATAGCATTGGATTGAACTATCCAGTATCCACCCCAAAAGTTCCACTCAAACAACTAGAGCTCTAGTTTCATTTTTAAAAATATTGCTGTACACAATATGTCAGGGAGGGTTGGCTCAATAAATCATCATGGCCCCATAGAAACTGTGGAGTTTTAAGAAAGTATATGCCCAACTCTAGTACTGATCATTTGAGAGTTTCTTACTACACAGCTCTTGTGGCTATCATGTGTCAGCCGCATGGCCCACATGCATAGTTATTAATTTCGTTTCGTTTCGGCCGAAATGGCCGAAATGAAATTTCGGCCACTTGACCGAAACGAAAAATTTCGGCCCAAACTTTTCGGTTTGAATTTCGGTCAATATCGGCTGAAATTCAAGATTTCTGCCGATTTCGGTCGAAATTCAAGATTTCTGCCGATTTCGGCCGAAATTCGGGATTTCGGCCGAAATGTGACTTTTCGGCCGAAATAAAATTTTACATAATTAATTTTTTTTTACTTTTTTTACACATATATTTTGTATTTCTTATATTTTTACAAAATATAATTCCAAAAAAATTACTATAATGGATTAAATCTATATTTATTACTTTTTCTATTGTTTTTACTTATATATGTATGTATATTATGTTATATTTTTCCCGATATGTAATTCCGAAAAGTTTCACCGAAATTCCGAATCGGCCGAAACTTTTCATTTTGTAGGCCAGAGCGAAATGAGATCCAAAACGATATTAACAACTATGCCCACATGCCAACAGTATCTCCAGATGATTACTCATCATCCAAATGTGCCCTTCGATATATAAATATCCGGGCTCAACCTATGCAACAAGAAGGAAACTCGATCCACCGGACTTGCTTTTGGTGGTTGTGTGTGGGTGGGTGAGTGGGGTTGGACCCATTCCCCCATTTTACAGTGCAAGAAGGGCAATGTGGCACATACATGGTTTTGTTTAGCCAACTAGATAGGAATTAATGTTATAGATAAAACCATCTACCATACATCTTGCTAGTTCTAATCATCCAATTTGATCCTAAGAATCATCTAAAGATCATAATCTCATTTTCGTCCTCCATTTCATAAACTAAAGACAGGATGGCTAAATGGCACCCATGCAAATGTGCTATCCGATGAGCTTAACTTGGCCTACCTAAATAACTACTATGTGGCTTCAGATTTGCTGTCCAATGAGCCTAATGAGGCCTACATAAATAAATACCATGTGGCTTGTTTTGTTGCCTATATATATTATAAAAGAAATTATTGCAATTATATTACAAGAAATGTCCTAAATTTTAGTTTGAGGCTCAACCTAATTACTAAAACCCTAGGCCCGAACCTGGCCCATGTGCACCCCTATGCAAGCATATGCGGCCAATGGGCCTATAGTGACATACAGGATATGTGTCATGCCAGTGGGCCCATCACCCAAAGGAAAGACTGAGTATATTGCTGATCGTTTGATCCATCAGATAAGTATTCTGTCCATATTCGACCTTACCTTCCAATATTAATGGCATTATATGCCTTTAGTGTGTTTGATGCCCTCGCATGTTCGGCTTCTTGATTTTATTATTGAGTTTTATATATATATATATATATATATATATATATATATATATATATATACTCCCCTAAGGTTTATATGATTTGCAAATAGGCCCCTACGGTTTTTATATTTGTAAATAGGCCCCTGCTCTTTCATTTCAATACCTTTTATGTCCCTAAAATCAATATTCCTAATGGGAATGGATAATCACTATGAGATTTATGTTGAGCTTTTATAATAATGACAGCTAAGCCCTTACATCCATTAAACAAAAATGAGCATATTATTATTTATAAAAGTACCATTATTTTATCACAAGTCCCAATTGTCTCTCTTAATAACTTTTTAATGGAAATGGAGCCTGATCATGTATTTTGAAACTTTTATCAATCTAACGGTCGGTCATGCATAGATTGAATTAATTATAACCAACTATAAACACATGCTTTCATTGTCATTATAATTGATTTGAATCTAATGAACTAGGCCCTATACTAATAAAAATAAATTTATGTATGGTTATTCTCTGATTTCTCTCCCACTAAATGTAATTATTAATGTTAAAAGCTTAAGAGAAAAATAAGTATAAGCTTTTAAATTTATACATATTGAGATAAAAAGATGGGCAAAAGTGTCGTTTCATTCTAAAAACCTTTGGTGGTTGGAAAGCTACTGATTTTGAGGACACGAAAGGTATTAAATTGAAAAGGCATGGGTCTATTTATAAATATTAAAACCATAAGGGCCTATCTACAAATTCTACAAACTTTAGTGGGGTATATGCTAAATGCTCTTCATTATTTCTAACACGGTGCTCCTAGCCCGTCCCATTCCAGCTTAAATCCTCTGTTCCCCGAATTCATAACCAATTCCTAGGGTTCACTTACTTAGAATTTAAACACTTCGAAGTAAATGCCTACCTCTCTTATTTGAGCCAGCCAAATCTTATCCAAACAGGAATAAATGCCTACCTTTTATTTGAGCCAGCCAAATCTTACCCAAACAGGAATTGGAGTCACCATCATATTGATCAGTTTAGTATAAAATATGTGTAGGTTTTGGAAAGTACTGCAAATAGTTGGGTTGCATGGACCGAACATAAATTAAGAGTTGTGTGAATATCATTGTGATACATTTTCTGCCTTAAGTATATGAGCCATTAACTTTTTTTTATTTTATATTTTTGTTTTTTTTTTTTACTGTGCGCGCACAAGTGTTTTAATCGAACAGTAAGAATTCATATAACAAGTTTAGAATTTGTATCATTGTGGATCCACACCAGTAGTCATGGTGCCATCAGCACTGGATTATTTCTCATCCTCTTGTCAATCCAACATTACATATTTCACCATCTGCAACGGATTACAGTTTTGGGTCAAAACTGTTTACAGTTCCTCCATGTTCATGTTCTCTACAAAACTATGGATCCAGATTTGTATTTATAACTTATCAGTCATTGCAGCTGACAGATGAAATGTTTGGATCTCTGTGCCTGTTTGGATGTACGGTGAATTGAAGTAACGAGTGTCACGCATTGAATCAAAAGATAATAAAATATAGGAGGTTATGATAGGAAATCTTTTTGGAGGTTATGAGAGAGAATAAAATATAGGGGGGTTATGATGACCTTTTATTTTTAATTGTTTGATAAGAAATCTTTTTAAATTGTTATTTAAAAGGATGATATTTTTTGTCATTCAGTAGAAAAAGAAGTTCAATTTTTATTGTAGACTTTTAATATGAACTCTTGTCTTTTCTTGCTTGGATAATGAAAGATTTATTTCACTTTCAACTTTACTAGCAAAACACCACCAAAACACACAACTCCATCGAAGAGTTGAACAAAATCATTTATTGCTATATTTTGCATTCACATTTCACACTCTTGATGGGAACTCCTATATTATAAGTGTGAACGCATTCATACCTTAATAAGCTTGAGAACCTAAAGGCTAAAACCCCACCACTCTAGAAACGGTACTGTTTGAACAGACTATGTACAGAGCTCAATTCTCATTTGCCATACAACTTGGTGGGCCCCACCAGGACCATTAAATCCAACTAGATAGCAGTACACCAAACGTTGAGAATGAGATATTGCCACTGTCCTACCCCCACATGGAATGGACGTTGAGATGGTCTTTAATGAAGAAATTAGGGTTTTGCATGTCTCAACCTCCAACCACCACTGTCTCATCCAACTTTTTCTTGTTCATACAACTTTTTTTTTTTTTTTAATCTGACTTTCTATCATTCTCAGCATTATTTAGGGGTGGTGTTGATCTCTAATTCTAATTAAATGCTGATAGGTATTGGTCGCTGTGGAAATATTTTCCTACAATGTGGGTGCTCTTGAATGAATGATGATGCACCAACCCTACCATGCTCTACTATTAAAATCCCTGTATCAGCGATTGGACACATGCCAAACATCACTTTTGATCCAATTGAAATTCTCCGTTGTTGCAATGAAGCAATGCTAATGACTGTGATTGGATGAGTGATTATCAGTTAGTCACATTATTTCCACAGTTAATATCTTATGTTGAATGTCACTGTGATGATCATGATTCTTTACTGCAATCCCATTTATGGGCTACACCAGATTGTTTTTCTACTGTAATAATAAGTTTCTGTCTACCCTAACACATATTTAAGATCAAGGTTAATTATATTCCAAACGCCGTAATATTCAAATTATCGCCTGTGATTGTAGCCTCACTGGCACAAATCTAATTATTAGAAAAAATTCATCGTATCACGGGGTATTCAAGATTGAGGGGTTTTCCCCTGATATCATTGAGAAACATAAGAATTTATGTTAAAATGGGCTACAACCGTAACAAAATTTATAGAGGTGGGGTGGAGAATGTAAAGTGGAGATGCCAATAATACATTATAGTTTTCTGCGTTTGATTTACTAGGGCTATGAGTTCTGGTAAATCATCTTCCAAACAGATTATTTGATGGTCATTGTGGATCTTTTACCAATTTTCGTCAGTACTCTGCAAGTAGTGTCCATAGGATAATATATAATGAAACACATTCCACAAAGATCACAAATAATATAGTGATATGTTCAAAACATCTGTGAAATTTGTAACAGGGCTATCAATTCAATCGGATTTGATCAACCACCTCTCCCAGTCTAGCATTCGAGTCCAATTAATAGATAAGACTATGAAAGTAGTTATTAATGGTGAGGTGGAATTATTGACTTTATGCTATGACTATTACCCTAAGAAAGACTCAAAACAGGGCTATTGGAGTTGAGTCTGAACACGAGCATAAACATTTCATTACACCCAAAACGGACCTGAAAACAGGGCCAAAACGGACACCATGTGTACCCGTGTCGATTTGAACCCAGTTTTGCACTAGGTACCTGCAGCTGAAATATTTGTCCAAAACTAACATTTCAACTTCCACTTCTTCCACAAGATTTAGTTTTAATGAAAATCATTTTCAATAAAATAACAAAATAGAACATAAAAAGAGATAAGATTGGGGTTCTGATAAATTTTATCTTTCTAAACAAGCCCACATAGAAAATCGATACAATTTAGCCAAACCCTTTACACAATGGGGTGACACAACACAGCCAAAACAAAAATTGGACCTGATTGATACACCATGGTTTGAAAGTTGAGCAGGATATCAATGGGTAAAATCACCAATCATGATACATGAACTATTGTGTTCAAGTGATACCCCACCCGATAAACAGTTCTGATAGTGCTAGATGTTTTCGGTGATAGTCTCAACAGTTGCTTATAGATTAATTTTCCATCGACATTTGAAATGGATGATTAAATATCACCTTCCAAAAGAAGGTTCACAAGGTTTGAGCTTCAACACACATATGCTTCACAAAGATGAGAGTGTTTAGACCTATTCTGAGAGTAGTCATGTTTCATCTAAACCCATCTACAGGATAATAATGATGATAATTCTATGCCTTTGGTTTAAAATAACCTGTTTAAGGCTTTCTTATTTTTGATGTTGTAGGTATTAATGCTTTATGGCCGACTTCCGAGTTCAAGGCTGGAATGCTTGAACATTCTATGTACCATTGTAATTTTGCTCCAGTTATTTGGTTCGGGTCATGGTTGGGAGTATTGCCCCACAATTTTGATGATTGGTTTCCTCTCAATTTTTCTGGATTGCACACACAAGCTCTGTTTGCATAGTAGGAAAGTGAACTTTCCAGGTTTATTCTTTTTCCTTTTTGGGGTTGGTTTGGCCACATGGAAACATAGAAAATGACCAATGAAGGAACCAAATCAATTGAAACACCTCAATGAAAGTTGTTTTTATGTCTGGCTATGAGAAATTCTTTCAGATAAAGTGCATTTAACTTTGCTCAACTGCATGGAAAATACTGAATCTCAAGCTTAAAAGAAGTCACATGGGCCTATATGTAGAAAATAGAATAACCTACTTCCAAGCCCACCTAATGTAGTAGCTCACTAATCTGATTTCAATTGTTAAATGGTGAAAATTACCACCTAATTCCAGTCAATGACAATAATAAATTACTGAAATTAGATCATCTAACCGCCGAACAATGTTCCCTCAAAGTCAATCACATGGTATGAAAGTCCCCATACAGCGAACCTTCCTTATTTCAGTCGCTGCTCTAGACACGAGCAGAAGATGAAAAGAGTTGCTATTGCAATGAAACAAATAAATTAGCTGGTGATTTTCCACTCTAATGTCACGCATTTTCTGCTCGCCCTGGGCAAACTTTACACTCGAGGGTTTTCCCTCCAAAAAATGATGCAGTTCACCTCACCCACACATTTGTCAACTTTTTTATTGACTTCAATTCCTTACTTTCATTGATTTTGAACTGTTAACAAATGTCGCACTTTTATCAAATCCCTCGAGCAACAGAATTCTGATAGCTTCCAATCCATTCTGAAAGGTGAAGTCCAGCTGAATCACAAAGAAAACAAACATTTAGAATCAAAGTTTAGACCCCTTCACACTATGGCTGGATTTGGGCAGAAAGCCTAGCATTGCAGTGCAGGGTTCCTGCCTTCTATCAATTAGGTAAGTAGTTCTGATTTTAGGCTCCATTTGATCACCTAAGACCATGAAAATAACAACACAGGATATACACAGAGTGCTATCATTAATAGTAATTCCACGTCAATAGAGTGCGAAAAGGCCAAATGTTGGCTGGAAAGTCTCAATCACAACTGTCCTGATTTAAGACTTTCATACATCTTGCTGCGTTGTTTCAATGGAATTTGGCTATCAAATATATAGCCTTAAAATTTGAATATGCCAAGTCACCTTGACATTTAAATATTCCAATGTATTAAATTAGTGGATGAAGAACCATGCAATATTTCATCCTTTGGGCTTTCCAATACGATAATATTGGACAACTGTGATAATTACAATGCAATTTTTTCGAATCCAATGCATCCTTAATACTAAAAGTATTGGCCAATGATATGATTATTATCTTGTCTAAGAGTGTAAACCCACCTCTTCGCGTTCTTGTCTATTGAAGGGTCGAAGAACAAAGTTGACAGGATCCATTTTTCCAGGTGGCCGTCCAATGCCTTTTTAAGAAATGTCATAGACATCATTAAATTTGTAGCAATGATAAATAACAGACAATAATGGACAAGAAGGCAATGCTTTGTAATATCCATTCCCTACCTATCCTTAATCTTGGAAATTCACGACTCCCTTTCAAGCGGTCAATGACACTTCTCATCCTGGGGTCAAACAAAACAAAGAATAACATTACAAACTTGCATTACAGTCTAGGACTGTCAATGGATCTCTGATTACCCAGGTACACAAAGGACCAGACCGGAAAAATCTGGGTATGGACCCTCTTTGGACCCAATTGTCAATCAGGTTAAAAAGGAAGGCCTAAAACCAAATACCCATGCACCCAAGTGATATATACAGAAATAATATTATATAATGATCATAGCAGTTAGTTCATGATGGCAAACAAGAAGTTCCAAGTTCAAATCTTGTGCCTGTCTTACCCTTGTATCAGCATTTTAAACTTGGCATAGTCCAAGTCACGTGTATTGCGACCCAGCTGAGTATAAAAGGGTTCAAAACCATACCTTTTGGTATTCTCAGCTGTTCATGGTGGCAAACAAGAAGTCCCAAGTTCAATTATTGTGCCTGTCTTACCATTATATCAGCATTTTAAACTCGGCATAGTCCAAGTCGAGCAATATTGCGACCCATCCCGGCATAGTCCAAGTCGAGCAATATTGCGACCCATCCAAGTATATAAGGGTTCAAAACCATATCCTTTGGTATTCTCTCTTCTCTTGCCTGGGAAAGCTTTGAGATCAAGACCTTGTTTTTGGTAGGATTTAGCGTGAAGTAAGACCAAGTCTACTATTCACACTAAAGAGGGGCTTTGGTTTTGAACTTCTTGATGTAAATTTCAACTTCCAACATGCATAATAAGCTTAGATCTCATTTAATAAGGAATGTTTTCCTTGGAAATGATTTTTTCACCATATATTTTTGGAAGAATTTTTTTCATAATAATTTTTCTTTCAAAAATTTTATGGTGAGAAAATCACTTCAGCTTATTATGCATGTTGGAAGTTGAGATTTACATCAAGAAGCTCAAATCCAAAACTCCTCGTTAGTGTGAATGCTAGACTTGATTTAATTCACGCATTTCAACAAAAACTAGGTCTTGATCTCAAACAATCGAGGCTTAGGGCTTCTCACAGGTGTTAGAAGCTTTCCCATGCAAGTAGATGAAGAGAGAATGCCAAAAAAATAGAGTTTTGGACCTTTTATACTCGGCTGCATCAGAGTACTGTTGTGTCATATCCAAAGGATAGAGGACCCACTCGTTATTTGTCAGTAATATAGCCTACATAATTTCCTTTTTATTTTCCTTGAACTAGCAATAGAAAATTTATTAACATAAAAAAAAGATATAAAATAAAGCTCACTTGATACAAGAGATAGAGAAAGGCGTTATGGAAATAAAATTGAAAAAACATAAAATATGTTGAAAATAAAGTAAAAAAAATTAAAACATGGAACCAAATAGCCTATAAATCCCACTAGTTCTACATTGAATGTACTCTTAAAGCAAATCCCCCTTAAACCGAAAACAAAAAATGCAAAAGCATTCTCAGCATAAAATATAAATATATAAATGCTTCAAAATCCATGTAATCCAGACACCACAATTTGAACAAATCCTCTGTACAACTCTATTAATCTTGAAACTGCCTCTGCACAGCACCACTTCAAATAAATTGACTGAACTATGGATGTCATAGTTTCCTATCTATGGTATATTTAAGTTAAAAATGGAAAGTTAGACTTGTGCTCAAGGGCAAGGCACTGGTGATGCATTCTCCCATTACGGATGGATCCAGGATTGAAGTACATGAAAGCCTGTTTCCTGTTACGTACAAATCTAGCACACAAAAAGAAAGGAATGCTGCTCTATTTCTAAGCCATTTTTACACATGAAGAAAAGTTGGGCAACTTATGTTCCTAGTGGCTAGTGCTAGAAATGGTCTAATAAGGAATTTTTTCAGTTTTAACTAATTATTCAACAAAATGCCTAATCTAGATGGGAACTGATCATCCCACCAAAACATCCAAGCAAAGATGAAGCCCCAACTTAACGAGTGGTCAAGTCTTGCAAGAAAAAAAAAATCTTTAGAAAGCAACAGGATGCTGTCCACTAGAAAAAGCCTCCCACTAAACCTATCCTTCAAGGTCTACACCTCACTAGTCCCTGGCCATTGCAATACAAAGAATTGCATGTAACCTTGGTCAAAATAAATCATTCAGAGCGTTCTTTTCTTTAGTTAATTTTGTTTTATTTTCAGATTCTTGTGACCCATAATTGATCATTGTGATTTTATTGAAGGATCGATCATAATATCATTGTGATTCCCTGAGCTGTGACTCTACTTGTTATGTCTAATTCCCTATTCTTCCTACCCTTTTGTACTTTTCCTATGTTTACAAAGTAGTTATATATACCGGTCTCCTTTAGTTCCAAAATGTTTCCAAAAGACATCCAAAAATGTAGATCTGAATGACCGGTATATTTCCTAATGCAATAAGAATGATGATGGTAATAGTAGTGATAAACTAATAACAATAATATCGAACATTGTCGACAATCAATATACCCATTGTGGCCGCCATGTCCCCCTTTTGGCAGTAAACGCAAAGTTGCAAAAGGCAAATCCATGTCATCATACATCTGTAGAAAAGAAAGCAATAGCTTTAAGGAAAAAAGAGAAAAGGACAAAAAAAACTCATTTTAGAAAATAGAACAATATACACTTGTAATGTCTTTGAGTGTATATATTAATCCTCATTAGAAAAGAATGGGGAAATGAACATTCTTTACCAAGAGCACTTGATTCAGTGGTATGTTGAAATATGAAACAAGCGATCCAACCTTCACAAATAAAACCACAGGTAAACTACAAAAAACAAGCAGACAGCAACAGAAGTCCAAGTGCTTTTGAATAACCACTTCAAAAATAAAGTCCTTTCAAATAAGCTTACTTACAGACTCACCGCTTGCATTCATGAAAGTTTGTGGTTTGGCAAGCATAACTGGAACATTTGAAATAAAACCTATGTAAGAGGTAAAATACCAATCAGATTCCATAATTCTTGGCATCAATTGTTTGATAGTTTTTCAAAAGGTTGGTCCCATCATGAATATGTCATAGGCAAAATGACTCTCGCTGGATAAGGACCCTAGCCACTCGACCAATAGAATGTTAAAACCAAAGACTGAGAAACAGATTATATTCAAGTTTGCTTTCAAATGAGAAGAAAACCATTATTGCATGGCAAAACCCTAAAGCAAACCGTGTCAAACCAAAGATAAAACAAAATAAAACCAAGTTTGACTCGATTAACTACCAACTCATTTCACAAGCCAATAATGAATGTTCTTTTTTCCACAAAACCAAACCAAGTTTGTTAGAAGTTATTTTTGACTCCGCACAATCCGGGCAACCAATGTAGTGTCATCAATTTCATCATATAAAATACTTTTGCAAAGCCATTGCCACCACTAAGGAGCAGTCATAAACTGTATCCATTTTCATGATATTACACATGGACATGATGTACATGATCATGGCAACCACTTCCATGACATTGCACAAGGAGTGGTTTTTCCACAATGAAATCCAGTAAGTGAGTTTGGTCAAGTGTTTATAGAAAATTCTTCTGCCCAAAGACCACGCGATCAACAATTTGACAAGTCATCGGTATCAAGATGATGCCTTCCTGAGAAAAAAAAAAAAAAAAAAAAACATTCGCTCAATAATGATTATTCTTCCTTATCCAGCAATATTCAGACATGCTTATGTCACAATTTTTGCCCAAATAATTGAGCATAAAGGCCTCACCTTGACCGTGAATGGGTATGAATTCAGGCAGAGGAGATAAAATTTGTCAACTAAAGTTGCACCTGATAAATACTCCTGACAAAATTATGACTCAACAATGCAAATATTTTAAGGGTCTGCTGATAGATACAGTTAATTACTTATTTTTCAACACCAGGGACTGCTCATCCAACTTGTCATAGCAGGAAAAGCCCACATTAGAGATGCAGCAGGACAGGGTCACATCCCATTCTTAGAAATCCTTCAGTGGAGCCCACTTTGAAATCCAAACCACTGAAAATAACTGTCCTACTCTCACTTTGTTTTATCAGAATTATGTACACTTTCAGATTGGTCATATCTAATATTCATACGATTATAATTTTTTCACTCAATCACGTCTATAACTCTAATAGGAATGAAACTTTTATTCACAGAGCAAGGTGGGCAGGTTGTCTGGAGTGGGAGTGGCTTCAATTTCAAACTTTTTTTCTTGACAGAATTTGAAACACATGTACAAAATGAGTGTAGTAGTAGAGATGAGAATGTTGAGGTGGATAATGAAAGAACTAGCTGGTCCCAGATGGGTGTCGGAACCGAACTCGCCGAGGACCTTGTGCGTTCCGGTGTGGAGTAGACACGTGAACTCGCTGCGAATGCTCTCAGATCTGCTGGATGATCGAGCAAGGGTTCCCATCTCCCTTGTATAGAGAAATTCCTAGAAGTCACGACTACTACGAACTCAACCCCCTCCTGACCAATGTGAGAATTCTACCAACCTGGAGTCTGAACCTAATTCAAACTCTACCACCAAGAGTTTGATCCTTATCTAAAACTAAGAAGGCTTTGAATCATAAATAAGAGTTGTTTGAGAACATTTGAGGGTAGCATCAATAATAGATGATAAAATAAGATAAACCCATTTGAGATAGGTTGGACATGTCCAACGCATGCTATCAATGGTGCTACCGAGGAAAAGTTTTTTTTTCATTGCAGATTGATGGCCTACCAAGGCGGAAGGAGTAGGATGAAGAGGATGTGGATGGAAGTAGTAACAATAGATGTGAAGAAATGCAAACTCTTCCAAAGTTTATTGTTAGGATTTTGAGTGTTGGCTAATTCATGGGTTGGACAAAACTCTGAGTCTTCTAAGTTGTAATTTTTATTTAGACAAAAAGTCTAAAGTTCGAAGGTTGGAAGGACTAAAAAGAAGAAAGTATGAAAAAATTGAAAGAATAAAGCTGGAGAAAATATGCTGAAATTCCGGATCAATCCAGAGAAGGGTCCGCTCGAGCGACCACCACATTCGCTCAAGCAAACAGAGTCCGACTAGCACAGTTCTGAAACAGAGACTGGTCCGCTCGAGCGAACATGTTGATCGCTCGAACGAACAAGGCGCAGAGTTGGACGAATTTTGCAAACTTGATATTCTAATTGTGCTCAATCTGATTGTTTCAATCATAATCAAGTTAGGCAACTTTAAGCACGTCCCAATGGCTATTTAAAGGACTCAAGAGCTATTCTAAAGACACCTCAAACCCTCATCTCTCAAAGTGTTGAGCTAGAGATTATCATTAAAAGTTTTATTCTCTAGAGTTTTTATGAAGTTGTGCTGCCAAGTTCTCTAGAGTCAGTTCTTCTGCATCCTTTGTAGAAGATTATCTTCCTGCGAGAAGATTCGAGGAGTCAAGTGCAGGCTGGAATCTGTTGCAATCAACGATGTGAAGTCGTAGAAGCGTGAAGCGACACAAGGTAAATTCAGTCCTTGGGTAGGGGTTAGCTAGGGAAGAGATCTGAGTTTTTTGTAATTGCGAGATTTATAGTGCTTGATTTGATCTGGTTCGGATCAGTGGTTTTTCACCCGGTTAGAGTTTTCTACCTTAAATTTGGTGTCTTGTGGTGTGTGTTTGTTGACTTTATTTCCGCTCCATATTGTTTATTTCTACACACTATTTTGGGTTGATTGTTTGAGTGGACCAATCTAGAAATCGCGGACCCCTTAAATTTTTTTTTTTTCATTTATATATTAATTTCACTTGAGTATGTACCATTTTGTAAGATCTTTTAACATTGTTGTGCACTTCGCAGAAGGTGTGAAAGAGAAAAAAAAAAGCTGCAAACCTTTTCCAAAGAGAGCCTTGAATTGGATACTGCTCACTGAAATCCCTTCGGCGTCGGCTATCGCATCTATCATCTCAAAACCAACCTGAAATAAAGGAACCACAAATCAGCAGTGAGAACAAATAAAAAAAGTTATTTCTGTTTATAGGGTTTTGAGGGAGGAATTGTTGAGTACGTTGTGGCGAGTTGATTGGTACTTCTTGCCTGGGTTGCCGAGTCCAACGAGAAGCCAGGGTTTGGGTTTGGGTTTTGGCTTGGGGGTTCGGGTTCGGGGGAAGGAAGGGTTAGGGTTTGTGAAGAAGCGAGAGATGAGAATCGAGGCATGCTGTTTCGAGGAGATAGGGCGACAGAGTATGGGAATCGGAGGGCACTGGCTGCTGCAGCAGTTGAAGAGGAGAAGAAAGGGAAGAAGGACATACTCAACGATTTATCTAATCTAATCTAAAAACAAGGGAAATTTTTTTAGTTTCTTGGGTAGCAAACATAGACCGTGGAAACAGGTAAGAAAGGGAGAGACGAGAAGGAAACCTATCTCTCGTCCTTCGAGTCCGATAGTTGAGGTTGAGGCCTCAACTGCCGGTTAGCGCAAAAAAAAAAAAAAAAAAAAAAAAAAAAGAAGAGTTTGAAGTCCTATCAACCGTTGAAATGGGTATTTGGCCTGGCCTAAGCCCAAAAACAAAAGGATTTTAAAAAAATTTTGAGCTTAGCCCGGACAATTATTTGAAAGCTTGGTCAAAATGGGACTGAAAATAGGTAGAGCATGCCCAGCCCTACTAGACGCGGCCCTTTTACTAATTTTTATCTCTCAATAGAGTAAGCTCAAAAAATTCACTCTTGATTTGTTTTGACTAGGTCTTCTCAATGCATGCAAGAAATAGCCAGGCCCTGACAAAACCCATGCTCATATGTTGGGTAGATTTGTAACCCATCTTTGAGAATGCTCAATTTGGCCTGAAATATGGCAAAACTAGACCTAACACTTGAATTCAAGCATGTATTTCAGGCCCTCAGAGTCAACATGGCACTTGAATATTAGGACTAATTATGACAAACCTACTCACATCATACATATTTTCCTGCAGCAAAAGGCACTGTTACAAGTAAAAACACTTGGTAAGGAATGGACATTACACTCAGGCTTTGCTTGTTGATTTATTGAATGGCCTGTTTACCATGTAGAGCTGAGATTCAGATTAAGGGTGACAAAACGGTTAATTGAGCCTAAATTCAGCCGAAGCTCAACTTATGAAGGAAAAGCTCAAAAAATAAGCATTTAGGCTCAAACCAAGACTCACCCTGAGCCCCAATTGAGACAATTGTCAAACCATGAATTATATGCTCTTTAGGCCCAAACCCAACCAATTTAACTAGTCGTTCACTGTTCATTCTTGTAAAGGGGCCAAATTGTCATGGGTCATGACTCATGAGGATCAATACTCATAAGTTAGACCCACTAAAAGCATCCAAATTCAGGCCTATAAAATCCATCTCCCCTGCACTATTAAATTGAAATTTTTGATGGATTTATCACCCTTCATTTTGAAAACTTAATATCATTAGCTTGTTTGGCATCTCTACTCTTCTTTTTTTTTTTATTTTATAGATCCTTCTAAAATAGAGCCATTGAAAGAAGAGCTGTAAAAGATAAAGGCTAGAATAAAAAAAAACGCGTTTGGTAACGCACGAATCTATTTTAAATACCTCACCTCTATATTTTAAGACCCAAAAGCTCTATTTCTCATCTGCCCACTTTTAGAGCATTGGGATTTTAGAGGGTTTGCCTCTAAATGTCTAAAGCAAACAGAGTCTAGAATCTTGTGCCAAACGCTCTAATTGTTCAAACCTTCATCCGATTTAGACATTTACAGAAATAGAGGCATGAAATAAAGATGCCAAACATGGGCTTAATCTAGTATCTAGACCTTTTGAAATTTGATTGAGCTGAAATTTGGTCTACCCCTTGTCTAGTCATCATTATCATCTTTATTAACAGAACTTCACCCATTAAAAAGAATTAAGACGTCTCCATTGATGAAATAGCTAAAGCCCAGGCCCGGCCCGAGCCCAGCCCAGCCCGAGCCAGCACAGGATGGGATTTGACATAAGCCCGCTCAATTTAGGGCCGGGATTGAACAATCCCCGGCAGGCCCGTCCAATATTTGGGACGGGATTGGACAACCCATGTCCAGGCCTGACAAGCCTAACCACAAGAGACCAATTCACTCCACAATGAGCTCCACCTATTATAATGTAGGGGGATTCAGCGACGGGTCCCTGAATATTTCACTTTATTGATTTATGTCCACAATCTTTTCTTATAGTGTGATAGGTTTTTTTTCCAAATTTGGAAACCTAAAATGTCTAATTTACCCTTTCTTCAAATCATATCCCATGATTAGTAGGATAAGCCATTAATAATGGTCAACTACCATTAAATTAAGCACGATTAATAAAATTCCACTAATGAGATTTTCAAATAAATTTCAAAAAAACACAAATAAGTTTCAAAAAATAGGAAATAGATTTCAAATAAATTTCTAAAAATGAAATAAATTTAAAAAAAGCAAATAAAATTAAAAAAAATGCAAATAAATTTCAAAAAAAATGAAATGAATTAAAAAATCCCAAATAAATTTCAAAAGAAAGCAAATAAATTTCAAAAAATGAAATAAATTAAAAAAAAAACACAATAAATTTTAAAAAGGGCAATAAATTTCAAAAGAACGCAGATAAATTAAAAAAGACACAAATAAATTTCAAAAAATATAAATAAATTTCAAAAGATGAAAATCAATTTCAAAAGATACAAATACATTTCAAAAGATCCAAATAAATTTAAAAAAATATATAAATAAATTTCAAAAGGCTCAAATAAATTTCAAAAGAAGTAAATAAAATTAAAAAAAGCAAATAAATTTAAAAAAAAACGCAAATACATTTGCCAAAACTAAGACATCGCCGGATTTCCAAATTAGTGAATAATGTGGCAAAAAACTCAAATCTTTTTATCAAAAACTCAGTTAAATTTATTTCGAAAAATACAAATAAATTTCAAAAGACACAAATAAAATTCAAAAAGCACAAATAAATCTGCCAAAAACTAATATAGACTTGTTTATAACTCAGATAGATTTGTTCCAGAACTCAGATAAATAACCTAAAACTCGGATAGATTTGTCCAGAACTCAGATAAATTCATCCAGAACTCAGATAAATTCAACCATAACTCAAACAGATTTGTTCAAAACTCAGATAAATTCATCCAGAACTCAGACAGATTTGTCCAGAACTCAGATAAATTCATCCAGAACTCAGATAAATTTTTGCCAGAAGTTATATAAATAGCAAAAAACTCAGATAGATTTTGTCCAAAACACAAATAAATTTGGCAAAAAATACAAAACTCAGATAAATTTAACTTTGACTGGAATATGGATGGACTTCTGGAATAGGTCAGGTCAAACCTGACCTAGAACCAATCTGAAACTGCTGCAGATCCTAGGCCCACTTTCTTCTTCTTCTTCGTTCGAGAATCAAAAACACGAAAGCCATCTTCCATTTGCCTTTTTCCTCGATTCCGGCGATGGCATGGCGCGGCGTCCAGTGGTGATCTCCCTTCTCCGGCAACATGACCTTTCCCAAATCCCCATTTGATCCATTCGCCTCAGAAAAAACCCACTTCCTCGAACCATCAATCGCGTCGAAAAACCCTATCTTCGCGCACATAATTTGTCACGACACCGGGCTTCAGAAGAAGGCATGGTTTGTTTCCCTGACTCAAACCCCATCTTCGCCCGATTTTCCACGATTCAGAAGAAGGCACGGAATCGTGTGAGTGACTCAATAAGGCGAGGATTATTAAATTGATCTTCACCGTGACAGATCCAAATCCGGATTTCGAATTTGGGGTACTCGTGCACTCTTTATTTATTATGAACTAAAGACAAAAAGAAATCTTATCTTGTTTTGACAAGTGGATGGATGGTTGAAAATCGGGCTTAGTTAGAAAGTGCAGAAACAAACAGGGATTTCGATACTTGTTGCTGCCCCATATCAGAGTTCCAGACACCACGTGCAGCTGCGGAAGAGTACCTGATCCTCAATACTGCTACCGCCACCGGACAAGTGTCCCAAACGCTGCGTGGTGTTCCTCGTCCCTATTGCAGAAACCAGAAACAAAGAAGTGGTTCCTTTGGTAGGATAGATTTGAGAGAGGGAGAATGGAAGATTTGAAAATTTACAATTCAAGATTAGATGCCTAAACAGTTAAAAAAGGGTAAATTAGTCATGTAAATTGTATCGAGGGACCTCTGGTTGCAAACAGTCTAGCTGCTTGGACCAGAGCCCTTAAAAAGAATTTGTTTGGACTGGAGGCTAAATAGATTCAATTGTAGGGACCTTTCACTAATTATCTCTATAATGTAATGTATCTTCTCCAACACTGAAATAAACATTTCCTATTTGACTCAAGTTTTTCCGATTTATAGGCACCCCATTAGCGGCATTTAAGTGATGATTCCTCTCTCTCTCTCTCTCTCTCTCTCTCTCTCACATCTTCATACAAAATTGATAGTATGAGTTATACTTACCCTTGAATTGAGTTTTATAAAAAGTATTAAACTAAGGTTCTTTAACCTACATAAGTAGGTCTTATAAGGGGCTTTGCCATATGAATGTTGTCTGTTGCCGGCCGGTGTTTAGCATTGGTACCTTTTAGCCGGTGGGTGAATAGTATAATTTTGGATTTTCCCCTCTAAAAGTCTATTCATTACAACAAAATGCGAGCATACAAAAAAGAATTCCTTCTATTCTAATTCAAGAGACGCGGTCAACACATCATTTGTGCTATCAATCTATATATCCTTTAAACGCTACACATTCTGTCTAAGGCCCACCCTGTATGATAGTTTTCCATTTAAATTAATTAATGGTTATTTTATTTGTTCACTCATTTTGTTTAGGAATTTTAACGAAGGAAATAATAAGGTGAGAATAATGAGTGGGGGTCACCTATCACCCAATCCAAACCTTGCAATGGACAGGGACCCCCTTGATAGTCACACACCCCAGACACCAATGCGAATGAACTGAACTGGACTAGACTGTTAGATCGATTACATACCCCTACAGATAGACTAGGCTTGTTGGCCATGGATGAAGCGGTTAGGAGCATGAGATTGGGACCAAACTTGATATTCGAAAAGGTACCTTATAGATCTTTCAATTCCCACCAATTTTTATCCCAGAAAGGGACCCCCAGTGGGCCCCACAAAAAAGTTCTCACGGTGACCGGATCAAACCCCTTTAAAAAAAGTCATGATTTATTTGTTAATAGATCGACAATTAAGATAACATTTGAGGTTAGTTTGCTATTAAGAAACAAATGAATTCGCATTTAAGACTTTGGCCACATTTGTTTCTAGGAAAATAGAAAACAGTATAATTGATCTTTTTATTCTTTTCTCTCAACAGACTCAACGAAATCTCTTGGCATGAAGCAGTCTTCTGTTTATTCTTCCTCCAGCTACTTGGTCTGCATCAGTTGATATAAAAAATCTAAAATCATCCTTACACATCTATTCTGGTTGGGTTAACATGCAGCCTAATTTAACAATGACACTGTATGAACCATCAAACTTAAGCTCCTAAACCAAAGGGTACAATAAGGGGGTGTTTGGATGAATGCACTATATAATATCAACATCTTTAAATATTGTAAGATTTCATTATCATAGAACAAAATAGTATCATATTATTATATTGCATCACTTATGCTGTTTGGCAATCTTCATCAATATCAATGTACGTTTAAAGTGTTTGGCAATTTATAAAAAAACTCACAAGATATACTGGATAAGGAATGGAATAAATGCAGGATGCACTAATTAGTAATCACATATGTTAATAATCATGGTAGGACCCGTCTATTGTAAAAGATTCATAGGATTAAATGTTAAAACCTTGAGATTCAAGCAATGTTGTTTAATTGAGGTAGGTTCACCAAATATTGATAGTTATAGTGTAATACATATAATGGTGATTATCATAAATGGGCATTTTATTTATTTTATTTTTTTTTTGACATCGCTGATGAATACATCTACGAGAAATCATTGTGAAGCCCATTTGATGTTGGTAGTCATGTTACGCAAGGGGAGCTATAAAAAAGTGGGACTATTTTTAATCTTCGTAAGCCACTAGCAACACCTTCGCTAGGCTAGCTACCCAGAGATCGATCCCAACGTGGTATATTATTTTTCTCACTTTGTATAGGACTCTCTTTCTACTTTGTGGGCTTCCTCTTTCCACTTGTGTGGGCTATGTCAGGTTCCATACACTAGGCTGGAGTACTAAAAAAATTCAATGTTATATCTATTCTTAGAAATATAATCTTTGTGAAATCAACGCACTAAAAATGGGATAAATTCAAATTTGTTGTTTTTTTTGAAATATTATTGAAAATATTGTAGAAAAGAAATTTACTTTTAAATATTTAAAATGGAGAATAACTATAAAATACAGTTAAGAAGCTCTCTTCTTTTTTCAAAGTTTTCCTTTTCCCATGATATCATCAAATTTCTTTGAGATATTTTCATATTTATGATACTTTGGAAACATTACAATATTATTGGGGAAAAGACCGTTTTAAGTAAACATTGATATTAATCAAAATCCCACCCTTGTTATATAGGGGAATGGTGTACCCTTCGAATGGGTGAATGGTACTGAATGGCCAAATGACCTAGATTTCACTCACATACATTGCTGTAATACCCTTTCGGCAATGGAATTCAAACCATATTCATCACTCATTATGGTATAAATATCAGGAGACCAACATAGGCAATGATTTGCTATTCTTTATTATTTATCAACCAGGTAGTTGGGATCCACCATGTTTCTTTCCAGTTGAGGGATTCGTCCAATCCACGCATGGGTCCCATCATTTCATGAGTGGGTCCGTGTCTTGTGCCCAGGTTACCATGGTGGTTCTGAGTTATAATAATTATTATATAAAGATGCGATTTGGTGCTCTGAAAATCATGGCTCACCAACTTCATATGGGGCCCGCTTGGAGATACGCATCAATGGCTTTTGATCTCTTTCTTTGCATCTATAGAGAAAGGAATGATATGTCACTTCTTATGCTTAAGACAGCGACAGATGAACTTATATATGCCAAAAAATTCAAACCAAAATAATTGTTGGCATTGTGAAGTGGAACCCACACTTGATTTTCTTGCCATCCACGTTGTGGCCCATCAAAGTACTTCTCTGGAAAGTGTACGTTAAGATCAGTCTTTGATGGATGAGCATTTTGCAATGTAAGTAAAACTATCCATGGTCCATGCATGTGAACCTGGTGTCAACCCAACCCTAGCCTACAGAGTAATGGAATTGCGCTTTCCAGGGCCATGGGCTGGTGCAGTTCTTCTTGATTGTTGCCCCCTGACAGACTTTGTATGGGCTTATGTATGGCCCATTTAACATGTTGAACACAAATCCACCTAATAGTTCGTCATAGATTTTGAATTGGAATGACAATCAGGCCTGGTAATTTAATAGGTTGGGCTTGGACAAGCTTCAGCGTGAATAAAAATAGCCCATTAGGAAGTTAAAACCCAGTCTGTTTCGAAGTAGTGGGATCAAGTGGGTCACACACTCACAGTCCCCTCATCACCATCGGAACTTGACCCATAAGCAGCAGACCAACTTGTATGGGGTCTATTAGTCACATGGCAGGGCCTTCATTACGTGCCCCGTGGTGCCATTGATATAACCAGTCCTCTCATTTCAAACACAAGCTCTATCTGTCCTAGTGTCAACTGTCAATTGCTAGTGAACAAAAAACAAAAGGAGATTAAAGGAACATTAAAAAGTAGAAGGATCGATCCCTTCTTTAGACACCTTTCTCTTCTTAATTGAATTTTGAAGACCCGATTTTAAGCACTCCATATTTTCGTATGACAAACATGTGGCAAAGATTCATGAGATCATGACCATTCATCTGTGGGCACCATGATGGATGGACCACAGCCCAAAATAAGTAAACCGATCAAACATGCCTAGGAATCCAAACAGTGGGCTGTTGAGGATTACAATGTACGGTTGCTAACCAAAGTTGCACCAAAACCTATCAATCTTACACCCTTAACAAGACATTTCATGTTGTTAAAATTCTACTTCCAGCAACATGCCGTGCCGTTGCAGCTACTCATTGTTTATTAATAATATAATGTAAATAAAACCCATCTCAGATTCTCCAAATGAAGAAACTGAATTAAAATAATAGAAATAAGAGAAAAAAAAAAAAAAAAAAGAGAGAGAGAGAAGAGGAGCTCTGATTATGGTTGCTAGATTTAGCAATGTTAACACATTCATGTCTAAAAAGATGAAGAAATGGGAAGACAGTCATTTACTCTCTCTCTCTCTCTCTCTCTCTCTCTCGTCATATTACATACAAACTTTATACTTAACATGCATCCAAGGTGTTATTGATTGATCTCAAATGGGTTCTTCACATAAAAAAGAATGAGATTATGAGAGTGAAATCAGCAGTACTCACCCATCTTCTTCTTTGCATGGATAGAACCATGATTATACATACTCTCTGCATGGGTGTAAGCACGATTATAAACATATCATAAATTGACATCCACTTTTGAGGAATCTCAGTGGTGCAACGGATTTGGACCAGTGGGGACCAATCGCTTTTCGACGCCGTATCGAGGATCGATCTCATCTCCATCTGGCTTGGCAACCGGAGTATATTGTCGATGGCTTGTGTTGAAGGCAGTGAAATTGAACTTGGCCATTAAAACCTTCCTGCTTGGATTGATCAGGCTAGAATGGGAGGGAAGAGTATTGTTTCTAGACCACAAATGAGTTAATCCATGGACTAACAACAAGAAGAGGAGAGAGACCCACAAGGCAATTCCCATCAGGTGTGGAAATCTCATAGCCATGGAGGGGAAAGAGGTGGAGAAAGAGAAGAGGAAGCATGGATTTGAAGGAGGGGAGATGAGAGAGGAACTTAAAGAATTTTGTGACAGCTAGAGATGAGAAAGAAAAGGGTGGAGAGGTTGAAATAGGGGGTGTGTTTTGCTTACATGTGACTCGTTTTTAGTGGTAAATTACTTGGTTTTAGGAGGGGTACGTATATGGTTGGTCCCTTTGATGCGGAGATGGGTGCATATAGTCGAGTAATAGACCCATTCTCCAATGAAACTTCCTTGGCGTTGAAGGAACTAAGGCCATTAAAATCATCAAAAGACCCCCACAAGCTTCTTGATATGATCTCATGACCCTTTTGAAATTATCTGGGGAACAAACGTCATCTGTGAAATGGCCCCTTCCATCTTTCCTTTCAGTCACTGAAAAAATAATAATAATAATAATAATAATAATACACGTCTTTGGTAGTTAATAGTTTTATCTTCCCCTCTGTAGGACTGTCTTTCCTTTGTGCCCCTCACATGTACATTTAACGCCCTTATAAAACATGATACTCAGATTCTTGTAGATTTAGACGCTTTGATGGGTGCAAATCAGTGTCTTAAGTATCCTTTTTCAAGCTTTGGTGTGGCTCACTACCTTCAAACCATAACTGTTAACAGAATTCGATCGATAAACTTTAACTCCACTGATTCGAGTTCTTCTGATCAGCTCGCCACATGAGACAGCTGATCCAGATTGAGACCTACCAATCCCATCCTACATCATACCTCTGTCTTTGCCATTAATTGAGAATGAGATGGGCACCACAGTTAGGTTGGCAACTTAAAAGGAGTCCGGGTCACGTAAGTCGGAACATCGAAGTCTGAATTCTTGGCTGAAGGAGCAGACTCCACAGTGGGTCTCACCTACCGAATATCAGAGCCGTTCAAACTGAACACCTTTATCAAATATGAGACGTCCTCAAATTTTACCTTGGGCCTATTTCTTTATTATGATTTTAAGAATTCATATATGGAGAATTTCAAATTCTCAAAAAGCCATCCCTTGAGGTGGAATTCCAAAATTCTCATCTTGATGGAGCATTTGAAATTCTAAGAATTCCAAAAGTTCACATGAGACCTTCTAATGGTTGGAATTTGGAATTCTTGCAGAACAAATATGGTATTTCAAAAAGCTATCGTCACATCAGGTTATAAAAATAAATAAATAAATAAATAAATAAACACCAATATGCCAGAAAACCATTAAAAGTTCTAGTAAATATAAACAAGATGGACTGCATGATGAATAACATGGTTGACACAATCTTATACATGATCAATCATAATTAATGTGGTCAATCTAATGGTGGGCCAGCTTCTAATGTAGTAAAATTTAAGAACATTCAATATACGACGAAAGCATTCATTTTGAGCAATTCAAAATTAAAAAAAATGAGTGTTATTATAAAGTCCAGTCCTTCAACTTACTCATAGAATCCAGACTAGAAGAGTGCATCCAAACCTATTGTTTTGTTGACTAGGTAGAATAGTTCTACACTCATTTTAGTAACAACACTTACACGGTAGCCAAATTTTGCCATATGGATCTATCTAGGTAGAATTTGACCACTCTCGTTTTAACAACACCACCACTTACGCGTAGTTACAGCTTGTAGCAACATCATAATCACAACGTACCCTGCCAAAAGTATGGGCATTTATCAGCTGGGATCGCCGGTCCTTGACCTGAACCAGCTCGAATTGGTCTCGAATTGTTCCGTGTTAACTCACAGCCCTGTAGGCTGGACTCAGGCCTATTTTCTAGTTCAAGGTATCATGGGGCTAGAATGGCTTAGTAATAGTATCCGTAAAAAGGCTTTGAGTATGGCCCAAACCCAGCCCAACATAATATTTTTAAGGGCCCACAATCTTCTGCTGGTCTAGTCCCGAATTATATTGGGCCATAACTATGAAGTGGTGTTTGGCAAGCTGTGGGATCCGGCGCTCTATCCACAGAGGCAGCTCTATGATTCCCTCCACGAATCAGATTATATGAAGCCTTCAAGCATGGATATGCACTGATGGTTCCCATCACTTTTTTAAGGGATGGATGGGTACACTCACTTTCACCAACTTACAGGAATGGATTGGGTCCGCATGAAGTCAGCCGATTTAACTATCAAGATTCACGGCCACATATTCAGATCCAGACATCTAGCCCAAAGCCATGGCATCCAAAAATGAGCCGCATCAATACAAGCCTTCATCTAGTTCCTTTTCTAACGGGATATGATTAAGTCCTGGCCCGACTCACAAGCTTCATTAAATCAGGCCTGAAGCTCAAAACTTAATCCATGTTGGAAATGGCCCCACAAGCCTGATAAATAAGCCTGGCCCATTGTCGATATTGCTTGCAATTTGGGAGGTTAGATGTTGGCATCGGGTCCATTAATTGATGGTGATGGGACCTGCAGCTACAAACTTAAAGAAATACCAAGATGGAATATTTCCTCACTTAAACCAACCCTAATTTGTACATATGTCTAAACATGAGCAGCAAATTGGCTATTCCGCAATTTTTTTTTCCTGACTACTATGATTTGCATGGCGGGGCCAATGTCCAATCACTAACTGCTACATGAATGGATGCTGTTGGAATCTTGAATATGATTATTTTGCTACTCAAGCCAAACATGAAACCATGGGCAAGGGAGGATTAACATGATCTGAAACAACACATGAAAAGTTTCTATACATCGAATTCCGGATTTTGATTGCAATGTGCCGAGCGGACAGCACCCTCAGTGTGGGCCTGGCTCTTCGACAATCCTAACAGGCTAACAAGAAAAAGTAGGCCCTAGCTTAGTGATGAGACTTTGCGACAATAAGTGACCCCGATATAAGATATTTGTGAGTGGTCAGCATCAATATGAAGGGCACATTTGTGTAACATCTACACGAAAACCCTGATTTGAAAAGCAATTTGGAGTTAGTAGAAAATGATTTTTCAGAGGGTATAGTAGAAAGTTGATTAATATAATATGAATGTTAAGAAAGACAAATATAAGCTCCCTGTTGCATTTGGCCCACCTAGGCCGACCGAGTGTCGGCAAACTAAAAACAATGACATTCGACGTAAGGGTGTGATTTACTTATCAACATCTTATTATAGTACACCTTTCATTCTCTTAGTTTCTTTCCCACTGTCAATCACTTTTCCATGGCTTGGAAGGTACATATCACTGCTAACTACTAACCTAATCCAATTTTATCTATTTGTTTTAAAGGATGTGCCTACTTTGACAAGGGGAATGAGCCGGCCGGGTGAGACACAAGTCCCCCCAGTGGCTGTCACTTTTTTGTATTTCAGTGTCTTGGACGATGATCGATTGTTGGTTTTATAGCGAACCTAACAACTGCAAAGAGAGGGGCGGTATGGGGGATGGGAATATGGGCCCTGCTGGGTGCAAATGGGTGATAAGGACTTGGATCTAACATTGGGTGATTCACATCTCACGCCACGATAATGCCCTCTTGAAAAAGAAAAGAAAAAAAAGGCGTATGTTTATTTTGATTGACCATGTGAACCTCGGGTTTGGTTGAAATTTGCTACTCCAGTAAGTGAAGCCTGGTTTGATCGGACGAGGGAAGAAAACAGTGAAGCTGATGGTTTTTGATGGGTCAGGCCCAAATGACTCGGTCCATAATGACGGGTCAGGTCCAAGAGATTCAGTTCACAATGGTGGGTCAGGTCTGAGTGACCCAAGGCCGTGATGAGCCCAGGTCCAGATCCACTCGTCATGGGTCGGGTCCGGGTCCGGATCCACGAAGTGACGAAGTCAGCGCGTCGTTACCTTAACCTACATTTACCAAGTCCCGCGGAGGAGATCCTATTTGCCTCATCTGTTGAGAGCGGTTCGGAGATTCCGCCGGAACGAAGCGTCCGTTGCTGAAGAGTCGTCTCCATCTGTTAAAAGAAGACTATAAATCAAATAGCCCCACCGGCACTGAGGGGCAAGCAATTCCTATCAGTATCTTGCACATCTCTTTGTATTCTCTAAATCTGTAACCTTTGCATATTGGAGAAGTAAAATCATCACCTTGAAGTGGACGTAGGTCACACTGACCGAACCACTATAAATCCTCTCTCTCCTTCAATTTTCACATTAATTATTCACTACTTGACCGGTGGTGCCCGAAACCCATTTTTGGCATCATCAGTTTTTTTTTTTTTTTTTTTTGCCCTTTTGGATGGGTAGATTAAAGAATCCTAGGTGGTGACCTCACAAAATGTTTGAGAAACATAAATATTTATAAATAATTTCTCCTTACCAAAAATGATTAAGTAGAGATGGAAATGACCAAGAACATAATAAATCAAATCTCAAAAAGTTTGGAGTCGTTTATCAGCTATTTTATGTGTGTCACCCCTCACTTCTTTAATAATCATATATGTCTTCTTAGGGCCAAATTGTTATGCATTCATCACGTCAAATGAGCTCTACAAAAGGATAGTTGAAAAAGTGAGGTGTGAATGAAAGGTGAAAGATATCAAAGAGAGATATATAACTTTATTAGGATTTGCATTATTAGGATGATGACTAGGTATTCATTTCTACTCTTTTCTTGATTCAATTTACATATAAGAGACGGTTTATTTGAGTATTGTTGGATATAAACTATGGTCTTCAATTTGAACCATGGATGACATAAATTTTTATGCATTCTGCGCAAACAAATAGGCTATAAGAATTTAGTTTCGTGCAAACAAATAGGGATTTATAACATATCTTTTGTGAAATGCCTTCTCTTTTGCCTTGGGCACCACTGGGTGACAGTTTGTGAGTTATAGTTCTCCATGCAGGAGAAAATAGCCTCCTTTTCCAAGGGGAGTAGGTGTTGAATTTAAATCAGCTAGAGGTTGAAATTGAGGAAGAAAGGAAGAAAAATCTAGTCGTGACCTTAATTATAATGATGTAAAATAAATGGCGAACCTAGGTACAAAGGCCGGGGCGTTGAAGCCCACACCGTATTTGAAAATTTTCAAAGAACCCCTTGCAAATTCTGATAATCAGTATGTGTTTTTTTGTTTTTTTTTTTTTTTCTATTTTCTTTTACATTTGCCCCTTTCCACAACTAAGGTTGTCAACTGGGGCATCATGTGAGAGTACCTCGCCTGGCCTGAACCTTAAAAGCCCGCAAAATAAGGGCTTTTTAGAAGAAAAAAAAAACAGAAACAATAAAAAAAACTCAATGGTCAAGACAATTTAGGCTTGGTAATTTAAGGGCCGGGCTCCCAGCTCAGGCCTTATCTTCTTATTCTATATAGCAGAATATATCATTAATATAATATATTTACGAAAATACACTGCTTTTGATTTCTAACAATCAAAACCCTGCCAAATCTTTCAAAAAATAATATTATCTTTCAAAAAAAAAAAAAGCCCAGCCAAATCAATTATATGTCCTACTATTCAAGGAGCACATCCAGCTTACATGATGAAAGATAAGCCTGAACCACAAGAAGGTTGGAAAACACACATACCCCCTCTGTTAAATATGTTAGGGCCTCACGGCCTTATAGTTGGACCATTAAGCAAACATGCCCAGCCCATGAGCCTACACATTCAGGTATAAGTTAATACATATCATAATTCATATTCATCTTTACATACAATCCACAAAGTTAGAGTTTAAGCCTATCCACCATCAGAGTGATGCCTCAACTTGATGGGTCTCACATTGGTGTGTGGGCCATATGTTTAAGATTTGGATTTGGGTCACCGAGTTTTAGACTCGAATTTTTCAGATGGCCCATTCAAGAAAGGTAAGTATGGTTATCTTTATTGCATAGAACACTGATTTTATACCATAACTATGACGGTTGACCATATTGGATTTTTAGGATGTTAAAAATAAAAATAGCATATACTTAGTGAATATAATATATTAGTAAGTGTAGTATCATTAGAAAAACTTATTATTATTATTCATATTACTTTTGTATAATACATATGTTAAGCTCCACATAACAAAGTTGTATGACTATTGCAGTGCATTGCTTGTCCCAAGGTTGAAGAAATGAAGAGGATTATCAACCCGGTTTTTTACTTTTATTTTTGATGGTGTGGGTATCCCTAACCCAACATGACTAATCTCGCGGTAGGTGGCTATTCGAGAACAAGATATTGAGAGCAAATCAAAGCCTTATGCCACTCCACTGACTCTCCCAAGTAGGTATTAATTATCACCTGATTGACACTCTATGATAAATGATTATATTAAAATTTGAAAAATTAGTGGAGGCACTCGGAGGGCTATGGCTTGGCCCTGCATGTGTTAGAGTGAGGACAACCTTAGTCTGGGCTTAGCTTGGCCCATTAATTCTCTTCTAACATGATTAGGGATGTAAATGGGTACCCAATTCTCCGATTACCCGGAGGTTCCGACCCTTTAAAAATCGGGTCTAAATCCTTATTTAGGCCCCAATAAGTAAATGGGTCCGGGTCTAGTTCCACCTTGGTTCGGATCCGTGGACTTAAAGACCCGACATATTACCTTAATATTAGACAATGTCTCCTAAAAATCATGTTTTTATAATATCATTTTCTACCTAAATCCGGACTTGGATTCAGACCCGTCCCATATATGGTTTTGGTTCTGGTTCCAGAACTAAGAAACGAGTTCTGAAGCGGTTACAGGTCCGGATCCGATTTCACCTTCTTTTAAACGGTTCCAATTCTGAATCCATCATGGACATGGACGGACTGACCCATTTACAAGCCTAAACATCACTGATCTAGCCGTATGAGCCTAGCCCACAAACACATGGAACAGGACAACCTTGATCTTGCTCGGCCGAGGGTAGAAATCTCTTTTTAGTGCATTTCATTTCAAAACCCTAGATCTCCTTCTTCTTCTCACAGCGAAAGAGAGAGAGAGCGAAGCGGCGGCGGTAGAAGCAGAAGCAGAAGCAGAAGCAGCCATGAAGTACAATCCTCGAGTGTCAAGTTCCCGTCGCAAGTGCAGGAAGGCGCACTTCACCGCCCCCTCAAGCGTGCGCCGCCTGCTAATGAGCGCACCACTCTCCTCCGACCTCCGCAACAAATACAACGTCCGGTCGATCCCCGTCCGCAAGGACGACGAAGTACAGGTGGTCCGCGGGACATACAAGGGCCGCGAGGGCAAGGTCGTGCAGGTCTACCGACGCAAGTGGGTGATCCACGTGGAGCGCATCACGCGGGAGAAGGTGAACGGGTCCACTGTCAACGTGGGCATCCATCCGTCCAAAGTAGTCGTCACGAAGCTGAAGCTCGACAAGGATCGCAAGGCCCTCCTCGATCGCAAGGCCAAGGGTCGCGCCTCAGACAAATCCAAAGGAAAGTTCACCGCAGAGGAAGTCTCCGGCCCTTCTCTACAAGAGATCGATTAGGTCTACAGTTATTTCTATTTGAGTCTTTCCTTTTTTGTTTGCTTGCTTTGATTTCGTTTCGTTTCGTTTCTTAAGATGATGTGGTTCATCTTCTTATATGCTGTAGGTATACTTTCTCTAAATCCTGACACTACTTTTAAGTGCCGCCTGTGTTGACATTTTCTGTGTTCTTCATTTGCTCCAAGTAGATTAGGGCACAAGAAAGACAACTGTTATCTTAGTTATATGCTTCTTCTGTGATGCCAAAATCATCTATTCTTAATATCCACATTTCTATACCCCTTGGAGCCATGATTTAAGTTTAATATTTTTGGTGTTTGTATATCTTATTGTCTGGTGTTTGATGCTTATGACGATGTAGGAATCGAAGCAAAGAGGATATAACATTATCTTTTATAGGAAATGGCAAGCCATGGAATGGTTATGGACCCCAATATCTACTTGCATTGCTCACAAGTGGATCATCTGAGACAACCTCTACTTTTTTAATCAACTAATGATAAACAGGGGAATATCTTTAATACATGTGCCTGGTCTGAGGCCTTAATGATGATGAGCAGGATCAATTATGATTTTTTTTTTTCGTAAATATGCATTTCAAAATCTTTGGTTTCATAGAAACATGCGAAATTTTACAGTAAGCAATTCCAGGAAATCTTGTGAAAATTACATCATCTTCATCATGTCATGTTGCAATCATCATCAACATGGTGATATTATGACGTTACTCTTGTCAATCCTCACATTCCGACTCGAATAGTGTTTGTTTGCCTTGGAAGCGTCTATCGTGACATTACTATCTGTAACCAGCCCTTTTCATTTCTATGGATATTTCAAAATGGGCAACGTATTGTATCATATCCAGTACTTTTGTTTTTATTTGTAAAATCTGTGTCCCTAACGTCTCCATGGCGCACCCCTGCCGTATCTGAGCTTCATAGTTTCTGCCATTACTCATCTCTTGATCAAATTGCCATAGCATCCCTAACAGGTTCCCTCTGTCCCACCTCACTCTAATCAAATGATTGTTCGTTTCTGTCTGTTGAATGGGATAGCGAGCATCATTTGTGATGGTCCCTTGTCAATGCCCTAATCCATTCAATAAGCTTTTGCTTAAGGGTTATCTTTGTGCTTTGGTTTATGTCTGCCATGTGTCAATGTTGCTCCTCACCTCACCTCACCTCACCATTTGTTTGTCCCAAGCCTAAATAGAGGTTGGGTTGTGTCAGTGTGGTAGTCAGCTGTAAAAGGAAAAAAAAAAAAAAATTGTTCGATTATGTGAAAACAGCATTCTGCCAACCTCAGTTAGACAGGATAAGATTCTGAGGATATTTTATTTTGACTATGCACCATTTGTGGATGATAGTTTTGTTCTTTTTTGTTTTTAAGAATTTGGGTGTTCTTTGGGCTTAAGCCATTTTTCTTTAAACTTGTTTTTTATTTCCAATGACTTTGGGAACAGATGCTAAGCACCATTTGCGAGTGTGGGATGAAACCTATGCATAAGGAAGTCATACTTTACAGGAGCCAATGAAGATTCTGATTCTTGAGCCAAACAGCTGGTTTTTGTCACCTTACTATCCTCGTCATAGCTCTTATCATGATTATAGTAATTAAGCTTGTTCGTTGTATCCTACACATCTGATTGCAATGTGATAAATCCATCCTTCTCTGTTCATTGCTTACTGGTAATGTCTTTTGCACCATGTCATACTCATTGTTCATCTCTATTCTCTTCATCTATTTTTATCATTCTTCATTCTTGTTGGAGGAGCCAATCAGGTTTTCTCCTTTTGTTTGTCACCTTTATTTAATCACTGTCATCATCGTCATTTATATGTTCCTTATCCTAAATAGATTGTGTTCACATCATTTGCAATGTTTGTTGCAACTTTTGTCATCATGTTAGTTCATGCCTTCTAGTGACATTCAAAGTTGAATTTACTTCTTTATACGTCAGTAACATATACTGGTAGGAGTTAATTTATGGATGAATGCTCACTAGGTTCATCTTTCTCCAGATCTATGATGGATTTAATTATATGGTTGTTCTACCCTTTATTTGTACTGCAGTGTGCAACTGTGCAGTTGGTGTTTGGTTGTGTAGGTTACTAGGTCCCTCATTATGCGGATTTATCTTGTTTTGGGTTTTTAAGCTAGACACAATTCATTGTTTGAGTGATGATGTGGTCATCAATCACATTTGGATTCATATGAATCTAATGTTGGTCAAATTCCCCAGAACACTTCTAAACACAACACCCCCTTTCAAATTTTGGGACATTTGAAACAATGTTAGGCTGTTAGCTATTCATCATTATTCTCTTATATGGCGTGCATCTTGTGCTCCATGCAAAATGGTTCCTTTTGTTTCAGTTTTTTTTTAGGGGACCTGGTTCTGTCATGTCCTTGTCTCTTAAATTTCATCTTGTTTTTCCCCTTCTCATAGAGTTTACCTCAAAATAATTTTGTTGACGTGCCCATGGATGAATTTGCTGAGCTCAAGTCCCATGTCAAAAAGGGATTACATTGTTAAGAGAGTTTCCTTTTGCAGCAATTGTTCAACCAAATTTGTCAATTAATCGAGTTGCTTGTGGATGAATCCTTTTCCAACTTTTAATGCTTGTAGTGGTTCTGGTCACCACTTGATGTATAATCTATTAATGTATATCATCTAATCATAGACGCTTGTTTCTCCATTGCATTGCATTGTCTTCCATTAAAGTAATGTCCAGATTTCTTTTTAGCCTTGCTGTGTGAACCGTTTAGTACGAGGTTTTCCCTTAGTATTTTTGCATGCTTTTATCTCCTGGTGACCTACGACTCCTATCTTCATTTTTCATTTGAATCAATTGGTCTTGAAGTGAATGCATACTAACGTAGAGGAACTGTTTCCTAGAGCAAGTGAATAAGATGCCAATTAACTCCTTGACAACTCATACTAACCTATGAGCACATGCACAACCAAACTGGTCCTTGGGTGGATCTTAGGTTTCTTTGACCATTCTGAGGCAGCCTACTTGATAACACAAGGGAATTTGCTGAGGAAAAATCCCACCAGACTTCTAAATGGAGACCAGTTAGAATGGCTTTCCAGTTCATATAGATTGACATCTTGACATGTTATGGGTTGCTATTAGTAAAATATAATAACTGAAATACTGAACAATGTTATCCAAGGAGTAGAATCCTGAAATGAAGAGCACAGCGTAGTCAACAAAGGTCGGAGAGTAGCAGAGCCTTGTTGAGGTATGTTAAGCTTCTCCCGCTTGAAGAAGTTCTGACCCAATTTGTTGGGGGCAAAAGTTCTAAGCAGAGGATACAACCGTTTGCCCCAAGATCTGCCTTAGCAGAGGATACAACCTTCTTCCGGTGCAGCTTCCAGTGCAGATCTTTGCACAATTTGTTGTTTCTTCTTTTGAAGAAATCAAAAGGACCCTTGTATTTAAGGGTTTAGTCACCATCCTTTACTCGACCTGTGTACTATGTGCCCCACTATAGTCCAAGTATACGGTGATGCCAGACTACACCCCAAAGGATGGGTAGAAAATGCAATGGCATAAAAGCAGAGGCAGAAAACTACTGTTAAAACAAAACGAAACCTCCTTTGGGCTAATATTTTCACCCCAAGAGGCTTAGTTAAATGGTTCTGGATCCAGCCCTCTACCTCTGACTCATATAGGTTCAGTAGCAAAAGGCTTAAACTTCTCAAAGTGAGTCTCTTATAGAGAGTGGCTCATCAAGTGAGAAGCACAAGACACCCTAGTGGTAGATAGAAACATAGAGAACAAACATGAGAGATATACCAATGCTTGTTGGGCCAAGCTTGGCTCGTGGATATGGCTTCCCACGACTCGGTCACCGCACCCAGATTGCCCTCTAGGTACTTCTCTCGTTTTTAATGTAAACCTAATTACTGACAGTTATGTTTACCTGTAATTGGTTATGTCAAATAAAAACAAAGAGTCGTGCTATTTGTCCCGGGACAAGTAGCATTTTTGAAAAACAAAAGGCGACTTGACTTGCATTCAAATCGACTTAAGAGTTAGAGGCCTCAAATTATGACGATGACTTAATTGCATTTATACACAATTTAATTTGGTGCCCTTAAAATTGATGATTAGATTGGCCCACGTCTAATCCACACTAGTCTATTCCAATCTCTCTTATCCCTTGTATTCTTAGCTTGATATTCCGCTGGCACTTGTGCTTGTCTTCCTGAAACTCGAAACGGAATCATAATGCCGCTATGCTTTTTTGTTTTTCAATAAAGAATCAATCGGTTGTCTGCGTGGAATTTATTTCCTAGCAATCCATGATTGAATGGATTCCATCAAAATATTATTAAAGAGATGGGGCTGAAGAGATTTACTAGGATTTGATTTACTAGGGTGGTGGCGGGATATTCATTTTTCACTAAAGAAGAGATTATTTCATGGAATTTGTGGATCTTTCTCCAATTTGACAGAAAATGAAAACCAGCCATGACACTTGAAAATCAAAATTCTATGCTCGGGGTGCTATATCAGCAGAGTGCATATCCTCGTATTCTTCGCCCCTCAATTCTTCAAAGTTCCTCCTTTGAAACTACCACAAATTCCTATGATTCCTAGGAATCCAATTCCTCCAAACAAATCGGGCCTAAATCATTCAGGTTATTGTCAGATCCAGTGAACTTAAAACCTGCATATATTGTCTTGACCTCCACGCGGTGATTTATGGTTTGGGTCGATCTTTCTAATGTTGGGTAGGGGTGAAATAAACTCTTCGGGGTTGTCCAAATCCAGGTGTTAAAAGATGCGGGTCCTATCAATAAATTGAGACTCCTTTAACTTCACTGCACTGACTGAGTCTGTGACACCGTCACTTGTCTTTATGTGGAAATGTCCAAGGGAGAAAATTACCCTTACTAAGGTTTATGTCAGACATTTCTGACCTGTTTAATAAATCAGTCTATGTACTTCGGAAAAAAAAAAAGAAAAATCAGTCGAGGTACATGCTACACTTCACTTTCCCGAGAGGGAAGAAATCCTTAAATTTTCGAGTCCGGATCACTTATCTCATTTGTTATACATTCACCGTGAGTTGACTAATAATACTCCGTCATGTCATCCAAAAATTTAGGTGATTTTAAAGTTTAAAAAGTTTAAATCAAATGAAAGAAAATTGCCTAAATTTTTGGATGACGTGACGGAGTATTATTGGTCCACTTATGGTGAAGATATAACAAATGTGATAGGTGATCTGGACTCTAAATTTCCTCCTTGTTCTTGAAAAATGTGAACTTCTTTGTATTTTTCCTGAGTTTCCAACCCAAGATAAAAATTTCCAGACATAATAATTCCTTCAGTATCTTTCCACTAACTATTAAAAAGTTTCCTTTTCACAAAATAGTCCTTTGAACCTCTGCCTACACCCATCCAGCCAGCCTACTGCCTTTTGAACTTTCAAATCATACAAGTCTTCACTTGAACCTACAAAATCACAAAGGATTTATACCATAATCCAACTTATGTTAATCTTACTTTAATTATCTTAGCTAATTTTCTTTTACATCCCGCAACTTCATTCTTAAACAATTTAAGAACAAGAAGGATTAAGTTTGTCTACTTTAAATTTCTTAGAATACAGGCTGTTGGATTTTATTGTGGGAGAACTTTCACTTTGTTGTTAGTGTTTTTTCCCCTGTTTTGGTCCTCATCTCAGTTAAATTCTTAGTGGGCGTTAGGTTTTTATATTAACCTCTTTGTAAGTAATACACACAATAAAGCAAGACGGGGATTCCATTCTTTTTTTGTAATTCCAATCTGTTTGGCAAGCTGTAAATTGACGATAAAGGCAGGTGTTAACAAATAATTTCCTCTTGCCTGTTTGGTTGACCTGATGAATGAAGTAACCCATTTTGCCTCTCAATGAAAAAGTGGAAATTTTCTCAACTCTTTCTGTCCTCAATCACTTAAATCACCTTCTCACAGAGTTAGATATCCATTACATCATTATATTGAGAGGTGGTCTTGCATCCCCACTTCTAGTAAGCTAATTAGGTGAAAGTTTCTCAACTCTCTGTGTCCTCTCATCACCTAGTCACATTTGCATAGGATTAGGTCTCCATTACTTTATTAAATTGAGAGGTGCTTCTCCATCCCCACTGGTAGTAAGCTAATTATATTATCTGATGTACTTTGGCATAAGTTCGGTTGATCTTATGATGTTGTACTTTAGGGGTTTTCGCTCTTTTGTTAATAAAACGTTCACTTATCTTTTAAAATAAAATTATATTATCTGATGGTCTACCCCGCATTTTTCTTTCCGTTTATATCCGGCCAAGGAGATGGAGTCTTTAAGAGACAAGTGAAAAAGAAGTATGCTCGTGCAAGGAAAAAAACCCCGAATCAAATGAGCAGTTGAATAGCATGATATCTTTTTATTTTTAATCCTATTTTGGTAGCCACCAGTTGATGCCGACATGGCGCAAGTATTATATTCCCACCCACCTTTTGCGAAGAAAGCTGTAGACAATCCAGCAATGCCTTTGACAGAATACATTTGGTTGAATAGGAAAACGCCATGAGATGTGCCAAAGCTTCATAATACGGTTTGGTAGTTGACTATTATTTTATTTCGGTGGGTGACTTTATTAGTGTGGGTCTTCATTTTTGCCTTCGAATGAGAACCCCAAACACTTCCAAAAACCAAATGCCAAATCCAATAAAGTAGGATTAGAAACAACAATAAAACTAAACAAGTGGATATGGAACTCTAATTATAATATAATTAATGAGAAATGATCCCCTGTTCGTTTTGTGTGGACCGAAGTCAGATCCACCTTATCTTGGTCTAATCTTATATAAAGATGTCCTACCGTGAATGAAGATAAGAATTAAACTCTAGTTTTTTTTTTTTGGGTAATTCAAATTCAACTCAATGGTTAATCTAGCTTCTCATCTTTTGATTAATCCAATGGTGCATTATCAATAATAATGGGTGTTAATGTGGGGCAGAATATATTCATATGGTAACTTGTGACCTCTTTTCTCGTGGTCATCGGAATTTTTTATTTTATTTTAACTAGCCCAGGTGGTTGGGTCTGATTCACATGAGAGTAAACCTTGGCATACATAGGGAGAGCACCCCCAGTTGGGTGAGAACAGGACTTGCAATCATAAAAATTGGATCATTTCTTGCAATGATAATGATTTATCTATTACTTTAGCTTAAACTAATATACTTTATTAAAAGACCATACCTTTTCATGTGCTAGAAGGGGTAATTTGGGTTAATAAAATATAATTAGCTTTTCTTGACTTGGTTGACCTCGATCTGGATGTGTGCTTTGGGGGCATGCCTGTCCACTCAGAACCTATGCACTTGGGTGGTGGAAAATCTCACTACATCACTACTTTTGTTTACTATACGTCTTGCTAATAAATAAAAGAGTATATCTTAACCATTGAATATTGATCACAAAAATTCTAATAACCAGTACATGGGAGATAAATAGAAGAGCTGTGTGTATCACATGTGAGGAATAGTAAAAAGATGAAAAAGGGCTTATGGGAAAAACAATAGAAATGAGAGTGCTGTCATGAAAAGAAGAATAAGATGAGACACAAAAACAAAAGCCAAGTGGGTAAGGATGAGTAGACTAACAGGGTTGTGGATGCCATGTCGGCAATGAGGGGATGTTGATGAGCCACGTGAAGTGAGAGTGGATTTATCACTTTCTGATAGCAATTTATTAATGTAATCTCCAATGATAATGGTAAAGGCCAAAAAGCGAAGATGAGAGTGCTCATGTTTTCCTCTCAAAAGCTAATGAATGGGGATTTCCTGTGAAAAGAAAGAGCCTTTTCTTGGACATACTAAATTTGCTAATTTATGATTGTCCTTTCTAATCATGTTAACAAGTGACAGTGTGATACACATGGAGAGTAATGGTAGACTGAAATGATAATTCCTGACCTGGACCACTTAAACACAATCCAGACTAAATTGATTCCATTCTTGATGGCCAGAGCCAGTATTCCAACTCATTGCTAGCTGAGCCCACTTATCATCATGTAGTACATGTCCAATTTTAATGTCTACATTGGTTTGAGTTTGACACTTCTAACCAACGGATTTGAGTCAAAGCTATGCATTTACCTATTTTGCTCAACTTCGTCCAAATTGAACCAAACCTGACCCAACCCAACCCAACCCAACCCAACCCCTTTCAGTTGCCACCCCTAAAATTAATTTTATGCTAACTGAATGGTTGATCTTAAATGACTATATGGAACATGAGAGAGAAAAACCCTAATCAGGGCTTTTACCCAAAAAAAACAAAAAAAAAAACTTTCAATGTATTATAAGACTAAGATAAACAAGTTTATTTTTCCCATTTGTAGTAGCCTAGTAGGTAGAATAATATATACTTGGTATTCTGGTTGACTTTTTTCATTCTCTTAGTATATTTAAAAAAAAAAAAAAATTGAAAATGAGTTTTTCTCTTTTTTTTTTTTTTTCTTTCGCGGAAAAAACGTTGAACATGAGTTTTCTAATCCTTCTCCGCGTGAGGGAACGAATCGAGCTGATCACAGGACTCCCTAGTTGAAAATGAGTTTGGTCTAAGGAGTTGACGTGCGAAAAACACATAATTATAATTTAGAATAATTTAAACCAGTTTTGACCCACGTATTAACACTTTCTGGTTGTTTGTTAACACTTTCTGGTTGTTTAACAGGCATATCCTTTTTATAAAAAAATCTGTGTCAAGTTTAGCTTTCTTTCTTTTCTTAATTTTCTATTAGGTCATTTTCCGAGTAACTCACATCGAATAGCTATCATTTAAACCAAAATCAACGAGTCACTAAAGGTAGATAAGTATATAATCAAAGGTAAATTGTTAGTGCTGCAAATGAGTAGAAGAACAGACTTCGACCAGCAGAAGAAAAGAAAAAAAAAAAAAGACCCGACTATGTTTTAACGGAGCCCATTTCCGAGTCGACCCACTTGAAGCACTTACAATTATGGTCCGGGAATTGGGAAGGAAGCTGCTCATCAACAAAAACAGTTGTCAATGGGTACTGACATAGTCCAACTTCAACCAAGCCGTGACAGGAAGTAGGCCTCATTCCCATCATTGAATCTCTACCAATGTGTATTTCCACACCAGATCATTCCACATTGGCAAAAGGTCAAATAAAACCTCCTCCTCTCTATTAAACTAAACAAAGTAGACGGCTGCAGTGGTTTTGCTGCAACCCGAGACCCCATTCTCTCAAATATGGTCAAACAGATCCTCCATCCACCTGTTCGACTCAATAATCTAACATTTCTATTTTGGCATTTGTGGCTCCAAACACAGCAAGAGCGTTGATTTGTATTCATCATCTTAGCTCACATCTCAATAATTAATTAGCAAGTCTCTCTCTCTCTTGTTTTATTAACTATCACGTGCTTTGACCCGAAAAGCTGGGTCAATCTCCACGCGGTAGAACAATGTATTGTAGAGTTGATGGTCAAAGATTCGGTCGTGGACGCTTACAAGCCTCTCGTTCCCTTTCTATCTTACACCTTCCCTTTCTTTCCATCTTCTGTTTCTTAGCCGCGTTACCGTGTGAATGGGGCTGGACACTCTAGTGCAAGTTGGGAGAAATTGGCTGGCTCACACAGCATTGTTTACAATAAAAATGGTGGGACCCTTTTTTTTTTGCCTTTCCTAATCTTATCTGCTCAGCCGTACGATCTTGCAGGTTGCCAGCGGCTGCCTGAAAGTGATTGAGAGAGGAACCACGTCGGCAAGTGCCACTGAATGTCATGTAGGCATGAGACTATTTAATGTGTTGTGGACCTTGTGGTTAAAGCAGGTTTCAGATTGACTAGGACAGCTTCTGGCCGTCGGCCCTATTTACGACTGAATGACAGGATAAGGTAACGGTCGCAAGTAAGCCGCTGGTAGGTTTTTCCCTCTTAAACTGAGTTTGGTGTAGGTTGGAATTCAAGCTTTAACAATGAATCCGGATCCGTCCACAAAGGAGCTGGTTCCAAACTCCCCTATTTATTTTTAGGGTCTTGCTTCGACGATCAACAATGATTCAATTGGACTACAACAATGATTCAATTGGACTACAGAGCACATGAAAATCATTCAAATTCAAATTAAGTGAAGCTTCCGCAATGTTCTATGCACTCTAGCTTGACTTGGTATAAAAGCAGTTTAAATTATAATTATAATAATGGGGTCAAAGTATCAACAGAGAAGAATCTGTCCATAAATCATGCAAGGGCAATTGAGAATTTGAACGAATGAGTGAAGACTGAAAATCCCCAAGAGCTTCAATGGTCCCGCAAGGCAAATTTATTGGTTCCACCCCTCATTACAAGGAAATGGTTGACCTGTTCCATTTTTTACTAAGAAGTGGGTCTCATGAGCCGACTCTATTATGAGCGTCGAGAATTCCTGTTAGTCGGTCTCAAACGATCCACGACACTCATGACTCACCCACCTCATATAAGCACCAACAGGTCACGTCGTATGGGGTCGCTGAGTGGTAGTACCACCGTACAAGACAATGGGCCCTACTATTTAGAAAACAACAGGATTGGAATCTGCCGTCCGATGCCCATCCAAAGCTGAACTAGAAGTGGACCCCATCTCCATTTACCACGCAGTCCCTTCCAAGGAGGAAAGTGTTTCTCCTGCACTCCTGTGCTCTACGGTTCAAAAGATTGATGCCAGCTATCGGACTTTAGGCTGTGATCCTCAGACTCAAGGGGGTCCTGCCTTTGGAATGGTCCACATGTGCTGCGTGTAAGAGAATATTTTCCGAGAGCACACGTGCTTTTACCTAATATATAACATGGTTGGTAAGTGAAGCCATTGTGCACCACGTTATCAATGGCAGGGACGTACTTCCAACTAGATTAGGACCTTTTTAACAAAAAGTCTCCATGTCCCGGGTTTTGTCCCGGGACATGTAGCATTCCTCCCTTTTTAATATCCTTAACTGTACATTTTTTTATTTTTTTTTATCAATCCATGATGGGTAAAAGGCTAAAAGTCTAGTCAGAGGCAAAATTGAGCCGGGTGCCTGGTGAGGAGGGAAATGATCAGTGCAGGTGAAAGAACTTATCATGGTTTTTACTGCTACAGGATCCGATTTGATGGAACATATCTGGATAATGGGTCCCCAAATCTTGCAATTCACAGCCACCATTGGGTATGAGTTTATTACACTCATCTCTCTTTTTACTTTTATACGTGATTAGATGGGAAGATCATGTGATCTCTTGCAGTGAGTGGAGTGCGGCCTAAAATTAATCCTCATTTATAGTTTCCTTAATAATGTTCTTTTCTCACAATGAAATCTTAATCTTATTAGGTTTTTTAATCTCTCTTTTTTTACCAAAATATGAGTGCTAGATTTGATTGGGCATGTTTTTCTTAATAAGATTACAAAGCATTTCTATCTGCAAGGTTTTATATCATGTGGGGCCTGCCATTTAGCACGTGCGGTCATCAAAGATCCCATGATTGTTTGACACATATATCAAAGATGAGCCCACATAGAGCCTTCTTAGATTTGGATTCACATGAAGCCTGCCTCCACCACCACCATCAAAGCTACTTGAATTCTATTCTATGCTATTTTAGTTTATCCTTGACCAAATCTTCAAATAAGATGCACTCTTTATATCCATTTTGACTAGTTGCTTTTGTCCCTGTTCTCTCTGTCCTACTCATTTTCTTTAAAGGCTTTCACCCTGTATAAAAAATATTTCCTAAAAACCTCATTTGTTAGTGTACGTTGGATATCTCCAAATCATGTCAAACCACTCACTATTAGTTTAGCATCAATTGATGATACTCCTAAATGGTTCAGAAATTGATGATACTCATAGTTTACCCTATGTTTCCTAGTTTCACCCAACATATCTATCTCAACATTATGATATTTTCTACACTCAAGTAATTTCTATTGAAAAGTATTTCCGCTGCCTCTACTAACGCCTCAAGGTTTTGGTAACAATGGTTAGCTAAAGAAATTTAATATAGTATTAGAGCCAACCGGTCGCGAGTTCTAAACCTAGGAGGAACGACTCGCCATGAAAAAAATGTGTCGCAAAAAGTGCGCTGACAGAGTTCCAGCTAAGGGGGAGTATTGAAGAGTGGGCTCACTCGAGGGGAATCTTGAAAAGTATTCTCGCTGCCTCTACTAATGCTTGGGGTTTTGGTAGGAATGACTAGTTAAAGAAATTCAAGATGGTAAGTGCGCCGGTCGGGTTCCACCTGAGGGGGAGTATTGAGGAGTGGGCTCCACCCGATAAGGAACATTGAAAAGTATTTCCGCTGCCTCTACTAACGCCTTAAGGTTTTGGTAGCAATGACTAGCTAAAGAAATTCAAGAAATTCTGCACGTAATGTTTTCTTCTTCTTCTTCTTATTATTATTTTTTGATAACGCAGGGTTTCTAGCCCTTTAGGCCAGAATAATCCCTACAGGCTCAGGAGTGAAAACTGGATAAAATTTCCAAATGACCCCAGTATGGAAGTGCAGTTGTTTTCTTAATTGATCAGCATTTTGCTCCGTAATCATACCAATTGATATCCAATAATTCTTTTTTTCAATCTTGTTGGGATGCAACAATTAAAAAGCATTCTAGAAGTAAGTTTTCATGTCATCCATCTCGCATTTATCCTATATTTGACATCCTCCTTAATTTTTTAATTATTTATGGTGTCTCTTGAGCTTTAATTTTTACAAAAGTTACATCTATTTTAAGATCCTCATTGAAGTTATAATATATATTATTCTATATTTCTATGATTTATTATAAAATTCTTGGATTCTAAAGTCTCTTGCCATCTCTGAAGTTTGAAATTTATATCATCTCTCGATTCATATATCAACACCATATCATCTACAACCAATATACACCAAGGCACCTTGTCCAGAGGTTAGGCTAACTATGGCTTGACTGTATCTTGTCAAAAGAGGAAATTTCAATTATTTTTAATTTTCAATTCAAAATTAGAAAAGCAACTTTTTTAAGGGAACTTTTTTTACTTTATTTGGATGTGTCGTTTTCGGTCTTCAAAAGATTCTGCTCCATGATTTCAATATTTTGGATTTAAATGGATTATACAACATTTGTTTATTTGAGAAAGCAGGCTCCAACTTGTTTTTCCCGATAACAAAAAGGTTGTTAAGTTGGTTGGCAAATGGCAACCCCCTTCTCACCTTGATGGTTCAAACCCACCCCCCCACCCCCCGGGCGGGGGATTTTGATGGGTCCCAACCCCCTTAGCTGGCCTATCACACAAAAATAGTAAGAAGAAAAAAAAAAAAAAAAAAAAAACCCCATTTGTAGAGTTTAAGGCTCTATTTGGCTTCATTCCAAGAATGTCTCATTTTGGAAATGAATGAATAAAATCTATAAAATCTTCCCCCCACCCTAGATTTTCTCTTTCACAAAATTCCAACCAAACAAGTTTTCTTCATTCATCTTAGAACAAAACAATCTCGGAATGATGCCAAATACCAATAGGCCCTGATTCTCTCACTAAAGTTTGGTAAGATAAGAGAAGAGTAAGAAGAAAAGGGCATTATTGAAAATAAGGTGAGAAGAAAATGTGTGCTTTCAATTGCGAATTTACAAAGAAAAAAAAATAAATTTGGATCTACCTCTTTTCAAAGGAGAAAGTACGATTGAACGAAAGCTTGTCATTCCTTTCCTTTGTTTCAAAAGATCTTGTCTCCTTAGCTACACTCTATTTGATTACACACTCTACAAATCGACATATTATATTTCTTCTAAAGCCATTGCTTTCTTTATTAATTAAGTAAAATCTTTTTGATTTTTTTTTTTAAGAAAATGCTTTATAAAATCTATATAACACTTGCTGAAAAGAGTTAGGTGGCCACCAAGACAGGTTTTCTTGTGTATTCAATCAAACAAAAGGGCAGGAGCTTTTCCCAATTTGGCTAAAGAGAAAGAATGTATGATTACAGAAAAAAGGCTCTCTCCCTCTTCTTTAAGTGTTATTTTTTTGGTACCGCAACTAACAATGGAGTCTTGTACCCAAGATAGCTCTACATATAACCCCATTCACTTTCCTCTCTATAGTCGATGTGGGACTCCGGGGCGTCACAATCCACCCCCCTTAAGGCTGCACGTCCCTGAGTAGCCTGCCAGTCAGTAGCCTGCCAGCCCTCTTGGCCCGCCCACATGGAGACCCGCCCACTTACACCAGACCACGGCAGGGGACCCACACTCGAACTATAGAGAGGAAAGTGAATGGGGTTATATTGTACCCTGCATCTTTTGATGGGTTGAGGCCCATCAGAAGCAAAACCGTGAGGCCAGTGGGCCAAAGTGGACAATATCATGCATGGGTATGGGTGGGGCGTTACACAAGTGAGAAAGGTGATGTCGGGCTGCCAACGAACTTAACAGCCTCTTGTCCTCTCTTTTCTTTTCAAAGTGATCTAGTGCCAATAGAAACTACAAAGTAAAGAGATTTTCAAGGAATCTGCACAACATTCTACAAAGAGCAGGTTCATATCATAGGAAAACCATGGCACAATAGGGTAGATGGACTTGTATGATGACAAATGAACCCATTAAATTAAAGTATGCATCCACAACCTGCAGTGATGATAAGGAAAGGGTGAGTAGAGAAGCACCAAGACCATAGGCTTTATCTTGATGAATAGTGATAGCCATGCTTTCTAAAGTGATGGCCAGTTTATCTCCCAACAGACTGATAAAGGCCAAAAACATCTGTGTCATTTTTCAACGGATAACATAATTTTCAATTGTGAATATGACAGTTCAGGGCTTTGTTGGTAAATGGGAGGGTCCTCCAGTCAAAAAGCACCTTGATTAGCCTCACCTAAAATGAGAATAGGTTTATCTTGACATAGAATAAAAATCCACTTGGACCAAACAGATCTAAACCATCCAATAAAATACCAAACGTTTAATTTTACTTTTGGATATTGGAACCATTACCTGCATTTGCACGCCTTTGATTAGATGGTCCGGATCGCTAATTGACACTGCATTTTCAGATTATGGACAATCCAAAGTGGGCCCAGAAGATGAATTGCCAAAATTATGTTGACATCATGTGGGTAGGCTTAATCACTGATCTTTTTAGGAAAATTTTCTATACGGTAACCTACGATCCTTGATTTCTGTCCCTTGTTATCAAAGTTGGCCAATTTACCCAGACATTCTCCGTACAGTTTGTACTGCTGTCCAGACCAAAAGGTTTGTTTTTAATTGCGATATCACAACAAATATTACGATATCACAATTTAAGTTGTGATACTGCAATTTATGTTGTGATATCTCAATTTATATTGCGATAGCACAACTCGAAAAGCCATTTTCATTCGTTTATCCCTCGCTGTTTGACTATTTCTCATTTTCACCTGTGGTAACTCTCTCCCCCAGCCGAACTTGACCATCCTCCTTCTTCGCCAACCTATTTACAAATACGCAAGGCCACCAATGTCCGTTCGACGTCGATGAAACATCATCGTCTCCATTGTCTCCATCGACTAGGGATTTTGGCCACCATTGTTTTGCAATGTGGCCGTTCCAAGCTTGGTGTTGTTGCAGTTGCTCCTACTGAACCTGGTAATCCTTATTCCATCTTTTTTTTAGGGAAATATGGTATTCTCTTTCATTTTCCTTCTCTCTCTATTTATTTTTGTTTGTGGTTTTGAAAACCCTAAATGCTCTGGTTTCCAACTAAGACGATCAATTGTTGGTGGAGTCTGCACCGACATCATCTAGGGCATCAAAATGGGGCGAACTCACTTGTATGGCATCTAGGGCGGCCGCCCCAGATCAAAGCCTGAATTCCCCTTAAGAATCGTAATGGTCCACTGCTAATGCCCCATATGTATCAAAACTACCGCCCCACCCCCTTCTTCTTTGGTAAGCATGCGTATTACTTGTATTATTCTATGGACCTTCCCGTTAGCATCAGTTGAAGAATTGAAACCCACGCTGTGTTAAATATGACTTTGCTTGAATTTGTTCTAGTGGAACTAAAATTATCGCTCATGCTCTCTAATCTGGCTTTATGTCAAATGTGGAGTTATTCTTGCAGAGCATGGACGCAAATAACTCAAGCCAAAGATAAAAGCAACGGAACGGAAAAAAATTTATAAACAAAAACGCATTTGTTGACTTTTAAACCTCACTTTTTTGCTATATCACAACATAAATTGCAGTAACGCAACTTAATAACTCACGGTATCGCAATTAAAAACAAGCCTTTTGGTCTGCACGGCAATACGGACAATACGGATAACGTCTGGGTAAAATAGCCAACTTTGATAACAAGGGAGAGAAATCAAAAACTTTAGGTTAATGTATAGAAAATTTCCCATCTTTTTAACCAAATTTTCATTGGGAGGCGCCGTATGTATGTCATCATTCTACTATTTAATCCATTTGACAACTACCAATACCCAACACAGTTTCTTCTACTCTATGATAAAGACAACTTAGATCATGGTTAGGCGCGATCTGTATTCTGTAAGTGGAAGGAGACGTATTATATTACACACTATATACCCCCTGCCCGTAGACCACATGGCATTAACATGTGTTCAATATTCTTTCCAAGAAAAGGATCCCTAATCCATCTGAATAGTGCTAATTGGATCTTAAACTAGTCTATTTTATTACATTTAATATATTAGATAATCAAGATTATAATAAGGGAGGATTTTCTCTGGCGAGTGTGGATTGCATGTGCAGTCCAGCTCTTTCGGGCTCACCTTTAATTTACTCTTATCCCCTCATAATTTGGCACTATGCCTTGGTCATCAAAATTTTACTCATCGTTGGATTGAATCTCAAAAAAATCTATGGTTAAGTGACTGATAAATTTTAAGGCTATTAAAATAAGGGCTATGATGATCTAATGAGATTGATTCTTTGCACGACTCTTACATATAAATCGATGTTTCCATCCATCCTATCCGTAACAACCGGAAAGCATTCAAGTGTGAGTCAAACCCCATCTTTGGCATATGTAGTTTGCTCGTAGGTGGAAATACTAATCCTCTTATAATAAGAGCTAATATATCATAATCTCTGGTTATTTTCTCTACTATATGAATTGGGTCTATGTCAGAGAGTGGGTGGAGTCATCCAATACAGCTATTTGAAATCCGTTCTTTTTGGCACTTTGTTTCACCTTTATTTCTTTTTTTCATTTGAAAATACTGATGAGAAGTACCAAAAAGAGAAGACTTTGGCCTCTGTACAGGATAAAATAAGGTGGGTGTGATTATAAATTCCCATGTTGTTTTCTACACATCTACAAGTCCACTAACTGAGAAGCCACAGGTTTCTCTTTCGTCATCATTTACAGAGCTGAAAAAGATAAGCATTGTGGAATCGGTGTATAAATATATATATATATATATATAGAGAGAGAGAGAGAGAGAGAGAGGAATCAGGAAAAGAAAACCAAGCATTTTTCACGTTCCCAGCTTTGTGGAGTGACAATAACGCAAAGACAGCACTACATGTCTCCACACAAGCTACAAGAATCATCTTGTCTTGGTTACAGGAAAATAAATAGGGCCTTGGGGGGTTTAAAACAAGCTTAAAAAAGAAGCTTATCAGGGGAATCTTAGGATGGGGTCCACATTAACAGTGGGTAGTACCAGCAAAACTGGGACGTCTAAAACCATAAGGCTTCAGCACCACAAGTTTTTAGCTCTGGTTTTGTATTCTGGGTCCCATGTTACCAGTGAGCAGAGGGTTTTACTATGGCTTTGTAACAACTATGAACATATTTATGAAAATGGAAGATGCGCATCTGGACCACGCAAAATCTTGAAGGGGAAGAACGGCTTCTTAGAGTCATTTCTCACATGGTAGCCTAGGATTCAAAATTGGGTGGCCACCATCATTCACCTAATGGCGTGCTACTTCATCTTAGGTCTACTTTCGTCACCCACCTGAGATCTACTTTCGTCTCCGGAGGGCTCGCCCCACAGCCCTATAGACTAGGCAAAAAAATAAAAAAGTCGTGATGGGGGTTCTTGGGGCACATGATGATTTGAAGTTAGAAAAAGTCAAGAGGTGGACTCAGTATTAGATCATAGTGTATGAAATACCCCTGATAGGCATGGGTTAGATGAACCGCAAACCATTTGCATTAATTGTTTGTTGTCGACTGGTTAGAATTGCTTGAATTGATGGCACACGGGATTGCCTTGGGCCTCTTTTTTCTTAAAACCAGAAAATAAAAGTGTTTTAGATGTGAATAAATAAACTAGTGATGAAAATATAATCTCAAATTACTAAAGTTTGGGACTAAACACAGAGAAGTCATTATCGGTCATTTCAACATATATGACTGGTTTTTCACTCCATTTTACAACTATGACTCTACCCATCCAGTGCATCTTATCCTGCATCTATCAAGGGAGTGAAGGTACAGCCAAGGAACTATATACCCTCTTTGCCCTAGGGAAAATTTTACTCCAATTAAAAAAACACTCACAATTAAATTGATTCATGTAAAACATATAATTTAAAATACACAAGTCTCCAATTAAAGTCATGTATATTTGCAATAAAACAAAAGGCCAGGCTTCAATTAAAGAATTTGAGGTTTGGAAAGTTTTTTTCCCCTTCCATACCATTAGATACTTGTTTTTTTTTTTTTTTTTTTTGGTAAAAGCATACCATTAGGTACTTATTTTACTTTTAGTAATAATGGGAGGTTTAGTTAAATACAAATTATCTTTGATGGTCAACCCAATGAGAACCAGTCGCGGCTCCAGAAATTCGAGTCAGTGGGGTCAACAAAATACTTATCTTCCACAAATCCAATAAATTTGTTTTTACCTTTATCAACATTTGTCATTTACTTATGATAATATTATGGTTTTATCCTTCTAATACGGAGAGAATATTGTATTTAGAGGTTAAGTTAGGGTAAATAGAGATTTACCGACAAAATTTCTAAAAAGGGGAATTTTCTTTAAAAAGTAAAATTTGGGCCCATTAATTTTTTTATTTTTATAGGCAAATGACCCATTAACTTAGGGATTGGGTGAGATTAAAAACTTCCAATAACTTCAATTTATTAAAAAGTTTTTTTTTTAGTATTTTTTCAGATCTCAATGAGGTCAATTGACCCAATTGACCCCACTGGGATCATATAGCGCCGCCCATGATGAGAACCACAATAACCTCTCCACAAGTAAAGCAAGATGCAGGGGAATCGATAAATGAGGTAAAAATGAAATTAATGGCATAAACAAAACCAACAACAGGAAGAGGAAGACTGGTTCCTAAAATTTGTTACTACATACACTATGAATGACTAGTGGAGTGAAAAGGGGAGAATATTGGTTGGATATAATCTTGGGTCCTAACACCATCATAAGTCCCCAAGGAGGTCAACGAGAAAGGGTTCTTGAATTATATGGATTAGAGGCACAGTGATATGCATTTTCTTTTATTATCTAAATTAGAAATAGGCATTATTCATAGATTAGTCTATTTAAAATTCACATTGATGGACAAGATTTAGACAGTTTAGGGTAACATTCATACTAGGTCAGATGAGTCACCACAAAGTTTTGATGATGCTGGAAATCACAGTGCCATGGATAAAATATTGCAAAATGTTGCGTTGAACCAAGCCTTAACATTCACTGACACTCCCATGCCTACACACAACATGTTCATGCACTAGGCTAACATCCACATTAAGGCCCCACTTGATAGGCCAGTGCCCATAATATGCAGCGATGAGACTATACAGACTGTCTAGACTATTCTTCCAGATTCTAAGTATGGACAGTTGCACATTTCCCACACTGTAGCCATCCATTTTAGGCCTCTGCAGTCTGCCCCAATGACCAGTTTGCTCACACCATAGGATTTTTGGGGTGTGGTCCATCCACTAAGAGGCCCGTAAACAAACAGTTGGGCCCCAAAAAATAAAACATTATACCTTCACATTTGACAATAATAGTAACAATAATAACAAAAACAATAAACAAGTCTGATTTATCATCACTTTCTACACGTACTAATTAAGACCCACTCAACCTCAATGGATAACTCAGTTGTCCTAGGACTACGATTTGCATCTGAAAGTTGTAAGTTCGAAACTACACTACTATACTGGAACTACAAGGGAGTTTATCCGACTTCTCTCTGAGCCCGAAGGGACTAGTCCAACACAAAAGTTGGAACCCTCTAATAGCTAACAAAATAAAAAGAATCAAAAAATAAAAGACCCACTTGAGGGAAGTAGATCAATAATAGTATAATAATAGCCACAGCAGGTGGAGGTGAACCTATCCAATAAGACAAACTCGAGTTGGGCCTAACCAATGGCCCTATGCCACGTCAGCCTTGGGGGAGTCTCATATTGGATGAGCATATGCTTATGTCTTATCTCTCCCCCTCCCTTCCTCGTAGTAAACATGGGCCCACAGCCCATGCCCCAGCCCACCCTCTTGCAAGGAAAGATCACCCAAAGCATATCTACAACAACACAATTGGGACATTAAAGCCAACAAATAATGGAAGGGAATTTCTTTCTTTTTCTTTTTTTTTCTTGTTGTAGATAAAGAAGAGAAAACAAAAGTTAAAAAAACAGCAGAGAGGCCATGCTACAAGTCAGCACTAGCAGCAAACCTCAGGGGGGATGCACTTGCATACATCCAAGGTCCATGGTCATGTGAATTGCATCAACTTGCTTGGTGGGCCCCACCCACATACACAAGGAGCCTCTGCCCATGAATCTTCCCACCACCCTCCAATGAGTTGACCCACATCAAAAACCCAAAAAGAAAATTAAAAAAAAAGAAAAAGAAAAAGAAAAAGGAAAACACACAAAAGGCCTACACTCCTATAAATTCAATTCCCCCATCATCCTCTTCCCCTATTAAGCATCTGTCTGTCTGTAACCTCTTTCCTGTGAAGCACAACACAAACAACACACCACCTTAGCCTTTCTGTGTTTGGTGTCCTTTTCCTAGCAACATGGATAGTTGTTGTATAGATGAGGCCTCAAGTGAAACAATTTCGGTTCCGGCGACGCCGTCCCCGGCACCGTCAAAGCAGCAGCCATCAAAAGGGCTGCAACGGGCAGGGAGCGGCGCCAGCACGGTCATCGACTCCGCTCTCGAGAGCGGAGTCGAGGCCGATTCACGCAAGCTCCCCTCGTCCCAATACAAGGGGGTCGTCCCCCAGCCAAACGGCCGCTGGGGCGCCCAAATCTACGAGAAGCACCAGCGCGTCTGGCTGGGGACGTTCAACGAGGAGGACGAGGCCGCCAAGGCCTACGACATCGCGGCCCAGAAGTTCCGCGGCCGCGATGCCGTCACCAACTTCAAGCCCTTGTCCGAGACCGACGACCAGGACGAGACCCAGTTCCTCAATTCTCACTCCAAGCCTGAGATCGTGGACATGCTGCGAAAGCACACTTACAATGACGAGCTCCAACAGAGCATACGCCACCATGCGGCCGGCGAGGACGGCGGCATGAAGGGCAACAAAGGAGGATTATTGGATATGAACGGCGGAGAGAAGTCACGGGAGCAGCTTTTCGACAAGGCGGTGACGCCCAGCGACGTCGGAAAGCTGAACCGTCTGGTCATACCAAAACAACATGCGGAGAAAAACTTTCCTCTGCAAATAGGGAGTGATTGCAAGGGCGTGCTGTTGAATTTTGAAGACGCTCAAGGTAAGGTTTGGAGATTTCGCTACTCTTATTGGAACAGTAGCCAAAGCTATGTTCTAACCAAAGGGTGGAGCCGGTTTGTGAAAGAGAAAGGTCTGAAGGCTGGGGATGTTGTAAGCTTTCAGCGATCGACCGGGGTTGATAAGCAGCTCTACATCGATTGGAAGGTACGTACCGGGGTCGAGCCAGTTCAGACACCGGTTCAAGTTTTGAGGCTCTTTGGTGTCAACATTGTCAAAATTCCAGTGGTTAACGCGATGGCCGATGGGGATTGGAATGGCAAGAGAGGTAGAGAGATTGGGATGGGTATGTTTTCATATGAATGCTTTAAAAAGCAATGTATTAGAGCATTATAACGGTCTTTCTTGTTCTTCCTTTTTCTTTTTTCCTCTTCATTTTGCTTTTAGTTTTTGTAAAAATGTGATGGAAGAAGGGAACTTTATGCTAACTTGGAAAGGTGATGTATATTAGATAGATAATGAAATCATTAGAGAAGCAATACCAAATATCTGCCTTTTCTTTGCAAGTATCTATTTTTTTTTTTCTTTAGTCATTGTTCCTTTTTTTATCTATTTTTAATTTTCATTTTACACTATTCTAAGTTCATCCGTACAACATAAATCCCATGGGAGATACCCAGGGTTATCAGTTAGAAAAAAAAAAAAAAAAAACATAAATCCCATGGTGGTTGTTTTACAAAATAACATGGTAGGTATTGAAGGGAACTTTGTTTTGAGAACCCCATTCAATCTCTTCTTTTGCAGAAATACAAAGCTAAGGATGATGTATTGACTTGTTCCTTTGGTTAGGGACCTCGTATAATCAAGGCAAAAAAGAAGAAAAAAAAATCAAGATGACAATTTTGTCTTAAAGTCTGTAAAGGAGTTCTCTCATTACAACAACACACAGATTATGGAGTTTTTGAAAGATAATATTTACACCCCAAATTCTTGATAGATACACCCCCATTTTAAAAACCCCCACAAGTAGTTATCAAAGAGCAATCAGAGGGGAAGACTAGAATAGCTGTCTATCCCACTTTGTGGGGCCGGCAGCCACGTTATGCTTGGTAGAAGGTTAGTTATGTATGATAACGTTAGTATACACAGGTACTAAATTTCAATTTGGATTTTTGATCAACAGCTTTACAGCATAATGATGGTTGAACTGAATTGTTTTAATTGAATTAATTCAGAGGCCCTCCATATAATAGTTATGTTCATTTAATACTTTGTCAAATAATGATAAACTACATATATATATATATATATTAGTTGGTTTTTGTTTTCCAACAATTAACTATAACATAAAATAGAGTACTACAATTTACTGGAGAATTTAGGAATAAGTCAATAATTAAATGATAAGCTTTAGGTTTATGAATTGGGATTTCAAATGAGTGCTTTTTAATTTGAAATAAAATTTTTAACACCTTTGAAATCCTAATTTAAAACCTAGAGCTTATTATGTATAGCTTATTTCTAATACACATCTAATCATTTCAATTTAATTGTTTCTCACTAAAAAGGAGTGGGTGTGGGGAGGGGGTTAATTATTTTATTTAATCAACAGGAAAGGAAAAGCTGCTAAGAAGATGGGGCAGCATGGATGCCCATCCATGAGAATGAATGGCCATGGCACCAATGACCCAACAGCAGAAGAGAAGCAAAGGTCTTCAAAGGTAGGGCCACTATAAAAGGAAATAGGGAAAGGCAGACAAATATATATATACAAAGGAAGATTTTAGTATCCCTGCCCCATGCTTGGGGTAATTAATTTTCTCTTGTGGACATTCCCCCACACACCGACTGATGCTAGGCACTGTGAAATTTAGGACGGTCCCCGTTTATTGATGGGTCCCAGCCTCTTTAACATTTTGTGGACTTTCCGTGGAAATCTTTTTTTGCCACAAACTCAATTAGTTTGTAAGATACATATATATGAAATCTTGAGATTCCAGACAGAGCAAATTTTCAAGATCTCTTGACTCAGTGTTGCGGACTTTTTAAAAAGTGATCATTGGCATCAGAGCATCCCTGCGCTTGGGATCCATTGTGTGGAAAATGACCCACATGTGCATGGAAAACATGCTTCAATTGCCATGAATATCCTTTTGAGGGACCCCTGCAAACACGCTTTCTGATTAGGTGCAGTCAGATGGTCCTATCCCTCAAAGGATTAGGTCTCTCTCTCTCTCTCTCACATACACTTCGAAAAATAGGCAGTTTAGAAGTTCAACTAATGATTAGTTAGTTGCATACCATCTGATTATTCATAAAGTGGATTTTTTTTTTATTTTTTTTATAATATTTCATTCATGTATTGATATAGAATAAACTTACCAGTAGTCCCAACTCCCAACACTTGGTATAGTGAAATTAAAGGAGCCAATATAAGAAGAATGATATGCTCGTGGAGTCGATGTTGTAGCTTTAGTTTGCATGAGGGAAGAAGTAGAGTCAAATTAAGAAAAAAGAAAATATGAGGGGGTCGAGAGTAAAAGTATTAAATAAAAAAGACCACTCTTTCCAAGTTAAAAATAAAGAAATGCGTGGCTTTGGGTATTAATATCCTCATGTGTGTTTTCATCGACCCAAATTGGGATTCAAATTTTAATAAAATGTGTCTAATCAGTGTCTTGTTACACATACAACTAATTAGCTCAATGAATTAGGGGAGGCACAAACGAGGGGAGCACCTTTAAAAAAGTGTACCATTGTTTACACGATTATTAAGTACACACCTAATCAGTTCTTAGCCGAACAAAAATATCTGTGTATGTGAATTGATTTTTCTCTCATTTTCAAAGCGTGAAATCCCACGTGGTTTTATGCCAATCGGCCTTATAAAACATGAAAGTGGAACCCACCATAGTCCTATGTTTATCGTTGAAATCCTTTTTGGTAAGGAAAATTTGAGCCGTTCTCCATACAGTGCTCTAAGGAATCTTTCCTCTGTTAGTTTTCTTCTTCAGTTGGGCTTTTGGATTCTATTATTCTTCAAAGTAATGATTTTCTATGTCTGTAATGTCCCTTTTTTTATTATTGAACGAACTTCCTACAGCAATCTGACATAAGGACAATTTTTCTCTAGAATGACAAGCTAATTGCAATTGCATTTTCACACTTTACCAATCCATATCAGCAATAGGGCCACTTCACTTTCTGAATAGGCCAGTTTTTGTTACAAGGAAACAATGATCAGAAAGATACTCTTAAACCTGCAGGTGTTGGCCCACTTTCATGTGGTTGTTCAGTTTGCCTGAGAAATTGAAACAAATGGGATTGGGTTTAATTGAGTCACAATCCAAGGTGGGCTGTTATCTTTTGGATGATTTGATTGATGATATTCTTTTTATGAAACTAATTTGAGCCGACCATGTGGGGGCACTGATTAAATGGTTAAGATCATTCAATCAGTGTATCTGTGCCATGAGTATTGGTTGGCTTTATTAAAATTGAATTAGACAAAATAGACAGCCATGATTTCTTATTTGGGTTGTCAATTTGATGCACTGGATAATTCCCCAATTCAAGCTCTGTGTAGGCACTCAAGCTCTGTGCATATTTATATCTAAAAATCAGGTTTATAATTGTTTTTCATCTTCTAGTTAAATTTAAATCCAACAAATAAAAGGAAATTATTATTATTTTTTTTCTGGCACTCATTTCATGGCTTGCGACTCCTCCATTCAGTGGAGGTGGGGCTATAAGAATAAAGTGGTGGACCTTGAAGTTTGGTGTCCTAGGATTATGAGAGGAGAAATGATTAAAAGTTAGGCCTTTTTCACAGAGATGGGTTGAAGTCTTCCACGGATAAGGAAAAGAGCATCATAGCCAAAGCATGTTTTTCTTCTCCATGTGTCTTTCTGCTGATATTTCGGTAGTGGATGGAACATTTTAGTTCTTGGGTTGGTTTGAATCATCTTTCCCACGTCAAGGATCACTACAAAAGCTGCTTGCTTTGGTGTGCATGAGAGAGAGAGAGAGAGAGAGCGAGCAGTTCTCCCTTTTGAATCTTCTTACGACAGAGGGGTGCAAAAGTCTTATATATCTTTTGTTAAATATCATCCCTATATACATAACTCACACCCAGATTAGAATTTCATGGGAGAGTCAAGTTTAGCAGCTTGGTCAGAGAGAGAGAGAGAGGTTTTAGCTGCTTTCCATGGGTTTGATATCTTGAATCTAAGCCACATATATGAACGGCCATGAATATACAAACATCCTACAAAATTTCACTGGTGCCACTCATACGAACGACCATGAATATACAAAAATCCCAAAAAAATTCACTTCAACCAGTGAATTCATCAAATGCAATATAACTCATGGCTAATTTATGCCTTTTTCATGGGAAATAATCAATTAGCGGGCCATTCTCTTGGGGCTTTTTGTGTTTGCATGGAAGTAAATTTCTAAGAACTCATGGTAAAACGAGTTTCAATAAGAGATTATTAAAAAGTTGGAAGAGTGAAAAATATGAGGTGTAGATGTAGATAGGACTCGTATTTTTTTAGAATTTGATTTACTATTTTGATGGCTGGCAACTTGAGTATTTATTTTTTGATAATTTTATCTAAAAAAGGACCCTACATGGTCACTAACCAGAAGTTGTACTAATAGTATATATGGCACGGAAGTGGTCCTAGGAGACCACTTTCGTTCTTTTTTTTAATAATGATTGAAACGTGCAACGACGTCGTCGTCACATTTAACCCATAAAACTCCCCTGAAACCCACTTCCCCATTTTCCTCTTTTCCTTGATCTTCCTTTTTGTCTTGTGCTCCCTTAGTGGTTCTTGTGGCAGTGGCAGTGGCCCTATTGCTCCTTTTTCTCGACGATTAAAACGTGCTCCCGTAGCGGCTCTTGTGGCGGCGGCCCTGTTGCTCAGTCTTCTTCCTTTTTGTCTTGTGTAATTTTGTGGTTGAAAGGCCTTAATTTTCCTTTCTCGTTATTGTTGGTGCTCTCTTAGTTTCACTGCCATTGGTTTTTCTGGATGACAGGTGTTGTGGAGTTCTTTCTTAAAAATGTCAGTTGATTGTGTAGCTGCTCTCATTCTCTATTCCTTCTAGTTTGTGGTGTTTTGTTTTGCAGCGCTCTCTTTCTAGTCAAAGTCTTGGGAGCAGTTTAAATTTTTTTTGCCATTGTTGGGCTTGCCTTTTTATATCCTATTTATGGTCTTGTTTTTCCTCTTTTTGTCCTATGACCTTCTTCCCTTTATATGTTATGGAAATTTATGGCAAGATAGAAGCTTGTAATTCCTCTGGATCTTGTAGTGCGTTCGCACATCAAAATAATACAAACATCATTTTTTTTCCGATTGCAATAGTCAGTGACGACGTCGTTGCTTCACAGAAGCTAGTGCAAAAAATTGTATGTGACTGTACAACGACGTTGTTTCTTAACAGAAGCTAGTGGAAGAAAATGTGTGTGACTATACAACAACGTATATATAGAACATTAGTGACGACGTCGATACTAACTCTCGATATTAAGTGACGACGTCGTCACTCGTTGAAAAAAGGCAAAAAAAAAAAAAAACAAAAAATCTGGCGGGAATACCATTTCCGTGCCATATATACTATTAGTACTTCTTCTGGTTAGTGGCCATTTAGGATTCTTTTTTAGGTAAATTTCTCTTATTTTTTCATTTCCCCTTAATTCATCCATCTAAGAGAAGAATATTTGGTGGCTATTTATGGCTCCTTGGTTTCCTCAATTTTAGAATATCTTAGAATCCCTAAGATTTTATTAGATGGCACTACTGGAGTGAAATTTGGATCAACGCCAATTCACAAAGGATTAGTGCATGAATGAATCTTAAAAAATTAGTTGGTTGCATACTCAATTTCTAGAAGTGAGAACTAAAAATCATCAGCATACAAATAATATATATATCAATCTTACTTTTAAACCATTATAGGAAGATTTCAATCAGAAAATGTGTGACCATGACTTATTTTTCACTCCTTTAACAATTTTATCGGCCTTACTCAGGAATGTAGATCTCAAAATTTGTAGTAGCCGTCTACTCTTATCCGCAATGCAAACCAGTACGCTTGACCTATGATTGGCACCACAAAGTTCTTTCTTGTTCTTTTTTTACCTTGCGAATGGGTTTGAGACTTATTAAGACCCCAACATGGTGAGAAGAGAGAAGACCCTAGAGATGAGAAAAGAAACCTCCTCCCTAAGAAGAGAGCAGACCTTAGAGATTAGAAAAGAAACCTCTTCCCACATAAAGAGGAACCCACAAATCGAACACAATTAGGTGAGAAACATTAATTGTATCTGGCTGCGCCTTGTTCTCAATTGGCACCACAACTTAAAAATAATCATTCCAAACCTACAAAGCAAGAGTTGGAATTAAGAACAGCTCCTTACCACCCGATTGGTAAAGAACGTTAGTTCTTGCCTAGCGGGTTTGAACCTCGGATATGTCAGCTATTCTCGTTTGTGCGGGCTCTTTTTTCACTTTTATAGGTTGCTTTTCTGTGTGTGTAAGCGGGCTCTCTCTTGGTCTTAGTTCCCTTGGTTGGGGTAACACAAATTAAAAAAATAAAAATAAATAATCAGACAACAAGAGATGGAATTCCTGCTCAAAAAGCTGTTAGATTGCTTAACATTGTCCTCCCACTTTAGGAGAAAAAGAAGCTAAAGGGGATTGATAATTTTTTAAAAATGAAATATGTTATAATGGTTCTTAGGAATTTTTTTTTAAACTCTTTTTCTTAGGTCAAGCGCCTACTTATATCCGTGTAAATTTGGGCCCATGACCCATCCATGACTAAGCTCCAAAGATGTTTTTTTTTATTACTACATAAGTGCTATATATGTGTCCGGGAACCGTGGTAATGATGATTTAAGAAATTGATAGGAACAAAATGCTGTTAGTCTAAGTTTCTCTACCATATATATGTTCAGGATATGAAGTTATGTGATGGCAAGGGTAAGGATAGGGTAGAGGGGTCATGGATTGGATCCTTTCACCGAGTCAATCACTTTGATGGTACCTGCCCCTCTCTGCATCTTTTCATCCAACACAGCTGCAACTACCCACACAGCTGCAACTATAGGGTGCATCAAAGAAATGAGACTTTTCATCCAACACAGCTGCAACTACCCACACAAAGACCTCTCTTGCTCTTTTGACAAAGTCTTGCCATCCATTCATATAGACAAATAATTTGATTTCAGCACAAATCTCACGTTAAATTCGTCATTCGGGTAAGCATTTCAAATAACAAAGTAGAAAGTTATTTTGTTGTTTGCCCATTGAGGCAGTGTAAGAAATTAAGAAGGTAATTAAGCATTTTACTGATGTGGTGCTTTAGTTTCCACTATTTAGCTGAATTCTTCTTTATCTTCAAGAAGCAGAGATAGGAAAGGAATTTTGCCCTTGAAAAAAATAAGCTAAGGCCGCACTTCTAAATCCACATTCAGGTGCCCAAATTACGATCCCTAATGGACTCGGAAAATACAATTTAATTATAATGAAGATTCTTGAAAACACCCTGTGGGCTTTAAGGCATAATTAAAACTAGGTTATTATAGAGAGGCACGTAGCTATTAAATAATAGCTTTAGGATTCTTTCTAGTACCCAGAATGGACTCATCTTTGGAGGAATCCTTAATTTAACTTTCGCATTGACTATCGTTGTCACTCATTTTATAGTCTTTGATATTATTGTATCACTTTCATGTCGACATGTTTTTTCTTTTTTTATGGATTGCAAATAAGATTTTTATTTCCGTGAGAAAGTTTCATTTTTCACCCACTAATGAGACATGAATTCATGCGGAGAGGGTGTATTAAAAAGTATTTACGCTTACGCTGGCCTTGCCAACACCTCAAGAGTTTGATATGAATGATTAGTTAAAAAAGACCTAATATGATCGTTGTAAACTTATTTTCATGTATTGCGCCAAAATACCTTCTTCAGGTTGTCACAGTAGAATCTACTCTTCCGCATACAACCGCGTAACACAAATGTAGCCTTAGCTTACCTAATTGAATCAATTGACCAAGTAGAGACTGCATTAAAGTTTATCAGACTTTCCAAAGGTCTGTAGAAATTTAGGCGATGATAGGCCAATAGTGTTCTAAGTCATTGTAAGGTCCTTTTCTGTCACACAAGTGTAATAAGAAAGACAATGCTGTAGCCAAGCGTATGATCAGTTTTCTAGACATGCATGTAAGGATTTGACATTGACCATCATATTCACCTTTGTAACATAAAATCAAAGTCAAAGTACTGAGAGAAGTTTTTCTCTTCGTTCTTGCTATGCTTCAATCAATTTACATGGGCCTGCAATAGAGATTGATTTGAGTACGTATTTAAAGAGACATGCTTGTATTAATTATGGGCATGTTCATCGAATGCTCAGTTAAGCAGGAAATGCTACAATTGACAGCTAGTGTCTACTGGCCCTTATTTATTTATTTATTTATTTTTCTATCTCCCTTGAATGGTGAGGAATGGCTTGAAACTGACCTTTTATAATTGGCGTTTCTCCCAAGTTACAGGACCGCAGGGCGTGTTTGACGCGTAAGACATGATAATGATAATGCAGGGAATTCATGTTGAGAGAACTCCAATCTGTCAGATTGTTAACCTCTTCCTGAAATTCTCCACATCCTCACTCTTTGTGATGTTAGAATTCTGAATTTTTGAGAATCTTCTGCGGTCATTTCATCAGTTTTATTGTAGCAATTAACCTAGGTACATACTGCAAAACTTTCCATTGAATACATTTTTTCAATAACTTCCCACAGATACTTAATCGTGTGAGAGATTCTTGCAATCAAGCAGGTTCTGAAGTACTTCCAAAGTATGCCAAGCCCCCCCACCGGAAGTATGCCAAGCCCCCCCCCACCCCGGGCAACTTGCACAAGGCTTTTTGTGGTAACAGATGACAGATGTAAAGTATTTTTGGGAGATAGTTGGAATATCTTAAGTTCTCAACCCTTCAAAAGTAGCCTTTTTAGATGTAACAACGGTTTGATTGGAGGGGCAAACATTGGATGGAAACATACTTAATAATAGAATATCTTTTTTTTGATCATCTACCATTTATATAACGAAGCTGAATCTTAGCTGGATTGGAAACCCTCGTTAGCAAAAAAAAAAAAAATTTCCCGCGCTACACAATGACTCCCCGATGACAAGCCAAAATAGGACCCACCTGTGCCATGTTTAGTACCCGTAATTGTAAAGGTGGGGCAAGTAATTTTTCAAGCTAGCTAGCTCGCCCTCCCTTCTCTGAATTCCAACAGGGAGGAGTAGGTTTTGGTGACTCTTACTTTTTTGTCGGGAGGATCGACAATGAAATCAGGCCATATCTGAATTGTTGTTTCCTAGGCAAAAGACTTTGACAAGTCGTCTATAATACAATATTCAAATCTCCAGATACATAGTACGATTTCAAAATTTCAGCAACAGAACTCACTTCTACCTAGGGCTGTCGACGATCTAGGTAATACCTAAATGCTGTGCTACTAACAAGAAGTGATTATTGTTTTATACACCACTTGAATGGCAAGTTGAGCCGATTCTTGCAAGTGGGGTGGTCAGTGGTGATGAATTGAAACCACAAACATCTATTTGAACTTCAACATGTGCTGTCACTTGCTGAGTAAAGCCTGCTTTTGTTGAAAAGTCATGACAAGTTAATTACGGTACTTACTCAAGGAAACAAGACCTGGGATCACATATTGTCAAACTTGGACTAATATTGGTCAAACAAGGCAATTCCACAATGTTTGACCGTGTCATTCCCCTCTTCTGAGATAAATTTTGGGTTGTAATTACGAAACTGATGAGATGGTAACTATTGTTTTAATTTATAGCATTGGTGATTGTTTGGTTGATTTATCTTTGAAACGGTTTTTTTTTTTTTTTTTTAGCCCGTTTTGAAGTGAGAGCATAGCTTGTTTGTGGAGGTTTATTGTTTTTTCTTTCTCTTTTTTTTCAGTGAAAGAGATAATGGGGTTCAAACCATTGGACTCTCATGTAATTGCCAAGTACAACGACACTATTGTAGAAGGTTTTTTTTTATTTTTTTATTTTTTTTTATTTTATTTATTTTTATTTTTAACAAATAGTAGATGTATGCAAATCATGATAAAATGCTTTGTTACAATAAATTTCATTGGAATTTTCAAAAATCAAACAGAAAAATGGAGTCATTTAGGCACTCTTTGGATCCTCAAACTCTGGTACGAAGCACTTCATTTACCTTTAGATTTTAACTGGTTATTGCAAAACAACGATTATATATGTAAGGACGAAGTTACATCCATGCAGGTAATAAGGACACCAACATGCTGACACCAACATGCTGTTATTTTATTAGAATTTCAAGAATTCATGTCTGAGAGAATTTCAAATTCTTCAAAAATTATCCCCTCAGGTGGAATTTCAAATTCCTATTTTTTATGGAAGATTTGAAATTTCAATAAATAGTATAGAGAGTGGAATTTCAAGAATTCCAAAAGGTCTTTTAGGTGGTTGGAATTTGAAACTCTAATGAAAAAAATAGAACATTTCAAATGTCAGGAGACAAGATGTCACATTATGTCCAAAATACTCTTAACTTCCCCACTTCTAGTAATAAATTCCGGTAAAAAAACAGGCCTTAAATATACGTGTTATTGATTCCAACCTTTATTGGATATCCTACTATAGTGTGGACTTTTTTTTTTTTTTTTTTGTTTTGTACTTTGGAAATACTAGGGTTTCAAGTTAAGGATCCCGAATCATACTTAAAATGCAATTTTCTTCTTAGAAGGAGAAACCTATTTTCATTTTCCCACAATTGAGGCTCCCTACTGTCCCTATCATGAAATTTCACAAAATAGGCCCATCCCTCAATAATATCATGGGTAGGTGACAGGAGAAGAGCTTATCCCAGCTGCAATAAAGAGACATGGCGGCTCCTCTGTCTTCTACATCAAATACAAAGTTTTTTTTTGTTTTCCTTCTTGTTTGTCATGTGATATCAGATTCTAGATCCAACAATGGATAGTTTATTGTGAGTACATGGCAAAAATCCTCACATATGAGTGGTAACTTAACTTTTAATTGTGATTAAACTCATGTCGAATTATAATATATTAAAGCTAATGGTTTCTTATTCATGTACAGGTGGTGAGACTCAAACTCATACTCTGTTGATTTTTAAAATAACTATCTAATTAATCACTACACATCTACACCACACCATACTAATACACAATTATTTTTGAGAAAAACGTAAAAAGTAGTTAGATGGAGCGGGGACTCTAACCACATAGGTCATACCAATGCTAACGTGCTTGTATGAATATCAAGCGAAGAAAGATGATTGGTAGATACTATCTAGTGAGTCTGGCCTTGTGGTTAAAGCATAAATATGTTTCGATATAGATTTGGAGTATAGTTAGATGCAATAATCTAAACGGCAAATCCAAGATTAAGATATACCACGAATGAAAGTAGAAATGAAATCTGAATTTGAAGTATATTTAAAAGTCTATTTTTGTCACTCCTCATGCTAAATTGACTCTAATATCTCATATCTCTAGAAGGATGAGAAACTTTAACATAAAAAAAATTTCACAACCAGCTTTGAGTCCTTGTTTTGAATCCTGAAAGTGCCAAGATACAATACAAATTCAGTACAATATGCAACCTAGCTATCAAGGCAGATGTAACTTGTCTAGATAGAGCAATTGCTGCCCAGATGTAACTTGTCTAGATAAAGCAATTGCATCCCAGATGTAACTTGTCTAGATAGGGAATTCGCACACTCTCCAACAAATTCTTCTTCTGGTAACTCAAATAGGCCCAAACTAAGAATTCATATTGTGGAAGGGGTGTTTGAAAGGGTAAAGAGCTAAGGTAAGATAACACAGAAAATGCAGAAGGGCTACAATATCTCTGGAGTTTATTTTAGTGCGTTAAGATGGGCAATCACAATTTATCAAAATGTTCAAGACAACCTGGAGATGGAGTTTCTCATTCTCAAAGCAACATGCACGAAGTGAGAAAAGGGACCTCATGTTCTTGTATGCAATTTATATGCAAGTGTTGTGGTATTAGCCCTTTTTTATTTTTTATTTTGGTTCCAGGGATTTTTTCAATGGAACTCGTTTATCAAACCCAGGTTGTTTGTATAAGGCTTAACAATTAGAAATCCTAGCAATTCAAAACCAATTAAAAGAAATATTGCCCTAATTGACAATTGAAGATAATATTGTTGTTTGTGCACTTTGTGATACCCTTATTTAAGAAGGGAAGGGTCTACTTGTACCTTTTGACCACGTTGATTTTTTTTTTTTTTTCTCTCCCAGTCCTTTCCTCATTGTACTAAGCTTCTACAACAACACAAGTTCTTCTTTTCTGATATTAGATGAGATACTTGCAACATACAAGGCTTATTTCTTTATTAGAACTTTTTATAAGAATTTGGTGCGTCGGAGAATTCTAAGTGTCCAGAGCAAAGAGCGAGACTGGGAGCGGGAGCACTGAAATACTAAATTTTAAAATAATTATATGTCCCGAGTGCCTATACAATATAGTGCGCTTATGGGTTTATAAACAATTAACTAATAGATGCAAATAATTAACTAATGGACACAAATATATCTTATCCATATATTCATGAAGTATCAAAAATGGAGAGAAAAAAAAATCTAACTTTTCAATTTGATCGCATAAAATAGGCAATAATTAATAAGTCAGAAGAAGTTTGTTCATTTAAAAGATAAATATTAAGCTTACAAAAAAAAGAGGAAAAATGCACAAAAAACCAAAGGATCTACATGGTTCGCTCCATATTCGATCGAACCGCGCTTCAAAAATGACAAAATCATGCTCTAAGGATGGTTCCGCACCAAAGACGTCGATCAACATTTTCGGAGTGAAATGTAGAAGGCTGAGAGGAGGTTTCGAGTACTAAGGGAGAAATCATGACATGATGTAATGGTTTGTCTCTTGGCATTTATAAATGCAATCTTTTTTCATAAGAGTTCCAAAATTCTAACCAACTAAACAAGGGTGTTCATGGGCTGGGCTAAGGCATATCTAGGCACGGCCCGACTTTAGAAACACTGGCCCAGGCCCAAGCCCGTCCATTTAATCAATTGGGCCAGGTTGAATCGGGCTTTTCATCACTTTTGTGGGCATTATAGCACTAATCAAATTATATGTCTTTTCATCACTTTTGTGGGCATCAGAGCACTAATTAAATTAATTTACGTGCATTTCTTACACAAGATGGAATGGGATGGGCCAGGCTATGGGCTTCCCATCTCTTAATCCAAGCTCGGCTCAAAGCGGACTAGGCCCAAATCGTGCCCGGCTGGCCCGGCTCATGAGCACCCCTGCACCTAAAAGGTTTCAAATCACCTTTGGGATTCTTAGAATTCTAGCCTCTTTGTTTTTTTGGTGAAATCTCTAGATGGTTATGTATGAGGGAGGACTAGCACAACCACCCGTGCTCAGCATGGTACATACATGTACTATAAATTAAATATTTGTATATAAAAAAGGTTAAGTACGTGCATTACCTCTTTCCATCCATTAAGTTGAAAAAAAAAAAAAAAAACTTAGGGAGAAAGGGAGTAAAAGAAATGGGTGGAGCAAGAGACTTAAAAAAAGAGATAAAAGTAGAACTAAAGTAGAGAATAGTGGGTGCTTTGAATTTTGATGAAATAAGAATATGAGTGGGTAGTTACGGGGTGTAAAAGTGAAATGTTTTAATAAAGAGGGATAACTGTCGGTCAAAATCATAACTGACCGTCAAAATCCAATCCAAAAACACTTTAAGCTTAGTATAGTATAATTTGGAAATCCTACTATAAATGCGAATTCAAAAAATCCTAATATATTTATGAATTTAGAAATTCTCTAGACATGAACTCTTTGAATTTTAGGAAAGAAACGGACACGTCCCATTTTACGTGGCAGGCTACTAGCCTCATAAACTTTGCCACATTTTTTTCATTTAATTGATAATTACATTTACAAGGGAGCTACTATAGCTTTTTTTAATAGTGTTTTCGATTTTAAAATCTTCAATCATGATGGTCCCACAAGACGAACAGATGAACATCGAGTAGGGCTTTCAAAAGGGTCTACGTCGGGCCCAAGTCAAAAAACTAAAGATTCAGAGTGTTCAAAAGGCCCAATGGGCCAACTCAGTCCCAGTCTTCAAACCACACTCTCTCCTTGGGATCCCATACATTATTGATAGAACTGGACATATTCATATATATATATATATATATATCTAACCATATGCCATTTCTTTCAATAAAATGCCTATAGCAACTATCTTTTATTTCAATGATACAAAGAGATCTATATCACCGTGGATGGGCCTTTGATGGACTCAGGCCTATGAAAAGAACGTCAGATGGCCTCACTCAGTCTGTGGGTCAGGGACTTTGGGTTCGTTTTGGACCTTTACTCCGAGGGCACTTCCATCCTTATTAAGACCCTTAAACCCCAAAAAACAAAAAACTAAAAAAAAAAAAAAAAAAAAAAAAGAATCCTGATTGGGACCCATCATGGCTTATCATGGCCCGGCCCAAATTGGACTCATTGACAGCCCTAAGTCCCACAAATACCAAAATGTTCAGGGCAAGTGATCTGTAGAAATTGTATCATATCATTTCTTCCCGGCAACGTTATCCACTCTCTCTTTTTCTTTCACTCTCTCTAGGCCTTGAAAAGAGACGCCCATGGCTTCTACTGCTTATGTTGCTTCTCTCTCCCTCTCCTCTTCCTTTACCGACAATTCATTGCCTTCTTCTTCTTCTTCTTCTTTCTTCGCCGGCTCCCAGCTCAGTTTCTCACCATCTCCTCTTCCAGGTATGCAACAAACACCACCCCTCTGATTACTTCGTATTCAATTCCTATGAATTCATGGTAAAGTGGGTTCTATCGAAGGAGTGTTAACGATGTGAGGAGTGAAGGATATCGTTTCAACTAGGATTTAGTTTACTAGGGTGATGAATGTATGTGCAATTATTTGCTATAAAAAAAGGGGAATTTTTGATGGTCCCTTTGTGAATTTTCAGCTCTAGTCCTTCATTTTTAGACCCTTTGATAGAAATGCATTGCTTAGGAATAGTAGGAGTTTGATGCCAGTTAAAATAAGGTGCCAAATGGAGATTCAGTAGAACCCCCCTTTTTTCAGTTCTGTTTTCTTGGCTAAATCAAATGGAGAACAACTTTGGATAGGGATTCCAATGTGGATTATTAGGTCCCTACACATAAGCCCTAAGTGAAGTAACTATGATTAGCTGATTGCAATTTGATTGATTTTGTTATGGATAGTCATACAAATGCTGCGTGGGATTTTTGTTTAGTTGATAATGATGAGTGAAAAGGTGTCTAGTTGATATCAGTTAGTCGGGTTTCAGTTAAATCAAAGATTAAAATAATCTCTTGCAATTGTGTCAAGAGTGATGCAGGTTGCTTCCAGATTTTGAAAACTTGAAAAATCAACTTGAACTGGGAGGTTGTCGAGTTGAGTAAATTATGCGAGTCTAACCTAGTACTCGGTTATAAACTCATTTGACTCTCTTTATGGGTGACCTGTATAGTCGAATGAATTCATCCTCAGGCAAGTCAGAACAATTTTACATCTATGGTTTCTTCTGCATTGATTTAAGATTGGTTTGACCTTTATCATATTTTTCTGTTTAACTATGATGCCCAAAAAGGATGTCTTTGGGCATGCTCACAAGTAAACAAGGATATGAGCCCATGGTTTCCAAATTATAGGTGATCAATAGGAGTATGCATCACATCTGACCTGATAGAAACATGCAGAAATTGTTGGAGTTTGGAGAATAATGGAATCCAACGGGAAATGTTAAGCAGTCCCATTTGAGTGTGAAGTGTCTATACTCTATACTCTATACATGTAACACTACTACCATGTACCTGCATTATTGCCGTTTTGGTTCCATTGATGTAACACTATTACCATGTACCTTTAAGCATATGGAAGTGTATGGGGTTGACAATAATCTAGGACATCTTTAAGTTTGTCATTTATCACGAGGACATGAGAAGGGAGCCATAGAAGTTTCCTCAAAGCGAAACTAAGTAAGTCTCTAGCTCTCTGCTTTGGCCTATGGATTTCTTGAGTTTTTAATTTTTTTAATTTTTTATGCATTGTCAATAGCTGCACAACCAAGTGATTATAATATTCCCAAATGGATTAGGAAGCCCAGAACAAAAAGAAAAAAACAAGTTCAAGAAGCGATAAATAACACCACTAACTAAAGGCGCACCATAGAAATGCAAAATGTTTAATTATTTTTAGGTTTAATGTATGTCATCTTATGTATATTTCAGGGAGCAGGCATATATCCAAGCGTGTTGTAATTGTTTCAAGAAGCTTAATAGGGATAGGGGAGGCTATGCGAATTATGAGGTATGTGAATGTAGTAGTAGTTCCAAGAGTATCTTGAATAGGACCTAAAGCTCATAGTTTTATATATGTAAAAACAAGTAACCTGAATTCTCTCAATATCTTGTCAATTCATTTCAGGTTCATATTATTGTTGTAATTTGAAATATGCATTTTCAAACATTAGAGATTATCCAGGGATCCAGATGCACCACTGTGCAGTATATTCTGGAGATCTTCTCTATGGTTCACTTTACTCAATCCGAATTGTTAGGTGAATACCTCACCTACTGACCAGACATGCCCAAGTATAACTTTGATCAAAGTGATACTTACTGTTGCAATTGTCAGTGCAGATTTAAATGGGTAGATCCATGAGTTAATTACATGGTCTGCATCATTTAAATCCAACAGTGAATGTAACTTTGATGAGTGTTATGTTTTTAGCACACTCCAAATCACTGCAGTCGGGGCGCGAGAGGCAGGGGTGGGGAGAGGGAATCAGTCCGGTCCAACGGTTTGGATTAAGGAAATGGAACCCACATTGGAGATTTTTCAAGAATACATTGCACTCTTTGGCGTGTCCAGATACCTGGATGCATGGCAATAACTGGGCTAAGCGGGGAGTAAGGGCTTTATGTGGATTGAAAGCTGGTGGAAACTGCACCATGCAGGCTTCTGCTTTTATGTTTTCTCCTCCTGAAACTGGCTATCAGTTCATTTCCAGTAACACCTCAAATGAAGGGAAGGTTCGGGTGGATTTAAATTCCGCCCATGAATGCTTCTTTAAATAAGCAAATGCATCCTCTGCACTGCAGAAATATGGAGTATCAGAGCCATCTGATTGCAGGCTGTTGCAACCACTAGTGTAATGTCACTTGGGGGCCTCTGTTGGCTTCCATTAGTGTTTTTTATCAGTAGGCTTGCATTTGGTTATTTTATTTCCCATCTACCTGCAGTCCAGTATCTTCTTATGCGGAAGTTATTGGTCCAGGTAAATGGGCATTTATATATGTTTTATTTAGACAGAACTACACTAGTAACATCTGGTGCTAATATTCTCTTGTTCACCTGCAGGGAGCGTGAGCTTCGGAGCACTGTGAAAGTAAGGAAAAGGCCACCTTTAAGGCGTGGAAAGGTATCTGGACGACTTCCCGTTCCAGATCACATTCCTAGGCCTCCTTACTCAAGTACAACTTTCTTACCAGAACTTTCTAGTGAGCTTCAAATACATGATTCTGAGGGCATTGCTCGCATGAAGGCATCATGTGAGCTTGCCGCTCGTGTCTTGGACTACGCAGGAACTTTAGTTAGGGTGAGAACTAATTATATTGTTTTCAAAAGTAGCAGAATTCTCTGAACTAAATGAAGTGAATCAACTTGCTGATTTATTGAAACTGGCTTTAAAAAAAAATTGTTTGTTTTTTAGAACATGTGCATTTGATTGCTGGTTGTGGGTTAAGTTCTTTTATCTGGTTCATATGGGTTTTTATATGAAATACAAAGCCATCTGGTTGCTTTATGATGGATGGCTCCGCATTGAGACGTTACAAGTTACAACACTGCCAGTTGTTGATGAACTTATTCATCAGAAATAGGTGGTGGAGTTCTTTACATTTTCATACTTTTTTGAATTTTTATGAAGATTTTATTGAGAGCAACACATCAATACAAGAAGGCTGCCAAAACCACCTGAAACTTCCAGACGTCTACTGATTAAGACAAACCATTAAGGGAAACCAAAAACTGGGACAAGAAACACCCTCTTTTGCCAAAACTTAAGCCACTGAATTAGCGCTTCTTTTGACATGTGTGAAAGATACAACCCTTACCTTGGATAAATCCTGCACCTCCTCAATGACTTCTGCAAAAGCCCAAGGAGCTTTGAAGCTCCCGTGGCCCACGTGATGGCACATGATGAATTCTCCTTCTACCAAAATATGAGACAGATTTAAGCTATGGGCTTCACTAAGGCCCATAACTTGCATCTCTGCTCTATTGTCAGAGCACAAGCCAACTGGACCTGAAAAAGACAGCATAGTCAAACACGCACTGTCTCGAGATAGATCTCCCATCCTGTATATCCTAGATTTCCCCCCACGCTCCTGTTGAGATCCAGTTTTATCCTCCTGGATGGGGGAAGACGCCAAGAGGAACACAGTGGATTTCACGCGACGCGGCATTGACAAAATCTCCTGCCAATTCCTTATTATAGAAGCAAGACACCAGAACTGAGGAAGAAATGACAGCCATGGAACTACAGGGAATCTAACCTTCTCTATCAAAGAATTCAGCGAAGACAATTTATCTTCAAAGAATCTTGCATTTCTCTCTTTCCATTGAGAATATATACATTATCCATAGTTCTAAGAAGGTCCTGGATTGCGACTCTTCCATGTTTGTAAGATTCCTTCTAAAGATAGGGCTGTGTAACAGTTTTTTACATTATATCAAACTATGCTATAAAAAGTTTGAAATTGCCTTTATGCATGTTTATTAGCTTTTCTTATTCTTTAAAACTATAGGGCTGGACGTGTGCAGTATTTTGTTTTGGTCTCTATTTAACCCTAGAATAAGAGCTGGTCTAACCACTATTGAATTCTTATCAACAACTTTAAAGAAGTTTTACCCAGTTAAAAAAAAAAAAAAAAACACACAACTTTAAAGTAGAGCATGGTTGTTTGTTTTTGATATTCATTGTCTGTATCTAATCAATGGGATGTTACTACTAGCGTTAGAGAGAATTTCGAAACACTTACCTTCAACTGTATGTGACCAAGAACCAGAAGGAAATTTTATGATTTTGACAATAATCAAAGTTAAGAAACACTTCCATAGTTGGAAAAATGCCAAAGAGAAAAAGAACAGGTCGGACAAGTTCAGATTTAAGCAATTTCATTTTTCAAACACTGTAGAAAAATTTTCAGAAAAATGATACCCTATTAATCAGGGTGTGAAAATTTCAGGTTTTAACATGGTTTACTGACAAAAATTCTTTAAAAAAAAAACCAAACAGCTAAATTATGTAAATAGATTTCCACTATGATGATTCCATACGAGTATGGATACAAATACAGATAAGTGGTCAGTACATGACTGCCTTCATGACTATGCAGGGCCCAGGTATATATACAGGTTTTTATCCATATACATATTGTATTAATTATGTTTTATCAGGGAAAGTTCACACCATACCAGTATTTTGATTATTTCTATAGGAAGTGCTATTTTTTTGAGTTTTTTTTTATAAATATATCTGAAGTATTACTTTTTTCATTCATTTCAAGCATTTTTATGTTGAAAATTAAAATTAATAGAACATTATGAAATGGACCTAGTATAGTAGTATCTGCAAAAATGGTACTTACAAGTATCTCTGCAATATCCTATACAAGTTTCATAACCTTTTTTAATAGGAGTATGCAAACATGCACGTGTGTTCAGGATCAAGTGTATACACAAGTGCAAGATTGGAATTATTGACACTAGCCACTTTGTAGTCCTATTTTGCTGTAAATAATCCTATCAATTTGTGAAACAGGTTTGTGTGTAAATTGTTGTTCACCTGTGCCTTTTATCTTTCAGTCAAATATTTGGTTGCTTTTGGAGAAAAATAGACCCATTTATGGTGTACCCATTATGGGGCCTAGTTTGTTGATGGTTTTTATTTATCTGGTGCGTATGTGGTCTAGTCCATGGGGACCACAATTGTGGGATATTGACCAACTTCTTAAAATATGTTTTTTTTTTTTTAAATTTTTTTAGAAACATGTTTGTATAATTGAAACAAGCATGTTTAGGGAATTAAAAAAAAGGTCTTAGGTGTGTCTTAAATATTTCAGTGAATTACAAAAAAAAAAAAAGTTTCTTTGCTGATCTTCTGAAAATATAATGTTTTACTAAATTATACTTCCGAAATGGAATTTAACTAATAAACATGTCTTGATTGGTTGTCACATTCTTCCACCCTTGATTGACATTACATAGCAGAGTAAAAGTAGCTGTAATGCATGGTATTTCATTAACTTACAGAAGGAATATTTTTTTAATACATGAATATTGCCCTATCCCTACGATCCCATGAGCACTAATGTAGACTGCGATTTTAAGCTGTCGAGGGGGTCTAATGTAGTGCATGCACAGGAAGGGAGAGATCAATGGAGTACTTGGATGTGTGTCAATGTTAGACATGGACATCTAATGTCTAACACAAGGACCTAGAAAATTGAACACGCCAATACCCATGTGGTATATGATAAATGTTTATTACTTGTGTGTTGGTCTTACTCTTATAAAATCCCAAAGCATAAAATTTCTCTATAAAATTAAACTCATTATCACCAGCCGTTCCTAGATAGATAAGGCCTCAGTGATGAAATCAAACACTTTATTACCATATAAATAATATACAATATTACTCTGAAAGGTAGTAAAATAGAGCAATTTAGGGTTTCTCCTAATAACCGTGCTTGTATCAAATGTTATAAAACATTGAATTTTGGGAACCAAAGTTTCCTTAACTGCAAGGAAATGGGTCCCATGCTGTTGATACCGTTATAAAGTTAGAGAAGGCAAGAGTTAGTCCATAGGGTTTTCAGAATACTTTATTACTAGTAGTTTACGAATTCCCATCATGCACCTTTACAAAAATTTTGATTTTGCAATGCCCTGCATATCCTAACATTGAAACTTTTATTGGAATTAAGACTGGTACAAGAATAAAATAAAAATGGAGATATTTTTCCTTTCTGCCATGGATGTCTTCCTGACATTTGCCAGATTTTGAGTTGCTTTTATCATTTTTGTTCTTCTATTCACTTCATTAACAGATTCACTTCCATATAATTAAAAAGAAGAAATGCATTTCTTTTTTGTTCTTGGAAGTGGACATTTTCTTCCTTATATATGATTCGATGTTTCCATTTCCTTACTTGGATTTTAGAATTGTGGTTTCACTGATCGTTTCGTACTTTTGCGCTCTTATATATTATCTGCTATTTATATGCTTTTTCTAGCCATCTGCAACAACCAAGGAAATTGACAAAGCAGTGCATGAGATGATCATAGATGCTGGGGCTTATCCTTCTCCTCTTGGCCATGGAGGATTCCCAAAAAGCATATACACTTCAGTTAATGAATGCATGTGCCATGGAATACCTGATTCTCGCCAGCTTCAGGTTTTGTATGCTGTCATTTCTTTTCCCTTTTTCAGTACACCTGTTTTCAGTATAAATCTTTATCAGTAGGGGCATTCTTGTGCATTTCCAACTTGTTTCTAGAAAAGGGGAACATTAAGGTTCTATAAAGGGCAAGAAGGGTCTGGGATCAAGACCTCAAGGTGGAGATCTACATGGATCTGATTTCGATTTTGTTTGGGTGGGGATGGAGGTTCATTTCCTGCAAAAAATGACCATGCTTTCCAATATTTAACTGCATGATGCCTCTGTTACTCTCACCATTATTGTCTTCCCACTCCCCCTTCCACAGGAACCAGATTGATAATGCATGAATATCCATAAAAAAAGACCTGATATATTTGTTATAAAAAAAAACCCTAATATATTCTGTATTTTCTGCAGCATGGCGACCTAATTAACATAGGTGTGACCGTCTTCTTGAATGTATGGTCTCAATCTATTCCTTTGTTTGATTCATTCTTACCAGCATGAAAACTTTTATTAGATTGTTACTTCTATCATTTCTTTTATTAATGCATTTTCAGTTGGGTTTGCTACTGGGACTGGGTACTTTAGTGTCCTTTGATTTTTATTTTTGTTGTCATTGATCTTTCAGCAAATGCATTTGAGTGATCATAGTGGAAAGATTGACTTGCTGTTCCCATTTCTGCAAGTTTTTTTTAATGTGTCTTGCTCGACAAAATAAGTTACTTTTAGCTTATTTTAATCAATTTTACCTCATAGTTTAGTTTTAGAACTCTCTGGAAGTTCCATTTATTTTAAAAAACCCACTTTATAGATATTTAGCATTTTTTTTTAAAATCAACATTGCAGATACCTTCTCCCATTTATTTCGGGTGGTGTTTGTTTTCTACTTGAAACCTTTGTCTGTTTTGTCTTAACTAATTTTTTTTTTTTTTTAATGTTTTGTCTTTAATAACAGGCTCATGTGATAGGTTACTTCCAACTCTTGTCGCTTTTGTTATGGAAATATTCCATGATTTATTTGACAAAACCCTTCAGAGAATCTCTCTATATCTATCATCTATATACAATTGTATACATAAAGAAAAAAAATTCTTTAAAATGCCTCCTTTTACCTTTTATTTTATTTTATATAGGGGCACAACTACAGCTGATTGATTTGGGTGCTTGAGAAATGGGGAGAAAGGAGGGAATAGAAGAAGGAAAGAGAAGGAAGGAAGAGAAAACAGGAGAAACGTGCTTGCCTCACTTGTAGGATCCCATCATTATTTTATTAAAGTAACTATTTATGAGAAATACAAAATAGCCCTTACATCCCACCTTTTATTACAAATATGCCTTCATTACAAAACACGCCCCAATATTTCTACTACACCTCTCGTCAAGTTGGAGCATGGATATCAATCATACCCAACTTGTTACATAAAAGTTAAAAATGACCTTACTTATCCCTTTAGTCAAGATATCTGCAACTGCAAGTTTGTCTACTAGTTATTTAAAGACAATGGCAACTTCTTTGAAAACAACCTTTCCCAAACAACACGACTGTCTGCCTCAATATGCTTTGTGCCACTCATGGTAAAGTGGGTTAGAAGAGATTTGAATAGTTTCCATTTTGTCACAGTGAAGCTTCATAGGGAGAGGAGTTGCTTCCTTGATTCAGTCAATGAATTCTATAGGCCATTGCCTGATACTGTGGCTCTGCATTCTCGAGCCAACACCTATTGCCTTTTTTACACTCCCATGTAACTAGATTACCACCAAGCAGAGAACAATGCCATGTGGTTGATCTCCAATCATGTTATAAACCTGTCCAATCAGCACCTTTATATATTTCAGTAACCATGATTTGCATTCAATATACCATGCCCTGGGGATTTCTTAAGGTAATTTACGAAAAACATAAAAGTGACTAGTTCATGGATAATGCATGATCTGACTAACTATACTAACCATATAAAGTAATCATCAAATAGTAAGGTGATGATTCTACTTAATTGCCATACACCCTTATACTGAAAAATACCAGAGAAATCTAAAAGAGAAAAGTGATTGAATGAGGAACTTATATTCTTCCTTTGCATATATTCTGTATTTATAATACATGGCTTTCTATGATTACAACTAACAGTATCTAATTAGGAATAATAAGATGCTAAATCTAAGGACTAAATACAGAGTGTACACTTGGTCAAAGATGTACATGAATCACAGAAAATCTGCTGTCAGTCTTCTTGGACTCCATTGGATTGACCTGATCCATTGGGTTGGTCTTGACAGATGCATACTGTCCTAGAGTAAATCCGAGATATACACTGAGATATAACAATGCCCTTTTAGGCTCGAGCAATACATTTGGTAATGCAGAAGTCTCTTTTCTGCTATTTTTTTTTATCGTTAACAGTAAAATTTCATTAAAGAGAGAAGGTACAACTTAGAAAAGTCAAACAAAAAACCTATCAAAGGTGCACCGGTACAAGAGAAATATACCAGCCACGGACCACAACTACATTACAGGAACACTAAGAGTACAATACCAATCTACCCCTTGCTTAGCTAGACAATCCGCCATTTCATTTGCCGATCTACTAACGTGCTAAAATGAAATCTGTAAGCTTGAAACTAGAAGATTAATTTCATTGAAAAGGAATTGCATTTTCCAAGGTCCGTTCGTAGATTTCATCGAGGAAATGGCATTAGCTGAGTCGCTCTCCACAATTAGGTTTTGTTGATTTGAGGAATGATAAATGTGAAGAGCTTCCAATATGGCCAGAACTTCTCCTTCGGTAGAGTCTTTATCCCAACATGCTTGGAAAACATATAAATAACCTCCCCTTTGTGATTCTAAATGAATGAAAGCTCCATAATAACTAATACCAACCAAACCTGGTTTTCCTTTAGCTGCTCCGTCTACATTGAACTTTAGAACTCCATATGGAGGAAGGCACCAACAAACTTTCATTTTCTTCTTGAAACCTCCCATCCTCAAACATCCTCTCCAACTACGCATGATGTTATCAATCTTGATATCTGCAAATTCCTTTCTAGCACATGCCCAATTGGCAATCCTTAATTGCACAAGAGCCAATAGCTCCTCCCTTGATGATTCTTTTCTAAGAAAAATTGTATCATTTCTCTCTTTCCAAATTGACCAAAGGATGGAAAGAGGGATGATCCTCCATAAAATCCTACTGTTTCCAACCAATGGCGTCCCCTTCTATCATTTCTCTCTTTCCTGCTATTTACCCATCCTTTGGTTGTGATTATCCTTTAATTGCAATCATTCCTGGGCCAAAGGGGTTTTCTTCTAAGCTCATTCCATGTGAGGCTAATATGTTGGCGGATAGGTTGGCTAAAGGAGTTCATCATAATGAGTTGATATTTGATGTTTGTGTTGCTTTGGTATTCCTAAGCCTTATTTTTCTTTTCTGCATTGAATGTTTTTTTTTTTTTGGGAATAATGTTCAAAGCTGGAAAATTAGGATCCCATCCTGTACTTTTCTCAAAGTCATCCTTAATGATTTACGTGGACGTTGTTCTTTGTTCATGCTTTGGTTAAATGACGAAATGCTGTTATTTAAACTGTATACTTTTTTCTAATTTTTCTTGAATGAATTCAAAATTTGATGTTTTTGATGCATTATTTGTGAAATTGTGCTGCAGTTTAATGTTCTTTTTCCTCCAAATATGATGGGCAATGCTTTGAATACAAATTCTCTCTCAGCTTTTCACTTAATGTGATGATTCAAGTCCTTTTCTTTATATATTTTTTATTATGCATTTTAGGGTTACCATGGGGCCACAGCAAAGACATTTCTGTGTGGAAATGTAAATGAAGAAGCAAAGCGTCTTGTAGAGGTATTGTTTTGCTTGCTTGCTTGAGGATAATGTGATGCATGCTATACTTGCTATATATCTCCTTTTGGTCCATGATTTTCTAAAACAATCCATCAAATGTACTTGATGGGACTAGTGGATGCCCTTAGATTTCATTTCAAATTGCAGACATTCTATTGACCAAAATCCTGGGGATTCAGTGGTTCCTAGGTGGATTTTTCGTCCTTGAAAGATTTAAAATCTTTATGATTAAGGTACTAAGCTAGTAATTTCCATGATTCTTTTGAGAGGTTTTACCTCTGCTCATGTGTTAAAATCTTTATGATTAAGGTAAACAAAAATGTTACATCTGAAGGCTATATATGATCGAAAGAATAGGATGTTATAGGCTTTTTGGTGAGAAACTTATGTTATTCTTTGCAATACCTTTGGTTGCAATGCTTGTTTTTTTGTAGTGACGTGTAGTTCTCTTATGTTTTTTCTAGATTCCTTATTCTTGTTTTTCTTATATATCAGGTAACAGAAGAGTGCTTGGAGAAAGCCATTTCTGTTTGCAATAATGGTGCACTCTTTCGGAAAATTGGAAAGAGGATAAGGTTTGAAGACTAATTTACAAAGTTATTGAAAGGAAAGTTTCAGCTAGAGACAAAATATGATTAGGAACATTACATTACTCTTTTGTTTTTGTGTACACATGCATCTATGCGTATGAAGAACTCCTAAGGATTTAATCAATGGCTGATGCAAAATAACTCTGGACCTTTCTTGTGGAAACCTTCTACTGAAGGTGCTGCTCATGCGCTTGCTCCTTGCACTTCGGAATCTTAGCTGTCCTGCTTGTTTGGCATTTACACTTCCTGACCTTCTGATCATTTGGTCATATGATTCTGGACTTTTTGTATATAAGATGTGTGAGATCTTGTTCTAGATTTGTACCTGAAAGAATAACCTCTTCCTAGTATCCACCTAATACCAAATGAATCATATACTCAGTATAATAGTGGTAACACAGATCATTAGTTCAAATGATGACAATTCAATATGGAATTTGGTATCTTGTTGTAGTAGGAGTACAAAAATAATTGTTTCAACACAGTATTAAATGCTTTCATGTTATCTACATATAATGACACTAGGCAAGTCAATTGAACTAGTGTTAGGGCTAGGCATGATTTTATACTGGGCCCCAAAACTGTAAATGTTCTGTTTTACACAGTAATTGGTCCCATGAAAATGCGAACAGCAATCACTGATGGTTAACTTTTTAGTTCCAAATGCTTTTGGAGAATGTATTAATGTTTACTAAATTCCTTTTTATCTATCTTTTGGGGTTGGATACCCTAATCTGCTCTATGCTGGCAGATTTGCTTATATTCATCTTTTACTTTCTACTATCCTTGTTGCGGTGGCAAAGACTTTGAGATGATTCAAGGAATTTCCTTTGGTAGAGGAAAGATGGTAAGAAGAAAACCCATTTCATTAATTGGGCTACCGGCTACTTATGACTACCACCTGAGAAATTATCATTATTAAGGAAAGGAACTGGACTGTATTATGTGCATGGTGTGGATATTTGGGGAAGAAGCAGATGCTCTTTGCAAGAAGGTTGTTGAAGAAAAAATATGGCATGCAAAATGTGGGGTTGTTGCCATGAGAGGTGCATATAAGAGAGGATTGTAGCCTTGTAGGTGCTGAGAGACATCCAAATTAGCCTCCCCTTCACATATAGCGGGTGACACTGAGAACGGGAGTAATTTTTTATTTATTTATTTTTTATTATTATTTTTTTGTGGGGGATGGCATTGAAGTCAAATTTTGGAAAAAACATTTGGATGGGGGATGTGAGCTAGAGGTCTGCTTTCCAAGATTATTTTCGATTCATCCAAAAGCTTTTAGACCATAAAATTGTGTGGAGAGTGAGGGAGGGGTCTGGGCCCTAATGTTTAGAACTTCATGGATCATGAGGTTCCATAAGTGTTGGGGTTTCTTAAGGTGATAAATGAAGCTGTTGTATCCAGTGAGGTGGCTGATTGAAGAATTTGGGTGGCATCATCAAACTGGGTCATCTTGTGTAAATCTATGTTTTCATTGTTTTGGCCCAATTCTTTGTCAGCTACCCCCATCATCAAGTTTGGAAGTCTCTAGCTCCTCAGGGTTAATTCCTTTGTTTGGACTGCTTCCTGCAGCAAAATCCTTACCCTTGACCGCCTTAGATCGTGGACATTTGTACTCTACTATTTGTTCTCTCTTCTGGTAGAATGGATAATTGGTGAACCATTTACTTTTCATTGCCTATTTACTTCAGTGATATGGTTAAAATTCCTACTTTTCCCTGTCAGTGGCCTAAATATGTGTGGTTAAGAATAGAATAGTACAGTATGGACGAAAGGCAAACAAGTGGGATATTTTAATGTGGCTATCTATGGGCATCTTCATCCATGGTGACTCGTTACATCAACAGCATAGATCAGCAATTTTCTGAATACATGTATTTTCGGTGCTAAAAAGCATGGGTTTCTTTTTGTGCTTTTTTCCTTGTCTGAACTGTACTGTACACTAATTTTTTAGTATTTCGACTTGATAGATCTTACATTTAATGGAAGTTTTGACATCCTTTTGCAATGATTCTAGTGCATGTTGTAAAATATCTGATCCAGGTTTGAACATACATTTTCTATGGATTGTATAGATTCTAAACCTTATTTTTCTCATAATGATCTCAGTGCGCATGCTGAAAAGTTTGGCTATGAGGTGGTCGATCGTTTTGTTGGCCACGGTATAGGGACTATCTTGCACTCTGAACCAGTCATAATTCATACTAGTAAGTACTCTTTGCTTTCAGTTATTTAATAATAATAAGAACAACAACAACAACATGACTTATCTAGAGGGGTCATTGCTTTGGTGCAATGATAAAGGTCTCGGGTACAATGCGTGATAACATAGGTTCGAGACTTGCGATCAGCCACTTTGTGCAAAATTGCTAAATGTTAGGTTTGTCTCCAGTCACTCTGGACCCTCCCAGTCCCAGGACCCTGCTTAAGTGGGACTCGCACTAGGTAATGACCTTTAATATGATTCATCCGGAATGTGTTTAGTTGTTTTGTCATAGGTTTTGTAAAAGATATCTGTCATTAGTGGACTATCTAATAAGGCCCTGACTTGTACATAAAATTTATACCATACAAGTTGTTTCCAAGGAACTAGGAAATCATGTCAATTCTTACTTTTTATTTAACACCTTCATACAGACTTGGTCTTTAATCCCATCCCTAGAAAGCATATTCGTGAGGTTTACCTCTAACCCTAAAGTCACTTCAAAAAAACAAAAAAGTAGAAGTGATGTTAAGCATTAAATCAAGAGAGAATAAAATATAAGGGGGTTATGATGGTATTTTGTCTTTAGTGGATTGGTAGGGAATCTTTTTGACTTTTTTGTGTAAAAAGTGGGGTGTTTTTTTTTTTTTTTTTTTCATTTAATGGAGAAAAGAAGTTGCTTTTTGACTTTTTTTTTAAAGGAGGGAATTTTGAAGATGTGTACTTTTGATGAGACTTGAAAAATGGAGGCTTTACATTACTTTTACTAACCTAGTAAATTGCCAAACGGTTAAGGATATGTATTTTATTTTCCTATTGCCTTATGTCAGTGGGAATTATTGATAACCACCAACTTAAAGTTCCCATCTTTAAAACCTTCTGGAAAATCGGCTGATGTCAACAAAGCATTCTTGTTTATTCACGGGAGTTGATAGAGTGAGCGACTAGGGTGGTAACATGTACAAAATCACTCCAATCAGAAGATGATAGCATCTGTTTTGGGAGTCTCGCAGTTTAAAGGTTTTAAAAGTTGGGATTTAGGGAGATTCCAATTCAATGAGTATGACTCTTATGATGGCCAAATTTGGGCTTGTCCCAAATCAGTGTTTGTATGCACCGAGGTGGATTACACATTTTTAACCATCTGTTTTCAGGGCCCCTATCTCCATGAACCAGCACTTGCCAAGGTGGGCCCTGGATGTATATTTGTTTGCCAACTCCCCTTATTTCATTGATACTTTAGACTTAAGCAACTATATTCATGATTTCTTTCACAGGTAATGAATTCCCTGGTCGTATGGTTGAAGGTCAAACATTTACCATTGGTGAGTATCTTACATTCCAATTCTGTTAGTTTGCACATTTCATTTAACTTGTGCTTTTTTCTAAATGAATCATCTATAAAACAATGGCTCAATTCTGTAAGATGAAGTGACTTGATTCATAGCAGTAAATGCCAACAACAGGAGGTAAGTAATTAGTAAAAAAAAATTGAACTACAATATAAGCTCCAAACCACTTTCAACTGTATTTTGAGGTAGTGGTCCTAGGAAGCTGGATTTGCCATCGTTGTTAAAAAGGGCAGGTTAATTTAGGGCCTCTTTGTTTGCATTATAATACATAGGAAACGAATACATAGGATTCATATCATAAGTGGCTAAAAATGAAGATACCATCGTTGTTAAAAAGGGCAGGTTAATTTAGGGCCTCTTTGTTTGCATTATAATACATAGGAAACGAATACATAGGATTCATACCATAAGTGGCTAAAAATAAAGATAAAAAATGAATTTTTAAAAATGAGCATAAAATAACCAATCCTTTTAGGGAAATAGAATCAAAATAAGATGGGAAGGGAATAAACCCGCCATCATCCTAGTAGTTCATCTCTCATCTTTTTTTAATTCTATTTCACTGCCTGTTTGGGAAAATTACTTGTAAACTAGTGTGAAGTGAAGGGTCGATTTTTTTATTTTTGCTATCGGAGGGTTCCCAACCCTTTGGGCTGGACTAATCCCTCCGGGTCCAGAGGGAAGCCGCGTAAACACCCCTGTGGCACAAGGTGGTAGCACTAGTGGATTCAATCTTCGATTTCTGAAGAAGGGGGTCAATTCAATATACAAAAAAAAAAAAAAAAAAAAAAAAAGAAAAAAAAAAGTAGGGGTCAAATAAAAAAGTACTAAATTTCAAAAAGCACATTTTCTTTTTATAAAAAAAAAAAAAAAGTCAAAAAGCTACTCTCATGCTACTCAATGACAAAAAACCCTATTCTTTTTACCAAAAAAGTTAAAACACTACTCTCTCATGCCACTAAATGACAAAAAGTCATTACTCAGCTGTATGTGATTTAGCACTTTTCATTTTGACCCACTCTTCTTTTCTTCTCTCTTGATTTGACCCTTTCGATTCACAACACTATACAAGTAAATTACCCAAAAGAAAAGGTTATTTAATGCTCATTTTTTGAAAATTCACTTTTGATCTTCATTTTTAACAACTAATGGTATGAATCCTATTTGTTTTAATGCTAACAAATAGGCCTTTAGTGAAAAAATTTTTCCTGCTCACCCTGCACGCGCCATGTTATTTTCATAAATATGTTGCCCAACAGAGATCATCCAAGTTCTCTAATCATGTGAATCATTTCTTCGAAAATAAATGTTTTGTTGGAATATTTTGCATCTTTAGTCACAGTATTGAATCCTGCAGAGCCTATCGTTACAATGGGAACCATGGAATCTGTTACATGGGATGACAACTGGACAACACTTACGGCCGATGGCAGCCTTGCTGCACAGTTTTCACATACAGTTTTGATTACTCAGAATGGCGTAGAGGTTTTGACGAGGTGCTGATGGCTGCTAAACTATTCATTCACTGTTTGCAAATGGTTTGTGTTCTTTCAGACATCATTCTTTAGCAGAATGTTGCTTCTCCCAGAAAATCTTGTGCATATATGCATATGTAGAAGGGGGAATAACTGATGGAAATGGCCAATGAATTTTGTTTGGCCATCAATGATATAGCAGAGTTCCACCTTTCAATGCTCAAACCTGTTCATGTGGGTCCTTCATAGAGTATCCATCCTTCTTATCTACCCTATCCGATGATCTACCCATCTGATCAGTGGTTTTCCTTGTGGGGGTGGTGATGGCAATGATGATCTACCTGATCTTTGGCTGATTGGTCTGTTAAAATCATCCAACTACTTGGGCGTTTTGTTTTTGGTGTATTTTCCTTCTATTATACGGCATGATTAGTTTGGATCCACAGAAAAGCTGAATAACATATGTGGAGATCCTGGATGCGTGCATTGTGCTGGGTCAATTAAGTGCAGTCCAGTTTGGTGCTGGATTTGGACTGAACTGTAGCCCAGAGGGGCCCTGGTTATATTACCCGGACCGATAACTAGATGGGCTCGACTGGGCGGCTTGCACTACCTATACCTGAAGGCCTGACTATTGATATTGAATACCAAGGGATCTAATTCTGTAAATGAGTTGGGACTGTTCCTAACTCTCTTTCCAATCGCACAATCATGAGTACACCTTTTTCATTTGAACGAGTGGGCGGACGGATCTGATCGAACCGTAGCAGAATATAGGGTCATTACGAGGAAAGTATTGTTAAAAAAATTTATAGCAAAATAATGTGTAAGTAACATGAATCAAAAGATAAACTAATAAAAAACCTACCACGAACACAGGTTTTTCCGTTCATTCATTGCCTAATTCAATTGTATGGCAGTTTTTGACTTGTATCAAGCTGTAGTTTAGTCGGTTAGGGACACCGTGCGTATGTGTTTAGAGAGTTAGTTTGAGTCCCTAATATACGAAATATTTCTTTTTTTACTTGTATGTGGATAGTGAAGTGGATGGTGATATTTTGAAAAATGCATTTACGTGGTTTCGAACAATTTCCATGCATATAAAGAAAACACATATTCCTAGCTTCCAACAATTTACATGAACAATTATATGTAAGTAGGGTTGCCAGGTGAGTAATGAAATTTAGCCGATTCTCTACTTTTTTATGTAATGCGCACCCATTGAGAAGAGCCTCCACTCCTGGCCGGTTGGCCATGACTCTTCCACTTTCCGTATACATCTATTTGGGAAGAGTTGTTTTGGATGGCCTGAAATAGGAGCCAAAAAAAAAAAAAAAAAATCTAATCATAGGCCCTAGTCAAATTTCACGAGTAGAACATGGGGTCACCATTAGATTAGTCATGCATAATATTTTTGGGCCTCAGTTATTACGAATCTTAAAATAATGCCTCTTGTATGGGCTCTCACCAAATTTCATTTGATAATAGAAGGGCCTACCATTAGATTAGCCATGCATAATAAGGCCCCCTTTTTTATTTTAGATCGGCCATGCATAATTCAGTCCAAAATTAATATCCCTTTGCTTCCTTTGATCGTGATACATCTCTATACAATAAAAAAAAACAAAGAAAGAACTGAAGGCGCATACGACAGTGACTTAGATTTAAAACTGTTAAGTTGTGTTTCTTGTTTTCTAATGGAGTTTGGATTCAGAGAGAGAGAGAGAGACTGATCAAAGATTCTTTATGCCCAGTGCTACAAGTCCAGTAGCAAAGACCACCTTAAAGATCTAAATCACTTAAGATCATTGTCCCACATATTTTGTGCTTAAAAATCGTATTGTAGGCATTACTATAATTGCAGTAAAATCTTTCTTCGTAAGAGAAGATGGGTTCACAATAACCTCGAGCAATTATTATTATTATTTTTTAATATTCTCTGTGATTTAAATCATGTTCTATTAATTCTGACAACAAGATTCTAATATATCCCTAGCAAACCCCAAATTAAAGTGAAAAATCTTCAGATTTTCTCAAAATTTTCTGCCATTCAGGAATGTCAACATAATGTAGGCCCGATGTTGGCCCGAGAGTTTTTACATGATGTTGGACGTCCCTGCTGTACCATAGTTTACACTCAATTCTCAACCTCATCAGTTAGTACATTACATGGACCAGGCAGTGCTCATTAAAAAAAAGTATTAACACATCACATGTCTATCCTGCTTGAAGCGGAGAATGGTGAATTGATGATGGCCTGAATCTAAAAGGTGAGTAGGACATGATTGACTCCTTTTGACTCAGTTACAGATGCATCTCCAGTGCATGCATACTGTAAGGGCAGTAAGTGCTACGTGAGCGACCTTACAGTACCCCCACAGGGGATAGGCGGGCCCCGCCTATCCCCTGTGGGGGTGCGGTAAGGGCAGTAAGTGCTACGTGAACGACCTTACACATACGATGCTGAATCATATCTGTGCAAACGCCAACATCCTAACAGGTTTATAAGACACGACTGATTTGCAATTTTTCATGGCATGTGTTGACTATAGCAGACACTTGAATTGATCTTGCGAACAAGTATATGGTAGCCGTAAATAAAGTCCGGCTGTGCCAGTGGAAGCATTCTCAAAGTTTCTTGGACGTCACTACACAATTTCCATGTATTGAGTACCATTGCCATGTGACTGCACCATTCATTTTCATGGAGCCTGGGTGAAATTTGGTCACCCCACCTCTCTTGCATGTGCAAGTCCATATTACTTTGCATGTGTGAGTTTGCCCTGCTTGAATGTATGTGTTCCTACTATCTCACATGTGTGAGTTATCCACTCCTTGGCATGTGCAAGTTTCTGTTACCTTACATGTGCAAGTCTTATAGGGACCAGAACCAACAAGGAATACCAAAAAGAAGTAATAATAATAATCTCACTTGCAATTGTCATTTTTATCATTTAAATTGCAAAGAAGTGGTGGAAGGTTTAAATGTAACAAAGTTTATTTATTTATTTATTTATATATGTGTTTGGGTAAAATGTAACATAGTTGAGGGTAAAATGTAACTAAGATGATTAGACCTGGATGATTTTTAATTATTTTTTCACACTTATCTATAAGAAAATCTTTCTATCTACCCAACACCCATCAATAAGTAGTCATCCAGGTGAGCCCCATGAGTCGTACTGGATATGAGAAGTATGCGGGTTTGGTTGTAGGAGAACATGGCCCTGGTAAAGTAAAGATATTGTGTAAGGATTTATGAGTGTTGGCCAATTGATTTGTCCGGGATTCATATTGTTTGTAATTTATAGAATGGACTGCCCAAATTTAAATGGAGAAAGCGATGAAAAAACTCTAAAAAAAAAAAATCAGAAGGTCACAGTGTGCGCTCGAGCAGAACTACACAGAAGATATGCTAAGTTGATTTGCTCAGCCATGGTGCCCAAAGAGCGCCGGTCTATGGGGACCACTTTGGGGTCTACTATGATTCTCCCTCCCTCCATTAAAGAAATATTCCCTGAACGGTTACTGCAATTTAACAGGCCAAATTTGATCACACCTTTAATTAGTAATCCAAGTAACCCACTTGCTCTGAAGGTTCCTATTTGAGTTTTTATCTTTGGGGTCCACCTATAATCAATTGATTCCATTGGCGACCAGTCTTGGATTGGCAATGATCCTAATTTGCTGTGTGTGACTATTAAGGTTAGGCACTTTAATGGTTAAAATTATTTGATCGTTTATTGGTCAATGTTCAAACTTTACTTATTGATGTGCCTTTCTTGACATCAAAGTGGCACTTCTGACTCGACCTGTCAACTCGAGTGGGTCGAACCCAACTAGATGATTCTCGGTGGGAATTAGCATTTTTAGCTTGAATAGTAAATGGGTTGGGTTCAGGTTGAGGTCCCCGTCCCATGCTACTTAACCTGCCAACCTGCCCAGAACCCAGCCCAACTTATTATCCTTCAACCTGGAAATTACCCGACTGGTGAATATATGGTTTTAATTGACATTTAGAACCCAAATGGTAAGGAGATTGGGTTCTCACAAATGTTACCTCCGGATACCAAAGCAACCCAAACCTGACCCATTTCCATTCAGGTTTACGGGCCCCCACATTAAAGAATACATGATTATGCCCCACTGCCCACTTTTTTTATTTTTCGTCCCCAATGACCCTTGTCAAATTAAGGCCAAAACAAAGAGACTAAGCATTCCAATGATTCTTGTTGGAAACCATGAACAGCCCTTGATTCATGGTAAAAGTGGTAAGCGTGCATAGGAGACGACACCTGAGTTTGTTATCTTACCAAAAAAAAAAAAAAAAAAAACTGAGTTTGTTATCATGGGGCCTCTAAGGTCTCCCCTTTGTCTATAAATTCAAAAGAGTGCCGCAGCGAACGTACCCATATCTTCATTTTCATCACCTCTACCATTGTCGTCGTTGTTTCAACTTTCAAGATGAAGGCTTCTTACTTTGTGGTGGGTCTCATGGTGGCATTGCTGATCTCCAATTTGCCGGCCTCGGAGTCGGGCGACTGCCCACCCTTACCACAACATCCGTGCGCAGACTCGTTCAAAAAAGGGACGCCACCCACGCTCCCGTGCTGCGTCGCGTTTAAACGAGAGTCGGCGTCGGCGTCGCCGTGCGTTTGCCTTTACGCCAAGATAGGTGATCCTAAAGGACCTGAACTCCTTGAGAATGGGGCGATGGTGGCTAGGAAGTGCAAGATACTCTTCGACGAATTATGTAAGAATACGCGCCCACGAGCCCCACCCCCACACCCACACACAAACCCAAACCCCACCCAGCCAACCTACGTCCATGGGATGGGACCCTTCTAGGCTACTTGTTCTCCCATCTAATTTCTAGCCATTTGATGATAGCTATTGACTATAGTTTGCAATGATGTTTAGTCATGCAAAGCAATAATGTGGTTGCTATCCTTAATAAAATGATATGGATTTACTTTGCTCATATGAGGTTGTGACATGCATGTATTTTTTTTTTTTTTTTTTTTTTTTTTGAATTTGTGATTAGATTATAAATTAAGATGGCACTCAGCCACAGCCATTAAAAAAAACAATTAATAACAACTTCATCTCACCTGTATTAAGCAAAAGAGGGTATAATTAGATTGTAACCATTTCATCAAGTATGAAAGGAGAGGCTCCCTGTTTCTCCAGAAAGATGAGTACTCTTTTGTCTAAATTATATTCTCCTTGGCATTTGATTCAATCCACTAAAGAACCTGTCTATTGACATGCAACTTTCTTCATTGATGGGGAAAGCTTCCTCATCCCTGCACTAATCCATAACAGGAGGATTAGAAAAATTCTCTGGTCTCCTATTGCTAAATACCCTTGAATGAGCCCACTTTTGAAATCCAAGCCACTCAATCACTATCCCACCATAGGTTACCACTACGATAAATTTTACCTCAGCTGGAGTTTATATTCAATGTTAGATTGACCACCATAAAAAATAATAATAATAATAATAAATAAATAAATAAAAGGGAAGAAGCAGAGGTGAATAGCTAAATTAGATTTTCATGGGTTTGTACCTCTTTTCTCAGATGTGATTTGTGTAGAAGGGGCATTAAGGCATTTTCTGTTCTAAAACGGAAAGAGAATCATTGGATAATAAAATAAGACAACTGCATGTTGGGAGCTAGCTCTTATTAGGGCGCTGCAGGATTTAGCAAATTTTCTAGATTGGGTCAGTTGGTCCAAATAATTTCTGGTTTGAACTAGATTAGGTCCGTACATAAATCCCATTCAACTTGTTTAGGCCGACATTAAATTATTTTCTTTTTGAGATTAATATTTTTGCATCCTCGTGGGCTAGAACTCATGGGAAAGAGTAAGGCTGCATTTAATTAATCATCTTTCTCGAGTTAAAATTTTGAAGGCATAGAGCTCTAGGATACCTTTCATTATCAAGTCCGGATCACCTATCGCAGTTGTTACATGTTCATCGTGAGATCACCTAAATTTTTGGATGATGTGGCGGACGGTTATTGGTCCAATTCACGGTGAAGGCATAATAACAGCTAAGATACATGATTCGGACTATCTCTCCAGGATTCCCCATATTAGATTGTTGAAATCTGCCATCACTAGGGTTCTGCGAAGAAGATGAAGAGAAAAAGGAAGAGGGGCAACCTAATCTTCACGAATTTACCCTTCATCCTACGCCTGTGTTATGTCACATGTGCATAGCCCAATTATGATCTGATGTAGAGGACTTTGCTACATTTGGGCAACAGAGGATCAACAAGGTACCTGCTTAATTTGTCCTGGTTATAGTTCAACTGCAGAAGCTGGGGATGCCAATGAGGTCCACCCTCATCACCTCCTTGATTTAAGTAGTGGAGCCTTTGCCTCTCCTGCTCTGCATGAGAAGCCAAAGAGCCTTTTCCTTGCGACAATCCGAAGGGCAGTGTTAAATAGTCAACCACAAGTCTACATGACTATAAGTACAACCTCTCACTCCAATGGTAAAAGGGGTTGGTTCTTATCTAGCTGTCTTGAATTTCAACTCGGAAAGTCACCCTCCCTCATCTGAGGGCTGTATTAATGTATTGGTGGTTATCATTAATTTGAGGATATTGAATGATTCAAATCATAAATTGGAGACCCAAAGAAGTGCAAAAACAATATATATATATATATATATATATATATATTTATATTTATATATAGGCTGAAATGTAATTGGACATGTTTACAAAATACTCAGAATATGTGACTATTTGACTAACTTAAAAGTCTTGGATTTTGGTTCAAATAACAAATTGGACGATTTTGATTACAAATATTGGGGTAATATAAATGTAAAAGCATAAAAGTTGGTTGATGGAGATTTGATTGCAATAACCAAATACAATCATTTGTGAAGCATGTACAGGTGCCTTTATGCAAGTGGGAGATGCGAAGGAGTGTCAGGTGTGAAAATAGCCTTATTTATGGATCATGTCCAAGCCACAACATGATGATGACATATAACCATGTATTTTGGGTAAAAAATGATTACAATAGTGCACGTGTGAATCATTTATATAAATAAATACAAACCAACAACCCTTAAACTGGTGACCAGCCAATATTTCACAAGTGTGGGACCCGTGAATCTAAATAGTTAATCAAGCCAAATACTTTTCCTAAACCCACCTAAGTGATGGTTCTATGGCATAAGGCGTGGGTTTGTTCCCAATGTATTGTGTTCGAATGTCACCCGAAATTTAATTGGTGCAAGTGTATGTGGGCCGTGCGTGTGCCTAAGGAAATAGTCCTATCATTTGTGGTAAAAATGCCACTGCAATATCCATGTGATGAATATATATATATATATATATCCTCTCGTCATTTATTTGGACTAAGTGCATGTTTGAGAGGTCTAATTTTTTCCTCTATTTTTCTAAAATGGATAGAAGTTTGAAAAAATTGAGTGTTTGACACCACCTTTCAACCTCTACCCATTTTAGAAAAGTAGAGGCATTCTACAGCCCCTTTGATGAGGTAGTTGAGAAATAGAAGGAAAAAATAAAAGGCGGAGCAACAGTATTTTGTGCATAATCACGCCCAGTCCGGTTTTTATAATTGTTCTCCAAATTTGAGAGGTCTAATCAAGATCCAAACCGTTGAAAATTTCCACAAGGTTAAATACGGTTATGAATCCAAAATTCAGTCGTTGAATCATCGCCAATGTCAAGATATGTGCCAAAAACCGTGAGCCATTAGATATAATTTGTTATGATCTGTGGGCCCCAAATACAAAATCAAAGCCATTGGATATGTTTGGAAGGCTGGAAATGGCTATGTGGTCAATTGTGATCACATAATACTTTGTGAATCTCGAGATACGTGCAAAACAAAAATAATCATTGATGTATTATGCTCAATATTGCATTTGTCCATGAGCTGTAAACTGTTTCAAATTTTTTATTATTTATAGGCGTGTAAAATAAGATCTAAACCATTAGTAATGTTAAAAATATCAAACATGACCATGAGACTAAATTCCACCGGTTGGATCATCACCAATCTCTAGATTTGTGCAAAAAAAAAAAAAAAAAAAGAACCATTAGGTGTAATTTTGTGGATTATGTGGGCCCGAAACACAAGATCCAAACGTAAGAGCTCTTTGGAGGGCTGAGTACATCCATAGGGTCGATTTTCATGGCCTAATACCTTGTGGATATCAAGAAATATATGAAAAACTCTCAACCAATTATATAAAAAAATCTATTTAACATAGACCTTTACATTACCAAACACCACTTTTTATTTTAGCCTCTTTTTCTATGGCTCTTTTTATTTTAGTCTCTTTTTTCTATAGCGGCCCTTTTATTTTTGTTTGCCATCACATTAGAGGGAAATGGAAATCATCCTAATCTCTGAAGCCTAGGGGTCCCCTTGGGGTGCTCTAGGCTCTGCTTTGTCCTCTGCTCGTATTCCACCACAAGATTGTTCTCCATTTGTTCTCTGCCAGAGTACACTGTCAAATATATTTCTGAAGGTTTAAGAATAGCATAGTTCGATTATCAGATTATCCCAAGGCTTTTCTTTTCCTTTGTTTTTCTCCAATTGAAAACACACCTTTTAAGTTATTAGTGCATGCCCCTAAGAAATTTTGTGATAGTTTGGAAGCCATCCGTGACCATCGGTTGAAATAAATGAAACCTTCCATAGACTGAACAAGGCTGTGGGAAGTGGCTGGTGTACCATTTTTCCACAGAAATGTCAACGAGAAAATTTTCCAGACTCACTCCCTTTCCCACAAAATCTCGGATTTCGAAAGGGGTAAAATTTATGGAGTCCCAAAGCTTGCCTTTAGCAATTTAAGGTTGGATTAAATTTAAGCCCCATTCCATGCTTGTGAGTCGTGGTTTTGGTTACATGAAACTTCTTACATGGATTTGAGCTGTAGTTTTAAACTCTTTGTAATATCTAAACTAGCAAAGTATGCCCGTGCTAAGCACGAGTCTAAAAATAAAAACACGTGCAATTTATGGCTATTTTATGAGATATTAATTAATAAGAAAATAAATATAAAGCAAACAAATATACCATTTATTACCGTTCGAAGCATGGTCCAGCCTGACATTTATACAAAATAAATATTACTTTTTATATAAATAAGTATAAAACTTCAAGTCTTGTGTAAATTAACATTTGAAAAATTGCATGTGGCCCCGTCTTTAAGAATTAGAATTTGAGGCCCACTTTAAAAAAGTTTATTGTATGTGGAGCCCATATGTATAAAATACTAACAATGATCTACTTTTAAAAATCACAAACATTAAGGGTTTTCTAATCATAATAGATATATTAAAATTCTAAATCCACCCAAAGAAGGCTCATTTTAACTTGGTTGGATAGAGTTATTGAGCAAGCTGGATTTTCTCTTATGGACTTTTTAAACACCTATCTATAATATATATATATATATATATTTAAATTCATATAAAGAAGCTTAAAAAAAGTGGACTCTGAATTGATTAATAGAGCTTGTCTCTTGAAATTGATTTGAGATCTAATTTCTCAAAATTGATTTGAGATTAGAGTCCAATTTTACAATCAATTAGCAAATTAGACTCCAATTTCGAAATCAAATCCTACGTCTATAATATATAATAATAGTTTTTTTTTTTACCCAAGACAGTGACACTTCCAGGGCAATTACTAACTTGGCCCAACATATTTTACACAGTGGAACATACCATTTAGGAAATGGGGTGAGTTTGGGTCTAAGTTTAGGCCGTGGATTAGATCTAGTCCCCAATCCAGTTAGCTAATCTAGAGACTATATGGACAGGAAACACATGCTCATGGTCACTGTCCACATGTGAGCCTGCGTTGAATGAGCAGGCTAGGCCCCCATATATTCACCAAAAATTGGGTTCCTTTTGTTTACCCAAAACAAAAACAAAAGAAAAAAAAACAAAAAAGGAATCCAATGCACAAGTGAAGTCCTGATATTTGGAAGTGATTTACAGATTTGGATATGCTTCAACAAATCAAAGATTTGTAGAATTATTATGTAACATCCATTGGCTCCAAAATGCTTGCCCCCTAACCAACTACAACAGGGAAAGCTAATAAAATGCACCGGGCTCTTGACATGACACTGAATTTCCTACATGATTGATTGATTAATGCACATGTATCAGACACCATGACAGCTACGATTGTGTATGTGTTTCTCTCTTGTCAGCAACTGGATGTTTATTTGATAGGCTTCATAGTTTGGTTAAGAGGCTGCTGAAACTTGTAATGAGCTCCACTGCTAGGGGTGCACCTCCAGGATTTGCTACTCAAACCTTTGAAATTTGGCTCCTTAGGCACTGTGAGCGGCCTGGTCGACCTGTCAAAATCTCAACAAAGATTTTCAATAATTGATTCTTAGAAAACATTAATGGCCCATTTGCCCAGTTCTTGTTAAATTCTTAGGATCCTATAGTAAAGGCGTTTTTACTGAAGAAAAATGAGAGTAGTGTGAAATATCTAAGGTTGAGGTGTGGATGGACCATTACTTTGCTAGAATTTTCTTTACTAGGGTAATGGTTGTGTAGTCATTTACCACCAAAGGGAAGACTATTTGATGGCCCATTTATTTTTAATCCTTCACTTTTGATCCTTATGGTATACAAGTGTCGCTATGAAATCCTAGAAATTCAATATTTGATAAAACAAACGGCCCCCAAGTGGAAGGAGTAGGATACTTTCACAAAGTTCCTTTTCTGTTTTTTTTTAAGGTGTGAAAAAACTTTCTAAAATTGGTCAATAAAATCCCTTTTAAATTTCTTGAGAAGAAATTCATTTTCTTCCCTCCCTCAAGGGATGCATAAACACAACAGAGAAAAACTGCATGCCTTCTCACCTGCTATTTTTGTACGAGGATGATACAACAAAACCAATTTGTTTATGGTCAATGTCGTTACACAAATGTGCCTTAACATTCAGCCATTTTATCATATGTTTTCTTATTGCAAAAGCCAAATGCATTGGTTTTTACCTCTGTGGGAAGAATGGCCTATCAAACAGAGGCATGAGTTGGGCTCTGGGTACCATTTCCTTCCTCAGCATCTTAATTTCTTCTTCTTCCATCATCTGCATCCACTCACAAAACCATTGCTTGGCATTGACATGATTTATGATTATTTAAAATAAAAAAAAAGAATCAAAATTCCAAAACCATTGCTTGGCATTGACATAATTATTTGAGTCTATCAAGTGGCCACGAAACTCTTAAATTTCGTTCAAAGCCAAGACTCTTGATAAATGGAACTGCCACCATCGGTTGGATAGATGGATCAAAAGAAAAGGCCATAGCTATAATTAACAATGGAACACCAGGAAATCTGAGGACTAATACTATTCGATAATGTTGAGCTGATCTGCCCTTTGTCGATGGGGAACACCAAATTAAACAGTTCCAAACCACTGTTGCGACATTTAGTTTATATTGGGATTAACCGGTACCGGCTGGATTTCTACCAGACGGTGGGTTTTCTCTGGACCCCAACTCTCTGAGGTTATCGATTGAAGGACAGGATTTTCAAGTAATCCAGATTTTTTTTTTCTGGGCATCTCCCGTCTGGTGGGGTGAATCCGGTTCACATCTCATTATCTCAACCAATTCAGTTAGTTTGATCAAAAAAGGCCGATTAAAAGTATTGCATAGATACTGAAGTACTAATTCTGCAAAGTTGTGAGCTTAGATGTTCCAGTGACTAAATGGAGGCATGATTTGTGTCGAAGGAAACTCATGCCTTTTGCAGCTTCTCTATCTGCTGCCTCTGATACTCAAGCCAACTTATCTTGATCGCAACCTGCAAATTTCAGAGACACACACACACACACAAAAAGAAGGCCTTAAGTTCGGAGCTAGGATGCCTTTTTAAACTATACAGCACATTACATGCACTAATATATAAAAGGAAATGAGAATTTTCATTCGAATGAAACAAACCAGATCGTTGAATCCAGCACGCCTGGCTGCTCTTTGCTGTGTGCGCAGCTTGATTTCCATTGGCTTGGTCTGTTCTTTAACTGGTGGTTTGTGCAACATCTGTCCAATGACATTTTAGTTACCTTCTGATGCTCCAAAAATACTAATTTACAGGCTTTAAGGAAAATTGAGACTGATAGGACTGTGCTGCCAATGACCCAGGACAGATTGGTGGTGGTCCTTGGGGGAAACCAGTTGGAACTTTTTAACTGGGACTGTTATAAAACTCATAGGCCCATGATGTCTTCAAAATTTTTGCACTTTGGGTTGCATGGGTATTGTGATATGATCCATAATAGAGATGGACCCGGACCCAGATTACTTCAGTCCGGTCCGGAGAGGAAGTTGGTATTCAGAGACCATTTTCACCCATTCCATTGAAATGATCAGTACTCTCTCTCTCTCTCTCCCTCTATTACCTCAGGTTTATCGGTTGTCAAAGGCAAGCCTTGTGCCATGCGGATTCGATGTTTGGCCTCATCAGCGTTAATTTCTTGCAGTCTTTTGACAAACGCCCGTTCCTTCAGTTGTCCTCTAGACTGCAAACAAAACCTCCATAATCTTCAAGTGATCTCTGATGACTAGAACTAATAAACATAGACATAAATATGAGAAACTATATAGTAGTTAACCAACATCTTATTCTCACCCACATCAGACGTTCTGGATTTAATGGAAACTCATTACCTCAGTATGGAGTCGAAAGGGTTGTAAGTGGCTGCTTTTCACTGGAACTGCTTGAGAAGACTGTGAACTAGGGTGCTTCTGACTCTTTAGTAACAGAGGAAAGATTGTTAGTAGACATTAGATTCTACAATCTAAATACTGTGTTGTGGCCCAAATCACAGTGACATGACAAAAATAGATTGGAAGATTTTCCTCTGTTTTTCGTTTTTCAAAAACGAAAATGGAGCACATGAAAACAAGAATGATTGATATAATTTCAACCAAAGGAAAATCCAGCGACCAAACATCCACTATTATTAAAATTACAAACCCTTATCTGAGGCCAACCTATATATATGCCAATCACTCTATGGGGTGGGATTGGAAGCTCCTAATATATATAGATATATATTAGATGTACGAGCATAATCTGCATGATCCAATGCTTTTGATGGTAATATAGGGGCCTATCTATTAAAGGGACCCTAATATCAATGATTGTTAACGTACTGATAAAACTGTAAAACTTTGGAGCCCACACATAGATGATTGTATGACTATCAAATCATACTAATATATGGACCTCTTTTAACTCATATAAAGAGCTTCCACTTCAACTCTCTCCTTGTGATTTGCATATATTATCTAAGGTTTGAGAACTCGTGACTCGGACACGATTTGTTGAGCTCTAAAATATGACTTGGAGTGAGCCAACTCGATGATGACTCGGGAGAGTCGTGTCCTTTTAAAAGATATTTTAAAAATAGATCAACTACTTATAAATCTTAGATATACATTATTACATGTATTAATAATAAAAAAAATTTGAATTATTAAATTTATTACATTTCAAACAATCATTTTTAAATTGTTGACTCCAAACCTCAAGCATTAATTGCCTATACATGACTCAGCTAAATTTACCCTTATTTGACTCAATCTTTCTCAAAATGAGGTGACCTGTCAAGAGTCAACTCGCCAAGTTCTCCAACCAAACTACACCTTGCTTTGTGAGCTGTAGCTTTGTCATGGGTCCTTGGATTTAGAGACATACTGGCATGAAACCCATCCCAAACCAACCCAATACTCTCTCTCTATCTTTGATAGGACTTGGAAGTGAAAGTGAAGAAAGATTAGAAAGAGAAGAGGAAACTTAACCTTGGGTGAAGATGAATTGGATTTGGGCTCTTCCATGTTGGGGTAGTGGGAGGGATTTTGTGGGGAAGCTGAGTGTGGAAATCGAATATAAGAAGGCGGGAGCCTCTGGGAGTTGGTTGGGTGAATGGTTTTCGATTCTGTTACCATATCACCAAGTGTTGAGGCTATTTTCTGTTCTCTATTCATGGGCTCTCTAACTGTCGGTCATATCACCACCAAACTGTCTGATTGCACCGAGCTTTCTTAATGTCTTGAGCAAAAAAACATCCCAAAAGCTTCCAAGGGAATTGGATGTACTTCTCACTTTCAATCTTTAATGAGAAAAGGAACTTTACTATTACAGTTTTTGTAGGATTTTGAATATTCTTTTTGTATCTACACAAAATATTGTTCTTTCCTAACTCTGAATTACACCCAAATAAATCTCATATCAAGTTTCTGCTGTATCCGGAAAAACTACGGTATGATCTGGTACAAAGGTAGGAGCCTTGTTGTGGTAGGATCTTACACCACATTGAGCTACCACTTATCCCAAAATCAATTGGTGATACGAAACAGCAAAACAATAGTTTTATGGTGAGGGCGAGCGCTCGACCACAATTATGACCGCTCAGCAGCAAGAGTGGACGTTAACCTCAGTAGAGGCCAACATGAGACACAGTCTTGACAGCATGTAGTGTTAAGGAAAGGTCTTCTAGTAGATAGGATATGGTTAAAAGATAAAACCCATCCTTCTTCAAGAGTTGAATTATTAATCTAGAAATTGCAAAGTTAGGATGATCGAGTCCAGCCTTGAATGCTTCTACATACAGGAGCATACAAGGTTAGGGTGAATGTAGGCCCGAGAAAGCTTGTACATACTGGCAGCACACACAGTATCACTTTCCTTAGTTTCTATATATAAGAGTTTGATACTGTGACCAGATTGCGATTAAGCAATCAACAATCTGAATTGAGAATCTACTTGGATGAATGCAAATCATAAGGTTAAAGGATTTGTCATTTAGGTGTCAAAAAAATTATAGTTTTAACGATTGACGTTAAGTTGTAAAGAGGACAATTGTTCTAACATTAGGTATGACTCCTCTTTTATCATTTAATGCAACACATTTTTTTTTTTTGAATAAAGGAAAAAATAAACTAAATTCCTTTAATAGAAAGGACTTTGATTCCCTATGTAAGCGGTAGGAACATATGATTCTTCTTTATCACGAAAATGAAAATTCGCATAAATTGGAATCCTCTCGAAGCACAAATGCAGCCCAAAAAATGAATATCTGTGTGTTGTTTTCATGATCACAAACAGCATGTCTGGATGGAAGCTGGATTGGGATGCATGCCAATTTATGAGGGTAGCAAATATGAAGGTTTTGGTGGTTCTCCGTAATTCCTCCATACAAATCCTGAAAATATTGTGGATGGCAGTGGACTAAATTTCAATTTTACATGAAAGTCATTAATTCCCATCCAATTAAATTCTAGAATTACTGGTAACAAAGCCGAGTTTGTTCTGTTAATTTCCCGGATTGCTTTCCCCATCCGACCATGACATGCCAACCTGTTAGTTAGATTGGGAGGAGACCTCAAGTCCACGACCATTTCTTGTTGAAATACATTGGTCTAGTCTGGTGGGAAAGCACCAATGTCTTTTTATTTCAGTAGTCTATTTGTACTATAATTCCTTTGATCCATTAACAGAGTACTATAGGCATGCACTACTAACATGGGTTATTATCTAAGACTCCAATTTGTTCATCGTAACATATTTCTTTAAAATGGTTTTTTCTTTCTTTCTTCTCTATAAGAAAGATTTCCATTAAGCAAGAAACAACTGGACAAACAACCCCAATTAGTTTTTTATTTTTTGGTAGAGTAGTTTTTATTGTTAACATGTGAGAGATATATAGCAGGGGATTTTGAGAAAATTTTGGTCTTTGGACCAAGGCAGGACATGTACCAGGGCCAAATCCAGACCTGAAGACTTAACACCAAATAAAGTCGATCTCTAATACTCACCCATGCCATGCTACGACTGATGGACGGCTTTCACATCATTCAGATTTACATTACATGAAACATGCCTCGCAAACAACCAATGGTTAGATGGATAGTCTATTTCAGCTGGATCGAGCCCTTTCAAGCTGTCTTTGATTATGCCAAGTCAACCGGTGCTAAGTGAAGGTTGTTAACAGCTCGAACAGCTACTCGTCTGGTGGTGTTCCTTGATTCTCCCGTTATGTCCTGAAGATGATGATTATATCGCTTCTTTCCTTCATTAAAGGAAAGTGAAGTGGGGACCTTGTATGGATGCCTTTTGCTTTATTAAAGCTTGTGATTTGACTCTGGACCTAATAACCATTATTACAATTACAAAGCAAGATTGATGCTTGTAACTGAGATTATCCATGTTTTAATGGGACTCAAACGGTTTCATGACAAGGGATTCAATGTCCACAAACAAAGCAACCGACCGGTCCGACCCTCTGGTGGAACCACGTACAATGTGTTCATCCATCCAATTGATGTGTGTCATGGTACATGGGCGCCACCATCTCCGAAACAAGCAATAACTTAAAAAACAAAAGGTCTACATGGACAAAAAGTTTGTCCATATAGCATAACTCCTTAAAAAAAATTACTGAGTCTCCCAATGTAGGACTTAATCCTAATCCTAGTGGGGTTTCTAGAAATCCAATCCTAGTTAGTTTACTATCCATCTGGCAGAGAGATCGAGTCCAACAAGAAGACTACTTCAATAGAAGGGAAATGGGAACCTAGTTGATTCACTAAATCAGATCTTGATTAAGATCCTCAAACCCCCTCCTCCGACGTTAATAAAACATGGTTTAGAATCTCTTGTACTTTTTTCTTGTCTTCTCAAATAAATGATTGAGCACACACACTGACAACATGATTAATGCGTATTAACATTAATGTATAAGATTGTGCTAATTATGTGGTCAATAAATTTCAAAAATATCACGTGCTCAATCTTGTACGGGGACCTACTCTTATTGAAGTAAGATTTTAGTATAAATTACGTACTGCAGGGTATGATATATCATTAGATGGGAGGACATTCATTTTGAATGGTTCAGATTATCAATATGTAGGATCTTACACCCCATTGAGCTACCACTTATTCTAAAACCAATTGGTGATGAGAAACGGCACAACAATGGTTTTATAGTAAGGGCGAGGGCTCAACCACAATTATGACCGTTCAAGAGTGAGGGTGGACGTTGACCTCAACAATCCCTACCTTAACGGCACATTCGTCGCGACTCTTGCTGTGCGACTCGCAAAACGCGTATCCCGTGAATCGAACACTCGACCTACCATGCTTTGATACCAATTGAAAAACTTAGATTTCTACTTTAACATAGGCAAAGGTCCCAATAATCTGATCTTTATTGAATATCAATCCACAAGTGATTAAACTAATAATTAATCATAATCCAAATTAAAAGCAATCAAACCACAAAGAGAAAGAGACGCAAGGTTTTTACGTGGAAAACTCTGCTCGGGAAAAAACCATGGGCCTTATGGTCTAGGCCAACAGACAACTAAACACTATATGAATTGAAAGTTACAAAGACACTTACAACCCTTTCCCAGTTATTGACTCAACCTAAGGACTGCTTTGATCTTGCCGACTGCTCGCCGTGCACCTTCACCGTGCTTGAACCAACTACCTTGAACGCCTCTTCAAAATGAATCCACTGCAGAAAAGTAGCAGGAAGAACCTCCAAAGACTTGAACTTCAGCAAAACAACTTGAAACTTTGGAGTGAAAAATAATCTTTCAATAGATCTCTAGAATTTTGGATGGGAGGGTTGTATGAAAGGAATGCAATATATAGGCTTTAATTCGTGCCTTAGTACTCATAGAGCAAGTATGACTCAAAGAAATAACTTGAAACAAATTAAAAGGCAACCCCTTCTCAAATTAAACTTTCTGCGCATTGGTCGCTCGAGCGCATAACTGTGCGCTCGAGCGGATGATTTACTGCCTGCGCTTGTCCGTCTGCTATACCCCTCCTCCCTCACTTTTTATTATTTTCCATATGTCCTGCTGTTGCACGCTGTACCTTTCATCCCTTTCTGTTTTTTTTTATTTTATTTTATTTCCCATGTGATGTCATCAAGTCAAAAGTCTTTATGAGATGACAATTGTTATGATTTTTCCTTTCTTGTATACTATTTACTTTGTCTTGTGATGTCACCATGAAAATGGCAAAAGTCCTTATGGCAAGAGTCCACTACGTGTGATAACATGGAACAATACTCATGTGTACTCATGTGATGTCATCATGATGAATTCTCATATGGTAGTCCTCATGAGATGATAAAAGGAAACTCCATATCACAAATCCATCTTCTTTGGGCAGTCCCACTAAAATTACAATTATAAATAAATTTCAAATTTTGTTTAATACCTAATGAATTTGCCAATACTAATTATAATAGGATTATAATCCTTACAATCGTGGTAGTTTAATGAGGTATAAGATCCTACACAATATGTGAGTTTCATGATGGAGTTTCACACATCCCACTTATGGGAAGCATGCAGGGTCACTCTAGGATATGGACTGGTCCATATAAACATAGTATATGACTCCAAATAAAACCGATTGTTTTACAATGTTTAGGTCAATATAGCTGAATATGAATCCAAATTAAACCAATCAATTTAGTTGAGTGAGATTAACTACGAGATCGAGTTCAACTCTGTAGAAATCGTCCTCGTGATTCAATGGAAAGATCGTGCACATTGATCACATAGAACAAAGATGGCTGAATCCAGTCTGCTCTGCATCATCCTCTCTCTATCAAGTCTCTCGTTTTTCCTTTTCCTTTCTTTTCTTTTCTTTTTTTTTTATATGGTACCTTTGCTTAGGGAGTTGGAACCCAAGGGAGCCCACACGAAATGGGAAGAGAGAGCCCACATTCTAAGAATAGTAAGCTACGAAGCCCGCAAAGTGGAGGAGGATAGCCACACAAGTGGAAAGAGTGGTATACCCCTGGATAACTGGGCGACATGTGGGTTGCCAAGCAACCGACGAACATTTTATCCTCCAAATGATGTATGTGCGAAGTGTAAAAGGTTGTTGGGCATAAGTCTCTGGATTAATGTTCAGCGTAGTCCCTTCAGACAAGGGGTGTCTGATGAGGAAGGTATTGCATTACCGAAGTGTGTTTGACAATTAACTAGTTAAGTTAAAGTAAATGAATCAAGATAAGAAATGACAAGGGATCATATCAAATAATGCATAATTTTAAAATTTCTATCCAATTTTTTAAAAAAGCAACATCTTTTCTTCACTAAAAGATAAAAATACTTCATTTTTCTATACAAAAAAGTAAAAAAGACTTTATACCAAACAACTAAAAATAAACCACCATTATAACACTTTATATTTTATTTTCTCTTCGTTTTGTGCTTTACCTCACCATACTTCAATTCACTGTACAAAGAAATTACTCACTTGTCATCATTGCATGCAAACGAGAGAATCTTAGGACCTATGCATTATAGAAAAAAAATAGTGTTCATTAGGTGGACTCGGCTATCGTATCAAAAAAGATTATTAACTAGACAATCAAGATAGATGGATTTATATCGTGAATGGGAAAATGGGCAACATATATATTTCTTTTTGATCTATTCACGGCCGGAACAATATTTGAAAATTCAAAAATTTCATATATATATATATATATATCTAAATGGGCCATAGATTTGTGATCAGGCCCACAGTGGTGATGTGACATGCGGTTATTTTCCCAATTGAATGAGTTGGGATCATGTGATCAAATTGAACTTTTGATCATGACGATATTAGGAGACTGTAGATGACCACTCCCTATTTTACACCTTCATTGAGTCTTCTTTAATAAGAACATGTGACATAAGTAGAGAGGCCTTTGAGATCAGCAATCTACAAAAAGTTTAGTGAATTAAACTAATCCAATCATATAAGCACTTTTAATTAAAAGTCCTTTCCTTGCACAAAACTTGCCTCACAGTCACAGGTGAAAGCACATGTACCTTCCCTTTCTATCAATCCTAATAATGAAAAAGCTGCACGTGAATGACAGCCCCCCACCCAGCCCAGGCCAAGCTGTCTTGAATGCACCGAAAAAAGGTAGACGTACACTGAAATGCGAATCAAAAGGCAGGACTCTGGGGCAGGTGCAGGTGCAGGGGGCAGGAGCAGGAGCAGGAGCAGGAGGACAGCTCTTTCAAATTTCTCCCTCAGAGGTTAAAAAACGAAAAAGGCTGACATTGCAGAAACTTTCAATCCCCGCTTTCCATTTTTTGATTCCCCCCACTTTCCATAGATACTTTTCCGAGGTCTGACGATTTTACTTTTGTTTGGTTTTCATCTCCTCCTGATCTCCTCTTTCCTGTTTTCTGACCCACGGACCCCACGACCAGCAAGTCCCAAGCTTGCATTTGAACATTTTATTTCCCTCCCCTTTTTTATTCCTTTGGACCTTTTGCTTTTCCCTCCGTTCAACCTCCTGCACAGAGAGAACCAAAACCAATTTTTTTATGTCAGCTATACAAGTATGAGGGTAAGACAAAACGTAAGCATCTGTAGTCTGTACTAAGCAAATAAACAAGAGAGGAGGAAAGGTAGCTACTAACCCATGAATATGATAAACAAAACAGCTACCTTTGGAGCATGTATGTACTCAAGTAAAGAGCACGGACCTCGTATTCGACTGCTTAGGTATTTTTTCGATCAAATATATATATATATATATATTTGTATTGAATGGCATAGAAAACTTATAAAAAAAACTATGAGATTTGGAAAGATATAATGTTTGCTATTAGCAATAGTGGGGCCACCTAATCCATGACAACCATGGGAGGTAAGCCGCAAGAGGAGATGAAGACTTTTGAAAATAGTATATATAGTGGTAGACAAAAGGATTAGGCTAATAACTTCACAATCATTATATTTGTTTTTTAAACGGTGATAAAATTTTCATTGAAAGAAGGAAGAATAGAACATACCAAAATTTAAAGGAAATAAGGAGTTGGAATGTTCAAGAGAGGAGAGAGGAGATCAGATCATATCAGGAACAAAAAAGAAGGATTGTTCATTTCGTGTCTTTAGATTAAGTGGATACAATATCCATTGGACCTTCTCTCTTTCTTTTTTAATTTATGAATAGCTTCTAAGTTCTTTTTTTTTTTTTTTTTTTTTTTTAAGTTATTGGAAAGAGTAGTGGCACTACTAACTTTGACATGTATCTATTTTGAAAGCCACACTGAACATTCGGAAGACAAAGGATCCGGATCCTTTTAAGTTTCATATCATATTTCTTAAAGAGTTCGGTTTCTCTTCTCCATTGCTTCCTTGAAATGAAAAGAGAAAAGATTAGATTTCCTTCTCAATTGCTTCCTTGAAATGAAAAGAGAAAAGACGAGATTTTATATAGTTGACACATATTGATAGGATAAATCAATATCTCCCTGATTTAACCAAACAGGTTCCGGTCCCATTTTTTTAAGCCTCTAAAAACATTGTAAGTATACGAAACATTCCATTCATTTATGGCACGACTATAATATGATCAACCTCATGCCACATGTTTAACCAATTCAGCCCAACATGTAGGATGTCAATCAGGCATTCTTAGGAGGATATATATGGGGAGCACTGGGGTCACAAGATCATTTTCGCATGCGCATGGTGCAAATGGATTTCTCCATGGCCCAGGAGAATGGCAAAATCTGGTTTGACCCTACTATTGTAGAGTGACGGATAATCATGTATTTATCTTAACCCCCTTTTCAACTATTCAGAAAGGTTTATAGTTAAAAATGGGTGTACAATCAATTCAATAGTCTAGTCCTTTTAGATGGATGCAAACATAGGGGTCTACTCTAACTATTGCTTTTTTTTGGTGGCGGATCACCCATTTGAATGGGCCATCAGATGGGGCCCACTATGAGGTATGCACAAGTGTGCATGGAAAAAGGGTATGAAAGGGTAAAATCTTTTTGCTGGGGCCCACCTGTGCATTTGATGTGCATGGTCTTAACGTGCATACTGGCTACCAGGGCCCACTCAAGGCCCCACAAATCATGGGATAAGGGGGATGGAAAGATCCAATCATGATGAAGCTACATTTCAAAACTTGGGTTGATTCTATGCCTCTAACCCCTTGATCCATTTCCCACAAGTTTAACGACTTTGTATTAGAAAAAACTCTTGATCCAATAGTCTAAGTCATTCGTGGTCGCAAGCCCCATGATCTGGAGGATTACATATATGTGAATGGTTTGGATGGATCATAAGGTAGGCCCTACTATATAACAAAGTGTTGATTTGAATCCTCACCTATCTTGTGTCTCTGCTTCACTCACCCAAACTTGAGAAAAGGAAGAGAATTAGGGTGAAGGGAGTTATTATTATTATTATTTATTGTTATTATTGTTATTACCTGAACAAATAAGCAAGTGTGTGAGGGGACCTGAACAAGTAAACAAGCGGCAAGTGGAGAGAATTGTACTGTTGTGATCCTCTATATTATATGACCCAGGACCACTAATATCCATTAAATATTGTACACAAACAACATATGAGACTCATCATCTTCGACCCTAAGCGTGGTTCCATTGCATCAGTCGAATTGAAGTTGCAACCCTTTGTTCTTAACTCCTTACTAATTAATGTTAAGCCTTAGAAATGGGACCATGAGACTCAACTGTGCTGCCATTCAAATTGGTCAAGGAACTGACCGATGTAACCTTCCTACCTCATCAAGGAACTGACCAATATTGGTAGATAAATAAACTAACTAAATTATGATGTCATGCTGATGTACGTTAAAGCTCCCTTTTCAAACATTGATTTGTTTATCAAATCTCCCATGTATGAATCTAGCAAAGCTGCCATCTGACCCAATCATAAATTGAAACAATCACTACCGACTGACCTCGTTTTGCTGTGGTTTTGGTTGGTCTTGAAAACTCAGTTTCTCTTCTTCCATTCTACAGCTTATTTGTAACACCTCCTTGATAGGGGGAGCTGAGTCCAGGCTGGCACCGCATGAACTTCGATCAGGTGGAGTACTTTGAGTGCCGACATCTCTTTTCGAAGACTTCTGCTTTTGGAAACTCTTGATTTCTACAATCCAAAAGGTGAATACAAATATATCCAAAATTAAAGATAAAAGAAAGAAGTGATATTGCCCTTAAATTTGATATTTGTCATTGAGCTGTCGAAATTTAAATATTTTCCACAGGATTGTTGTGCGATTTTTAGGGCTGTGGGATATCGCACACATCACCCCGTGCAATATCCTTTGGCCATGCGATAGCACACCTTTATTGTACGGATAGTTCTGTGAGGAATATTTAAACTTCGGCTATTCTAGGGTAAATTTTGGGTCTAATAAAAGCCGTACAGTTAAAATCCCAAGAAAAAATTTACAAATAATAAATGTGTTCTTAAGAATTAGAAATAATCACCTTCAAATTTTACATACTAAAGCAACCGCCTCTATGAATTTAAAAACCTCGATCAACCACCTTGACTTCCTTTTGAAGACCTGATTTTGACCGGTTAATGAAATTTGATATATTTTACTACAAAAAGATGCGAACCTTCTCTAGATTTAACATAATCATGATTGATTGAGGGTGTTGAGGGAAGCTTTTATCTTTTTAGAAGAAAATGTAGAGGTAAATTGATTGAAGATTAGTCATTTGCTGATGGTCTAGGTGGATGATGAAAATATTTAGATTAATAGAGGTGGTCGATTGTACATATAAGAAAAACATAGTGAGTTGTTTGTAATTGTCAGAATTTTATATTAAATTTACCGAGGTACGCTCTTCTGGAATCTTATGTGATATGCATGTCAAGCACTAGAGAAAAAGAGAAGACATTGCTTTAAAATAGTAAAACAATTAAATTGCTTCTTAACCTAATTCATTGCAGATTTTTAGTTTTTTATTATTTTTTTCATTCTCAACCTTTTTTCTTCTACTTTATGGTTCCACTAATTGATCAGATATCTTAGATGTCAAACCTGTATATCTGTTCTCAAGCTCAATATTTAAACAATTTCAACATGCATTAAAGCAATTTATATATTTTCTATAAACTTACTTCTCTTCTACTCTACAAATGTATTACTGCGTCAACATGCTAAACCTAGCAAAACATTGCAAATCCACTAATAAGCTCAGTGGTGAGGCAACTTTCCCCTAAAGAAGCAGTCAAGGGTCAATTCCTGATTGGAGGGCTATTGGCGAGGGACTTCGGCGTTGTATGTATACGCGTGTGAGTATTAATCTGAGAGTGAAAAAAAAAAAGAATAATAAAATGGGAAGATCTTTAACATAATGGGGATTCCAATCATTCAAGAAGTTACATTACATAATTAATCATTACATATTTTTATCGACTTTGTCACAAAATTAGAGCACAGGTTTTATTTAGAAATTATTGTTTTTTGTTTTTTTTTTTCCAATTGTTTATCAATTTCAGACTTCAGCAAAAGTTGACCAATTTGTTGAGTTTTAATTATTCAAGAAGCCAAATTACATAATTAGCACTAGCATGTTTTTCTTATAATTCTCAAAATTATGACCCTATATTCTTCGTCAATATTACCATTTTATATTAATTTTGATTTTTCTGTTATTTACCAGTTTTGATTATTAGACTTAAATGTAATAACCTGTCGTGAGTATAAGAGTAAGTTCCATGAGTTGCCAACTCGATTCCACTCGGATTGGCGAGTCAAGACCGAGTTACAAGAATCTGCAAGCAAGCACCGAGATGGTTGGAAAGAGAAGGGGACTATGCAGGTGGGGGATGTGCATAGTTTTTCCACACCCAAGGGTGTCATCCACCTAAAAACATCCAATTGCTAGTTTAAATTGGTGGTAGATCACAAGGCTGAACGTCTTGGATATAGGTGAAAATTGGCACACTACATGTATACATGATCCGCATGGCATTCAAATTATCAAGGCGGCTTCTACTTACATCTCAAATGTATCTCACTGGAAAAAATTTCATAAATTACTTCAAAGAAAAGGCAATTGCATATATAGAAATCAAAGACAAGTGTTATGGACCTGCAACTGGAGTTTCCTCTCCATGTGTTATGGTAGACTTTGATTGTGTACCTCGTGCATAAGAGAAAACCAGAGGACCAGACTTGGCATTTCTGTTTGAATTAATTAACGCGCTTCTACTCAATGTTTTAGAAGATAAGCACTCCAGAGGGACTTCTCCCGAGTATGGGTTGCAGATGAACCTCTCAGCTTCATTCCACTTGGAATGCAAGGGGCTCCCATTTAAAATGCTTTTGATTGGTTGCGAAGAAAAGTCCCTTCCAGATCTTGTCTGAAGAGCTGACAATAACAAATCAAAACATAAGAAGAAACACAAACTCATAAAGTCACCACAGCCTAAATCTTCAGAAAACAATAACATTCTTATCTTCTCCTTTGTAATTTAGTATACCTTTGAGAGCTGCTGTGAATGAGTATGTTGATGGATCGACATAGTCTGCCGGATTATGACGTAGAGAGAAAAGTGTTAATTAAAAAAAGATATATATATATATATATATATATATCTTCAGTTCACAAGAAAATTGAAGTCATGAAAAAAAGCGAGAGAAATGCTTGATCAAACAATGGAATGTTGTTATACTTGTGATGAATGGGTGCATGAAAGTAATACCTCTTGTAGGGTACCTAGGGGAAGAAGCTGTGCTTGAGAAGGTGGTTGTATATCTAAAGGATCTTGCTTCTTCTCTAAAGCTTGTGAGGTTGGAAGCTGAAAGTCTTCCTGAGTTGGTTCTTTCCCTACTAATGCAGGCCTTGAGCAGCTCATCTCTTTGATCATAGTGTAGCTCTTCCCTTTTCCGGTTACTTGGACTAGTTTTCTCCATTGTAGACTGCATAACTGAGTGAGAGAGATATGTGGAGGTTTTATGATAAAGCTTCTTATTCATTGACTTGGTCTTTATCAGTTTTTTCCCTCTTGAGTTAACTTTGTATTTTACTGTATTACAGTATTATCTTCATACGAAGAGGGGATTTTTCACGACGTTGAAATTTTTGCCCGTGTTGAGTTGTTTTCAACCTGCATGGGGTGGGAAAAAGCAAGTGAATTATGAGTGGGGTGAAGGTACTGTGATGTAAATGTCGTGTCACATGCGGTTGTCATTCATGTTGGAGACGTGTGAAGCATGACCGTACGATTATGGGCCCAATATACATGTCAACATCGAAGGGTCCCACACAGATTCATAAGAACATTTTTTCTTTGGGTAACATCTTGGCCTTTATATATGTAGAGGTTGAATGGAATTGCAATATTATCCAATCGCGTCTCTGCATTCATTTGAACAGTTGTACTTCAGTAAATATCTCTTTACTCCTGGACCAGATCAGCAGGATACTTAAATTGGAAATGTGTGGGTCGCAACTGCTGTAACAGACGGATTTGAATGCGCTATCTAAAATAACTCTTACGTAAATTGAAGTCTAAACATTATCAAGGCCGTTTGGATGTTTATAGAATAAAATATTTATAAATTTAAATATTGTAAAAATAAAATGGTATAAAATATAATATTATAATAATATAATATTTTTATTATTTAGTAATTTTTTAAAAATATTATAGATTTCAAATTGAACAGTTTGGAAGGTGTTATGATTAAAGTAAATTACATTATAAGGAAAAAAATATTATATATTTTAATTTATATGTAATTTACCACGTCTAGATAAAAAAGTAATGTAGTAAAAGTAAAGTTTAACTTTTATATTTTTACTATAAATTACTTTCATTTATCACAAAAAATCATGGTAAAATATAGTAAAATCAAGTCAGTAAAAAAACAACTACTTTATAACTCTCTCTTTCTCTCCCTGTTTGCTTTACCACATACTTCATCTGACCTTGCTTTACTTCACCTTTTACCATGATATGACATCAATTAATCCTTATTTTACTTTACCACACCCGTAAACAAGTCGTTTTTTCTTTACCATATAAAACTAAGATAAAATGTGATAAAGTAAAGTAAAGAAAAAAAAACTACTTCACTAGTCCTTCCCACTTTACTTCACCATGCACTTTATCTCACATTTACTTTACCAGACCTTTACCGTCCTGTGAGATTTACTTTTACTTTGCCATATGTGTAAACATAAACATTATATTCATTTGGTGAACTAAAGTCTTTACTTTATTCTACCACTTTGTAATTGTCATTTTAAAATATTCTTATCTTGTAGAAAGTTTTCTATATGGGGGAGTTGTAGGAGAGAATATTGAACTTTTTAAAAGAAAAGAATCTTTTCTTTAAATTTTTCTTGAGTTACCAAACGCACAAAATTTTCTTCTTTAAACAATGAAAGATTATATTCTATAAAATATTATTTTATTGTGTTTTCTTGTGCATCCAAACAGGCCCTAATTGTCTCATAAATAAAATGGAAAGTTTGCAAATATCAGATTTAACCTAAGTGTCCCGAGCGCGGAGTGGGAGCGCAGAAAGGCTAAATTTTAAAATAATTATATATCCTGAGCGCCTTCAGAGTGCTTATACAACATAGTGCTTATGAGTTTATAAACAATTAATTAATGGGTACAAATATATATTATCCATATTTTCAAGTATAAAAAATAGAGAGAAAAAATTAACTTTCCAATTTGATCACATAAAATAGACAATAATTAATAAGCCAAAAGAATTTTCTTCATTTAAAAGATAAAAATTAAGCTTACAGAAAAAGAAAATGCACAAAAAACCAAAATTCTTCACAGTTCACTCCATATTAGGTCGAACCGCGCTCCGAATATGGTCGAACTGCACTCCAAAGACGAATCCGCTTCGAAAACGCTAATCTGCGTTTTCGGAGCGGTATTGAGAGGGTTGAGAGTAGGTTCCGGGCACTAAGGTTTTAACCATCCATTTTATAGGATTAGATGTAGGAGTGCATATTGGCGGTTCGGATTGGTTTAGAGGGGAAACAATCAAACAAACCGAGTCTATCGGTTTTCTAATTTCTCAAACCAAACTGAATTACCCATGTTTGGCTCAGTTCGGTTACGATTTTTTTTTTATTTTTTATTTTCTTCACAAAATAATGGCAGTTCAATTGGTGAGAGACGTTGAACTTCAAGTAACTGGGTGAGGGTTCAAGTCTTCTTCAAGTAATTTTTAATATTTCTTTTATATATTTTATAAAAAGATATATTAACATAATTGGTTCGGTTCGACTCGTTTTGAGCAGTTTAACCGCACCTTTAAATCGGAAATCGAACTATGATCGAACTGATCTACTACAAACCGATCCAAACCGCCAAGTTCGGATCAGTTTAGCAGTTTAGCGTTTTTTTTTTTTTTTTTTTGTACACCCCTAATTAGATGGGAAGATTAGCACGAACTAATGTACTTCATTTTTCTCTTTTGGATAGATATGCTACTTCAAAAATCAACAAAGAATTTCACGTTGTAGGAAAGGCATAGAAAATGGATTCCCTTGTGTTGGTTCATGGCTGCATTCACAGATCTCTCACATATTCTTTAAGTTAAGTAGCTCTCTCTCCCACTTTCTCAGAGTACGCCCTTTTTCCAACTCAAGTCAGAAAATAGAAATTAGTGTCTCAATTCTTATAATTTTTAATCAATTAATTGTGCTGTTGCTGCCTTGTTGTTCTGCCCATTTGGGGAACCCCCCTAAATAAACATGGCCTTTTCCGAAACCACAGGACAGCCCAATTGTAAGGGCAATTAGAACACGCCTCTGGTGATTCCTGATTCTAGATTAGGCTCATTTAGTACTATGATAGTTATCTTGTACTCCTCCCATATCATAACAATAATTAAAAAATGGGTTTTGGCATATTAGTCGTCCTTAAATTCAGTTTTTCTAATTTCATAATCACAATTCATATAATGTCACCACGGTCGCTTAACTTTGGTCAACATTTTTTTAACTTTTTTTAGCCATTTAACATGATATGATGGGATAATCTTATGATATCATGAGATTTATCAGTTTCTGCATCTTACATTTTTTGTAATCAACAAATGAATTAAACTTTTATAGAATATGAAAAATAACATTTTGTGGACATGCAGTAAATACACATATAAGCACCATTTCTCAGTTTCTATCATTTAGAAGAAACTCTTCATGAGATGCTGAATAAAAGCCATGACATCATGGGACATCCCATGATATCATGAGATTTGTCAATTTTTTTGACATACACTATTCCCATGATATCATGAAATCTAGGGAAAAAAGTTTTTTTTTTAAAAAAATATATTGATCAACGTCAAGCGACCTTAGTGATATTATTGAATTTCGATCGTGAAATTGAAAAAATGAACACCACTATGCCCCTTCCATATCCTCTTACTCTTTTGAATGCTACGAATTCAAGTGGGCCCTACAAAAATTGGGGTGCACCTTTAAAGAAGTAATCTAATTATAATGACAAGAATTCCATGACGGCTCTTAATAGAATAGAGTCTGTTGTCTACCTCAATGCGGGGAACAGATGATCCAGTGATACGTCTAGATCCTCCTATGCTGGGAACTAGAGAGAAGGTTAAGACCATCAATCCATTAGCGAAGCCCATTATAAAATCCAAACGACTCAAAGTATTGTCCTAGGCTCTTGGCTGAACTTCACTTCAGTCAGGATTCAGGGCCCAATGTCAGTTTGATTGCATGTGCATGTGTGTGTATCAAGGGGAAATAAATTTGGGCCATAACCAGAGACATAAGTTTATATTTACAGAGTTGAAGTTTTACTGTTTAAGGCCCTCAAATTAAATAGATATACTTCAGCTTGGCCATGAGATCTCTCTTATTCCTACCATTAGTCCATTAATACAGATGTGGAGTAACCAGAGTGCACATGTCAACTGTGTTTTTTGAGGAGCCTATTCAGGCAACTTTGAAGAGATTTTGCAGGCATATATACTAAATTGGAAGTGTGCATAGATGGATGGAAGTGTACACTTGTAATACCTCCCCACAATGTCTTTAAAACAAAGAATATAAAGAGAAAGAACATCTATCTATCTTGAAAGTGACAAATACCTCACGACAAACCCAGGGGCTAGCTGGGGACGTTAGCCATCTGCCTCAGTTCTGGGACAAATTAGAGTGGACCTGCAACCTCTACGAGTCAGGACATCTGCATTAGAGTGGACCTGCGACCTGAGCCATTGTTGACATATAGCAGCCTGGTTTTATGTGTTTCTTTTATTTCAACGGGTCTGGATTAGAACCTCTCGAGGCTTGGTCGGTCTCAGAGAGAAATTTGGGAGGCACCCAAGTGGGGCCCGCTTAACAAAATCTTGTACTCCACAGAATAAATGCCTCTTTTTACATGGGTAACAGCTAAACTTTACTCTAATAAAAATTGAGTCTACTATCACATTAGTCACAAGTAAAATAGAAGTTGTCTCTTTAATTACTGGGATTTGTTTATACATGAATTTCAGCTGACTGGAATTCCGGAATTTCATGTCATAAATTTCTTGTTCCTTTATTAGAATCTCATAATTCAAGAATTTTAGAACTTTTAAATGTCGAGTATGTTTGGTTACGGGTGAAGAATTTATAAATCTGATGATTCTTTATTGTCACTGGAACAAGGATTCCTCGATGGGGGTTTGTATAGTTGAGGATTTCACATTGATATTGGTGCGTATCGATACAAATAGCTAAGAAAAATAGAATACCGTGTGCAAATCCACTTAAGTGGAGGATTTTCAAGTCTTGTGAGGGGTGGTCGGATCTGAGGATCCTAACAAATGAAGATTTTCATTTGTCCAAATCCTCAGGAATTTACAATTACCAAACATGGATTTACCACAACTTTAAGAAAATCGAAAATCTTTTCACTAAAGATTTGGTTGCCAAACGTGACCTAAAAGTAAGAGTTTTTAAACCCTACACCTATTTGAGGTTTTTAGAATTTTAAAACTTGGGTGACTGTTGGGTGAAACTCTGACAACCATAATTTCTAAAGGTGGACCAACAATATAAACCCTTAAGGTAGGCCCTGAGTTGTAATTGTTAAAAAGGTTGTCCCCAATTGCCATAATTTCTTGATAGGTCCGATGCAGCGTAATTCTAGAGGTGAGCTCCACATACCACAAATTCTTCCACGTAATTTCTACAAGCGTCCCCACATGCTCAGTTTCCAAAGTTGGGCCCATGTAATTTTTCAATGTAGGCCCACATTTTAATTCGTAAAAATGGGTTCTGTTTTGTGAAGTTAAATGTGGGCTCCACATTTTAGCTTTATAAAGTGGACACAGTTTGTAAATTCTAGATGTGAGCCCCACATGCTACAATTTTGAAAGGGAAAGGAGAGTAAAGGAATGTGGTAAATTTAAGGAAACAGAGAAGGAGAATCTGCATGATGTATGATTCCAAAATATATGATCCATCAATCATATCATATCAGAAAAGACCATTTGATAAAGCATCAATACTGATTCATCCATTATTGGATGAACATGGTCCACAGGAAAACTACAAAAAATAAAGATCCCCTGTGAAACGAAGGAGATTGATGACCCCATGTTATCATTTCTAAAGTTGAGTTCCACATTATAATTTCTAATGATGAACCCTGCAATTTAAGATTAATGAAAGAATGTTATTCGAATACAGAGTTCTAGTAGCTATGAAATAGATAATTATGAAAATTCAAGTCCAGGTCCCTTGTTTCAACCAAACAGGGAATTGGGACTCTGAAAACTTAGGATGTATCAAATTCTTTTGTGGTATTCAAGTATAAATGAAATGAGAAATTTAGAAAGGAATAATAACGGAATACCTACTTGTACTTTGCTCATCATGACAGAAAAGGTAGAATGACGAATTTACCCCTCCATATATAAAATGTGTCTAGGGCATTTTTGATCATTTTCCCCTTTTTCACATGCGGTTAGGGTTCTTACTAGCAACACCCCGTGCTATGCACGGTCCACCTTGATTTTCTTGAGTTGATACTGGGACCTAGGTGAGCCACCTGATGACTCATCTGATCCATGAATTCGAATGAGGACCCATGAGCGACCTAGTAGGTGGTGGACCCCTGCGAGGTGGGCCCTGTTTGGCCCACCATTCAGTGTTTGATCAGAGAGGGAAACCACGTGTTTTAGGAAGCAGTTAAGAAGCATGATTTTTTTTTTAAGTTTCAATCATTGTTGGTCTATTCAATTTCTTGCGTTGATACCGGGACACAGGTAAGCCACCCGATGACCCATCCGATCCGTGGATCCCAAGGAGGACCCACCGGAGAACCATTAAGTGGTGGACCCGAGCGAGTTGGTTCTTGTTTGGCCCAACATCCAGCGTCTGATCAGAGAGGAGAAGACGTGTTTTAGGAAACAGTTAAGGATTGGGAATTTGTTTTTGTTTGTTTGTTTTTTATTTATTTATTTAAGTTTCAGTCATTGTTTGGGGCATTCAGTTTCTTGCGTTGATACAGGGACCTAGGTGGGCCACCCGATGACCCATCCGATTCGTGGATCCGAAGGAGGACCCACTAGAGACCCATTATGTGGTTGACTTGTGCGATGTGGGCCCTATTTGGCCCACCATCCTGCGTCTGATTAGAGAGAGGATCAGAGACCACGTGTTTTAGGAAGCAGTTAAGAAGCATGATTTTTCTTTTTAAATTTCAGTTCATTGTTTGGTCTATTCAATTTCTTGCGTTGATACTGGGACACAGGTGGGCCACCCGATGACCCATCCGATCCGTGGATCGGAAGAAGGACCCACCGGAAAACCATTAAGTGGTGGACCCGAGCAAGTTGGTTCTTGTTTGGCCCAACATCCAGTGTCTGATCAGAGAGGAGAGGACGTGTTTTAGGAAACAGTTAAGAATTGGGAATTTGTTTTTGTTTGTTTGTTTTTATTTATTTATTTAAGTTTCAGTCATTGTTTGGGTCATTCAGTTTCTTGCGTTGATACCGGGACCTAGGTGGGCCACCCGATGACCCATCCGATCCTTGGATCAGAAGGAAGACCCACAAGAGACCCATTATGTGGTTGACCTGTGCGATGTGAGCCTTATTTGGCCCACCATCCTGCTCTGATCAGAGAGAGGAAGAGTACGTGTTTTAGGAAACAATTAAGAATTGGGAGTTTGTTTTCGTTTGTTTGTTTGTTTTTTTTTTTTAAGTTTCAGTCATTGTTTTGACCAGTAAGTTTCTTGCGTTGATACCGGAATCCAAGTAGGCCACCCAATGACCCATCTGATCCGTGTATCTGAAGGAGGACCCACCGGCGACCCATTAGGTGGTGGACCTGTGCGATGTGGGCCATATTTGGCCCACCATCCTGCGTCTGATCAGAAAGAGGGAGAGTACGTGTTTTAGAAACAATTAAGAATTGGGAGTTTGTTTTTGTTTGTTTTTTATTTTTTTTAAGGTTTCAATCATTGTTTGGTCCTTTAAGTTTCTTGCGTTGATACCGGAACCCAAATAGGCCACCCGATGACCCATCCGATCCGTGGATCCGAAGGAGGACCCACCGGTGACCCATTAGGTGGTGGATCCGTGTGAGGTGGGCCCTATTTGGCCCACCGCTAAGCGTTTGATCAAAGAGAGGGAAAGTACGTGTTTTAGGTAGCAGTTAAGAAGTGGTAATTTTTTTGTTTTTTTTGAAGTTTCAATCATTGTTTGGGCCATTCAGTTTCTTGCGTTGATACCGGGACCCAGGTGGGCCACCGGATGACCCATCCGATCCGTGGATCCAAAAGAGGACACACCGGCGAGCCTTTAGGTGGTGGACCCATGCGAGGTGGGCCTTGTTTGTCCCACCATCCATCGTCTGATCAGAGAGATGGAGAGGACGTATTTTAGGAAGCAGTTAAGAAATGGGAATATATATATTTTTTTTAAGTTTCACTCATTATTTGGGCCATTTAGTTTCTTGTGTTGATACCAGGACCCAGGTGGGCCACCCGATGACCTATCCGATCCGTGGATCCAAAGGAGGACCCACCGGAGACCCTTTAGGTGGTGGACCCGTGCGAGGTGGGCCCTGTTTGGCCCACCATCCTACATCTGATCAGAGAGAAGGAGATGACGTGTTTTAAGAAATAGTTAAGAATTGAGATTTTGTTTTCGTTTTTTTTTTTTTTTAAGTTTCAGTCATTGTTTGAGCCATTCAGTTTCTTGCGTTGATACCCGGACCCAGGTGGGCCACCCAATGACCCATCCAACCCTTGGATCCGAAGGAGGACCCACTAGAGACCCATTATGTGGTGGACCCGAGCGATGTGGGCTCTATTTGGCCCACCATTCTGCGTCTGATTAGAGAGAGGAAGAGTACGTATTTTAGGAAACAATTAAGAATTGAGAAAGTTTTATTTTTTTTAAGTTTCAGTTATTGTTTGGGCCATTCAGTTTCTTGCATTGATACCAGAACGTAGGTGGGCCACCCGATGACCCATCTGATCCGTGGATCTAAAGGAGGACCCATGGGCGACCCAGTGGGTGGTGGACCCGTGCAAGGTGGGCCCTGTTTGGCCCACCATCAAACGTCTGATGAGAGAAAGGGAGAGTATGTGTTTTTTAAAGCAGTTAAGAAGTGGGAATTTTTTTTTTTTTTTTTAAAGTTTCAGTCATTGTTTGTGTCATTCAGTTTCTTGCTTTAATACCGGGACCCAAGTGGGTCACCCGATGGCCCATCCGATCCGTAGATCCGAATGAGAACCCACCGGAGACCCATTATGTGGTAGGCCCGTGCGATGTGGGCCTTGTTTGGCCTACCATCCTGATTAAAGAGAGGGAGAGTATCTGTTTTAGGTAACAGTTAAGAAGTTACGTAGTAGTTTTTTTTAGGAAGTTACGTGGGTGGGTTAGTGAGAGTGGTGAGAGAGGAGAGTGGAGAGTGGAGAGGGAGAGGGAGAGGGGATACCGACCTGGAGCCCAGTGGTTAAACGAAGGAAACATACATTCCCGAAAACATACATTCCCTTAGTAATATAGATTCGTTTGGTGACTTTGGGAGAAACCGCCATCTTCCCGCGATATTCTCCCCAATCCTTCAACACCCAATTCCTTCTCAGCTTCTGCTTACAAATCAGCAAAAGCGTTCACCAGCTCAAGCAAACTCACGCTCGTCTCCTCTGCATTCAAAACAGATCTATCGGACGCCAACGGATTTGGGCCATTTTTTTTTCATCGAGAGAATTGGGGTTTCAGGCAGAGCTGTCGGTGGTTTGAATTTTTTATTGAATTTGATTGAAGGATTTAGGGTTTTATTGGGTTGTTAGTGTTTTGGATTTCATTCAGTCCATTTTTCTTATAAGAATTAGGGTTTGGAAGAGTTTTGGGGGTGTTTTCATTGTTGGTGGGAGATTTTGAGGTTGCGGATTAGATGGTGGCGGGAAGGCATGGGGGTTACCGAGACCACGAATCAAGGGACAGGGAGTTGGATATTAAGGTGTCGAGGAGGAGGGGTTTTTATCGCCCTTCGCGGGAAGATTACGATCGTGCTCGCGATGGGGCCCGTGATGGCAAGCGTGTTCGAAGCAGTAGGGAGATCGAAAGGGCAAAGGAGAGGGAGTATAGGGATAGAGTTAGAGTTAGACAGAAAGATATCAAGGAGAGGGAAGCAGTTAATGGTGGGTACAGGTCTTCCTCGAGCATGAACGATTCGGGTAGCAGTGGAGGTAACCGTGGGCGGAGCGGCAGGTTCTCTGTTAGAGCATTGGACCTTATAATGCAACTGCGGTCTCTGTTCTTAGAGCTTGTGCTGATGTCGATGCAATGAGTGTGGGGCGGAGAGTTCATCAGATCATCAATCAGTGTGAGCTCCATTTTAGGCCCAAGGTCGTTACAACTCTCATAGATTTGTACAACAAATGTGGGTGTATAGATACTGCTCGACGGTTGTTTGGCGAACTTGTTGAGAAAGACGTTTTTGTATGGACTGCAATGCTATATGGCCTTGCAAGCCGTGGGCAAAGTAAAGATGCCATTGAACTGTTCCACCGGATGCAAGAACTCAACATAAAAAGGGATGACGGACCATTACAATGGTTTTATCAGCATCTCGGTGGTAACCAGACTGGTGAAATCTCAGGGGCAAATAAGTCTCGTTCAAAACTTATTTGGACGAGTAAGTTGCCGTCTGTATGTATAAGAAGTCATTTATATGCATACACCGTTTATACTAACAGAATCTGTTCATTTTACATGTTAATTAAAACTTTAGGTAAGTTTAGTACAAAATACCAAAGTCCAGGGGGTAGTCTTCATTTTGTGCAAAGTACAGGTAAGTATTATGCTATTATCTCATTTAGAAATAACCGAATTTAGCAGCATTTCAAAATTCCAGCATTGTAAATCTCTAGACATCCATCTAATACACGTTTCCAAAATTCGAGTAAAGAAATGGGCCCTAATTCTCTAGGTTGATTGACCAAATTTAGCAGCATTTCAAAACTCCAACATTCTAAATTTCTAGACAACCATCTGATACATATTTCAAAAATCCGAGTAAAGAAATGGGCCCTAATTCTCTATCTGAAAAATAGGTTTGTGGCCGAGTTGATGGGTCAACCAATCTACCACAGGCAAAGAGGACCCAATATATATATGAAAAAAAGTAAATATCGGTAGGGATGTCAACAAGCTGGACCTATGTATGCCTGAGTTGTGGCCCAACCCAATTCTGATTGAAGTTTTAAGTCCAACCCACCCTACGTCCCAAGATCAAGCCTTCCGAACAAGAAATATAGGAGGCGAGCTCTTTTTTTTCCTTTTTAACCCCAGCCAATGGGGCTGGGACCCATAGAAATCAGGCACTATTTTCATTATTTTGGGCCAAGTTCAAGCCCATAATCATAATAAGACTATATTTTGTATTGTATCATGTCCCCACAGAGCATCTGACTTTCATGTGAATTTAAATAATTAGATTGCACTTGATCTTACCCTTAAGGCCGAGAATGGTATAAACTACATTGCACTTATAAGTCTAAACTTTACTCATGCCAACAAAGGAATTAATATTAGGCCCAGGTACTCCTTCCAGCACGTCCCGATACCTAATTCTTGTAGTTTAGTCCCTAATCTGTGCATACAGTTTATAGAGATTCCGGTGAGTGATAGAAAGGTCTGGTTGACTAAATGGGTGGGCTTCAGGCCCGACGTGTTTGACAAAGGCCGGGCTCAAACCAGTCATTTACAGCCATGTCTGGTTTGGGCCTGACACAGGTCTCTGTTTCTAAAGTCGGGCTAGGCGTGCACATGCCTCAGTCCGGCCCAACCCAGCCCATGGACATCCCTACAATAGGCAATAATGTTCGTTTTGGGGTCAGTTTGACACGAGTTCGGATACAACACTTGTATCCTTGGTATGAGGAACCTTTTCTTGTGGCAGGACAGTGAGAAATATGGAGAAAACGGTGAAATTCTGCTCCCCTTTAGAATTACAAACTCATCTCAAGTCCTCTCAAATTGAATAGGTGTGAAAAAAGACTATCTACTTGTGTGATTTATAGCTAAGGTCCCACGCCAAAATCTCCAATATGAATGGCTGTAGCCTGTAGAGAAGACTACACTCTAGTTATGCTGTAGAGGTCCTAGAGGATCCGGAACAAATTTGAAAACCAACAAGAACAAATTTGGAAATGAGTATGCCAATTGGCCTGGTCTGGGTCCATCAGTTTCATTACATATATGTAAATATGTAATCAAGGCTGTGCCAGGAGTGCTACCTCATGCTCATGGGAGGATTGTGTGCTGGTTACTGGATCCCTAAACTGTTAGTATAAAATAACATAATTGGATCAGGTCCAAGCCCTTTTAGATCCAAAATATACTGATAGGCAAGGGTGCCCAATTCCCTGAACACATTGGATGTGTGAAAAGATACTGGGCTTCTTGTCAGACCCATTGACTTTTCTAGTCATATATGGCTCTCAAAACATAATGAGATTAGGTTTAGATTCCATCCAAGAGAAACCCAACTAGTCATATCTGGCCTGAATTTTGACTACTTGAATGGGCCAAGTAGAAGAGTGAGATCTAATCTATGGTATTTATGATATTGATTTTCACACAGCGATAACAGGTCCTGGTTACCCTGCTTAGTCAGAATCTGTCCTAATGGGTATAGGACCAGACCGGATCCGACCCAAATCTGACCTTTCATCCTTTCTGTTGATGTCGGTCAAACCCATTTCCCTGAGTCATATAAAAGGATCCTAAACATACAACTCGGGTGTTTTTACAGTACCAGGCTACCAGCAGAATCCAAACGTAGTACAATTAGGGTTTTTTGAAGAACTGATTCTTATAATCCTCAAACATAATGCAGTAACCTCAGGCCCTGATAATGTATGTGTCGGTCCAATAACATGGTAAAAAAAAATAAAAAAAATTACCTTTGAAATGATGGGCCCTCCAATGGCAGACTATTATCCCAAACATTTACCCAAGTTTGAATTAAATAATACATGACGTTTTTTATATCAATCTCGGCGGTTACATGGTTTCATTATTTACAAAAGCTGATTTTTGATGATGTTGGTGGAAGGGTTGATATTTTGAGAGGAGAAAAGATTTGAAGAATACCCACCAAAGAGGGATGCTATAAATGTTCGGATATAAATTTGAAAGTAGACCCATTTCTGGAAGCCCTTATTTTAGGCCCGTAAGTTTTATTTTTATTTTTAATTTTTCTTCCTAAAAAACTGAGTGGTACCCTTAAGGAGATTGACCAAATTTGCAAAATTTAAGGGTGCACATGTGCGGTTTAGATTGGTTTAAAGGAGAAACCATCAATCAAACCGAACCTATCAATTTTCTATTTTCCCAAATCAAACCGAACTGTCCATATGCTGAATCTGAACCGATTCGGTTTGATTACAATTTTTATTTTCTTTTTTATATATAATTTTTTACAAAAAAATGGCAGCTTAAACGGTGAGAGATGTTGAACTTCAAGTAATGGAGTAAGGATTTGAGTCTACTTCAAATAATTTTTCATATTTCTTTATATACTTCATAAAAAATATATATTTATATAATTGCTTTGGTTCGATTCCGCTCACGTAGTTTAGCCGCACATTGAAGCGAAACACTTGAAGAAAATTCGAACAGTGAAGAAAATTCGAACAGTGACCAAACCGACTGGAACTGCCTATCCTTTTTTTCGTGCACCCTGGCAAATCCAATTTTCTATGGATCTAGTGTTTAATACCACCTGTCCTAGCAACTGGTGGTCTATATGTGATCTCTTTCAAAGAAATGCACAAGAGCAACCCATCTCTCTTACTCCGATATATCTGGACGGAAGCAACCCATCCCATAATTCCATCTGACACAGTCTATGGACCAATGCCACTTCTACCTATCTAATATCAATATCATCAACCAACAGGTTATGCTTGTACAATTCTCATTTGGTCCGGCCCACCCAACATCCAACTTCAATTCAATCAATGGGCCCGATGCAGTCCAAGCTTGAAAAGTCAAAGACCCTATGGATGGGTCGTACACTTGTGTAGTGGTCCATGTGGAATCTTCAAAAAAACAAAACAAAACAAAAAAAAAAAGTGTGTTACGTGGGTTGCTATATATGTATATATTATGTGGGTCATTATAAGTTGTGCAGTTTAGGTAGAGCAGACCCAGTCTTGGCTTATATATCAATAATAAAGCAACACTCCACATGCTTCAACTCACCATAAATACTACACCAAACCACTCACCATAGATGTCAGATCATCAATATCATTATTCATATGGTAATATTCCTGGACATACAGACTACAGGTCTCTTTAAAATAAGAAATTAGAAGGAAAAACAAACCCATTAAAATAAAGAACCCAGTCCAGCTTTACTTCTGAATCTGATCACTACCCTTGACCAGTAACCTCAAGAGGACCTCAACAACCAAAATAAAAAAACTACCGCAGAGAGAGAGAGAGAGAGAGAGAGAGAGAAAGAGGGTTTTATTTTGCAAATAGAGCTTTAGAAGGACCTGATGCACCTTTATATCAATTGATGACACATCTTGACAATCCTAACAGTTGCTCTATGAGATTCATCAAGATGGAAGATGACCCAAAACAACTTCTTGACCATTAAAAGCCCTAGTGAGTCAGAAAACACTCCTATACTAAGCGTCTAGGATCTTCAAACCTAAAAATACTTCATCTGATAACATAGTGATAGTGAAACAATCCATCGGATCAACGGTCTAGATCATGGGAGAGCACGTGGGCAGTCGGACCTTGTACAACATTCTCTATTATATTTTTCTCATTTGGTGAAGTTGGGAATAGAGGCATGTGGCTCAGTGGCTTTCGCTGCAGCCGATGGCTCCACGCTCGGACTCGGGGGAACGGGTTCACCCAGTAACTCAGCCGGCAACTCACCGATTCCTTTGAGATAAAAGGTGTAGAAGAGCTTGAAAGGAAAAATGATCTGTTGCAGTTTGACCTGCCCGTACACACCCTCGAAAATGCCCGATCCGCCCGTTACAGCCAAATACGTTTCTTCATACGTCAGATACGACCCTTGCACCGAAATGTGACCGTAATCCCCAAAGTAGAAGCTGTAGATGGCCTCGTAACGGTCCCCTTTCTTCTCCGGCACGTGTTGGATGAGAACGCAGATACCGGCCGTTATTCCCAGACGCTTTTGAAGGTTCCCATGATACAACTACACAAAAGATTCAAACCATTCCCAGTTAGTTTCACAGATCGAAGACACAAAATTCAAAACTTTACAACATCAGTGCAGTAGCTAGCGATCGATATATCGGCCCATACTTGAGATTTCTCGACTTCCTAAGAAACAGTGCCAAGAACTATGTTCTAAAATCAGAAATGAAGATTTCAGGTGGGTTTAGTTAGATGTACCCCACAAATTTGATTACAGTAGTTTTGAATATCGGCTTTCTACTACTCACCTTGTTGCTGAATGGAACAAGATCTCCCAGAGAGTTGACTGGTTTCTGGCTTAGACGGAGGTAGGCAGGACTTCCACGATCTCTCTCGTTCATCTCGTACACGTATAGTTCCTGAACATCACCTGAAAATCAAGAGCAGGAAAGACAGATGAGAGGAAGAACAGAGAGAAAGAGGAGAGACGGAGAAGAAGGGGGTAGGTGGAAATACTTGGTCTTGAAGAAGCAGTGACCTTGGTTGAGAAGGATCTGGCCGGTATGTTTCTGGATCTAATGATGGGAAAACTGAAATGGGTGGTTTCCAATTTTGGGTTTTTGATGAGGGGATGGTTTGGGAGAGTGAGAGATGGAGATTTGGAATGGGAAAAGATGTCGGTGAGTGATGTTCTTGGGCTGAAGAGTTTGAGGGAGACAGAGGAGCTTCTGAGAGCAGCAGCAGCAGCAGCCATGGTTGGGTTGAAGCAAGGGATGGGTATTGATGTGGGTTGTTGAATGGATAGATGATTAGTTTGTACAAGCAGCAGCAAAAAGCTTTAAGCTTTATAGAGAGGCAGAGTATTGAGTCACACCACTCCGTCAAAGGATGGTGGGGTTTTGGGAGTTTACATATCCACCGCCCGCGTTCTAAACATGACTATTCATGCCGTCCACAGTGGATCTGGGAGTCTTGAATTCTTTCCCAAAAAAATGTGACGTTGTGTTAATGTTCTGTAAGCAACTAGTAAAATGGACAGAGAAATTGGTGACACAGAGCTTTTCATTTTTTTTGTTCAAGTTCATTAAAAGGAATCAAGTTACTTGAGCTTGTCAGGTCCTATTTAGGGCAGGTTTGACAGTGGCTTTTTGAAAAAGAAAATTGGAAAGTAGAACGCTTTTCATACATAAAAAAAATTTCATCTTGGTGGTTGGTTTTATATGAAAAATGTTAAAAAATAAATTAATTTTTTTGTGATTTTTTACATAAAAGTATTTTAGACGGTAAAGGTTAGAATGGGTGAGAAACTTTACTGAGTAAAAGAAATTCATCAGGCCTGGGTGCAATGTTAAAAGACCACAAAAGCTATGCAAATATGAATAGGTATCAATCTCTTTTATTTTTCCTCAAAGTAGATAGGTATGAAAGCCTTCTAAAGAGGAAAGTCGGCCTTACATGAGAGAAGGTGACTGTCTAGATTGTAATTCTAAATAGCTACCAAAGAACTCCCTTCTCTTACGACTAAGAGCATTATTCTCAACTCAATGGGCTTTCAACAATAGAAGTATATAACCTAGAAAATGAATATGATACCGAGCCGATTTGTTACCGTCCATGGACCCAGATGATTCTTATGCGTTTTCTACGTTGGTCTTGTCATCCCTTATTTCCTCCTCGTAAAGACGCCACTCTTTCCTCTGGTCAAAGTCATGTTCCACGTGCAGGAGAATAAAACTTTGTTTAGAAATAAAGAGACAAGTCTCCAGGCTAGGATCCAGAGATTGTGATGGACGGCGGTAGCTGGTCTAAATTCTTAGGTTCCCACACGGTTGACTGTTTCGAATGGTGGCAACTCATCACGAGGAGTTGGATCTTTAAGACTTAGACATTCGGAATCCAAATTGTTGGCTCAGAATCAGAATCAGAATCAGGGCAAGGGTCGAAAGCCCAATCCATAGTCGGCCAATTTCTTCTTCCTTGTGAGTACAGAGACTTGGATTAGGATTTAGTAGGATGTTTGGATAGGAGGTTTGACTGAGACTTGGATTAGGTTTCAATTGGGGCTTGGATAGGAGTGATTAGGGTTTAGATGATGAGTTTCTGGGGTAAGGGTTTGAAGGAGTTTTTTTTTTTTTTTGAGGGATAGAACCAATAATTGGCAATTTGAGGAACAAATAGGCTCGAAATTCTTGATTATGCTTTATTTGATCTTTTTGCAGGTTAATTTGTTTGATCCAAGTTTTGTTTACATTCATTTTCATTTTATGTCTGGTTATGCATGTATGGGATGAAACGGATTGAGATATTCGTTTAGGGGTCGACACAGGTTGGAAGATTCGACTCACGGTCAGGTTCGGTTTGACAACATCCCCTTGTCCAACCTGAGCCAACTCGACCCATTGCCACCCCAACATGCAATGGCTAGTGGCCTAGTGCCATGTTGAATAGGGCTGACAAGACGGCGGGTATTATACAGGTCGGGTAGACCCAAATAATCTGGACTGGCACACTTGTGCCCATCCAAACTTTGATCCACAATGTGATGATTCAAACTCTCAACCTTAGTCTAGCTTTAATCAAATGTACGGTGCTGCCTGAGCTACAAGTGTTTCTATATATAACACTACAGTAATAAATATCTAATTAACATATCTTAGCAAAAAAAAAAAAAAAGAAATATATCTAATTATCATTGATAGGGTGTCAGGGTGGGGCACTCAAAATCCAAATACGACTCAAGTCTAAGTTCACTTGAAATTCTCACCGATTCTAGATCTTAGAAAACCACAACCAAACCCGCTCCAAGTAAGAGAGGCTAAGGGTAGGTTAAGCTGTTTAACCAGACCTATTGCCATTTCCAATGTTGATAGACCATGAGCATGAGAGATCTGATTTGAGCTAACATGTTGGCTTGAGAAAATCACTTTCGATTTGAGGAAATTAAGGATGCTGGAAGCATGAGAAGTTGCTTCCATTTCCCCACGAGGTCCCAAGGCAACATTCCTGTGTATTTTAGGTTTTCAATTAAGATGTCCATCCCCCTCTCTCCCGGCAGATGTTGGATAGTATATCCTTGCATATTTAGGTCCTATGATGAGTGCTCCAATTTCTATCGAGAGTGTTTGCTGTCAGCATAAGCTGAAATTCTGAATCATGTCCTAGCAATACGCCAATACCCATGGTCATGAAATGGTCAACTGAACCATCAAAATTTAAAAAGTAATCTACAGAAGGTGGTCCATGCTTATGGAAGAGGGTTAGCTAGGCATGACCTTTTGTCACAGATAACGGGGCTATCTACATCTCGTTTAACTTGAATAAATGCCAAATGTTGTAAAATTATGGGTGCGGATTTGAAAATGAATTTGTAACTTTACTTTCCAAATGTGCTAAGAGATTGGGCCCACTTAGTTGGGTACTCTGCTTCTCATCTAACCGCTTCGATCTCTGAGTTCGTCTTTCTACAAAAACTGCTCCTTCGATCTCCAGGCTGGGGTCTATTGGATTCGACCCCAAAATTGGTTGTTCACCAGTTTATGGGTTGTTTGTTTGCATTTATTTACATAAATGATTCACACATGCACTATTGGAATCATTACCCCCACAAAATACATAGTTATACATCATCATCATGTTGTGGCTTGGACATGATCCATAAATAAGGCTATTTTCACACCTGACACTCCTTCGCATCTCTCACTTGCGTAAAGGCACCTGTACATGCTTCACACAATGATTGTATTTGGTTATTGTGATCAAATCTCCATCAACCAACTTTTCTTCCTTTTCATTTCTATTACCCCAATATTTGTCATCAAAATCGTTCATTTTGCTATTTGAACCAAATTCCAAGACTTCTAAGTTAATCAAATATTCACATATTCTGAGTATTTTGTAAAAATGTCTAAAATATTTCAACACCTATATATATATTATATTGTTTTCGCACTTCTTTGGGTCTCCAATTTATGATTTGAATCGTTCAATATCCTCAAATTAATGATAACCACCAATACATTAATACAGCCCTCGGATAAGAGAGGGTGATTTTCCGGATTAAAATTCAAGACAGCCAGGTAAGAATAAGCCTTTTACCACTGGAGTAAAAGGTTGTTCTTATAATTACGTAGACTTGTGGTTGACTATTTAACACTGCCCTTTGAATTGTTGCGAGGCAAAGGCTCTTTGGCTTTTCATGCAGAGCAGGAGAGGCAAGTCAAGGAGGTGATGAGGGTGGACTTCATTGGCATCCCCAACTTTTACAGTTGAACTACAACTAGGACAAGTTAAGCAGGTACCCAGTTGATCCTCTGTTGCCCAGATGTAGCAAAGTCCTGGACCATTGGATCATAATTGGGCTATTCACATGTGACATAACACAGGCGTAGGATGAAGGGTAAATTCGTGAAGATTAGGTTGCCCCATCTGCCCTTTTCTCTTCATCTTCTTCGCAGAACCCTAGTGATGGCAGATTTCAACAATCTAATATGAGGAATCCTGGAGAGATAGTTTGAATCACGTATCTTAGCTGTTATGCCATCGTCGTAAGTGGACCAATAATAGTCCGCCACATTATCCAAAAATTTAGGTGATCTCACGATGAACATATAACAACTGTGATAGGTGATCCGGACTTGATAATGAAAGGTATCCTAGAGCTCTATGCCTTCAAAATTTTTAACTCAAGGAAGATGATTAATTAAAGAGCTGCCTTACTCTTTCCCATGTGTTCTAGCCCACGAGGATGCAAAAATATTAAACTCAAAAAGAAAATAATTTAATGTCGGCCTAAACAAGTTGAATGGGATTTATATACGGACCTAATCTAGTTCAAACCAGAAATGATTTGGACCAACTGACCCAATCTAGAAAATTTGCCAAATCCTGCAGCGCCCTAATAAGAGCTAGCTCCCAACATGCAGTTGTCTTATTTTATTATCCAATGATTCTCTTTCCGTTTTAGAACAGAAAATGACTTAATGCCCCTTCTACACAAATCACATCTGAGAAAAGAGGCACAAACCCATGAAAATCTAATTTAGCTATTCACCTCTGCTTCTTCCCTTTTATTTATTTATTTATTATTATTATTATTTTTTTATGGTGGTCAATCTCACATTGAATATAAACTCCAGCTGAGGTAAAATTTATCGTAGTGGTAACCTATGGTGGGATAGTGATTGAGTGGCTTGGATTTCAAAAGTGGGCTCATTGAAGGGTATTTAGCAATAGGACCAGAGAATTTTTCTAATCCTCCTGTTAAGGATTAGTGCAGGGATGAGGAAGCTTTTCCCATCAATGAAGAAAGTTGCATGTCAATAGACAGGTTCTTTAGTGGATTGAATCAAATGCCAAGGAGAATATAATTTAGACAAAAGAGTACTCATCTTTCTGGAGAAACAGGGAGCCTCTCCTTTCATACTTGATGAAATGGTTACAATCTAATTATACCCTCTTTTGCTTAATACAGGTGAGATGAAGTTGTTATTAATTGTTTTTTTAATGGCTGTGGCTGAGTGCCATCTTAATTTATAATCTAATCACAAATTCAAAAAAAAAAAAGAAAAAAAACATGCATGTCACAACCTCATATGAGCTAAGTAAATCCATATCATTTTATTCAGGATAGCAACCACATTATTGCTTTGCATGACTAAACATCATTGCAAACTATAGTCAATAGCTATCATCAAATGGCTAGAAATAAGATGGGAGAAGAAGTAGCCTAGAAGGGTCCCATCCCATGGACGTAGGTTGGCTGGGTGGGGTTTGGGTTTGTGTGTGGGTGTGGGTGTGGGTGTGGAGGTGGGGGTGGGGGTAGGGGTCGTGGGGGCGGGGTCCTACATTTGTTGAAGGTTATCTTGCACTTCTCAGCCACTATCGCCCCATTCTCGAGGAGTTTAGGATCCCACTTGGCGTAAAGGCAAATGCACGGCGACGCCGACGCCGACTCTCTTCTAAACGAGACGCAGCACGGGGGCGTGGGTGGCGTCCTTTTTTTGAACGAGTCTGCGCACGGATGTAGTGGGAAGCCTGGGCAGTTGCCCGACTCCGAGGCCGGCAAATTGGAGATCAGCAACGCCACCATGAGACCCACCACAAAGTAAGAAGCCTTCATCTTGAAAGTTGAAACAACGACGACAATGGTAGAGGTGATGAAAATGAAGATATGGGTACGTTCGCTGCGGCACTCTTTTGAATTTATAGACAAAGGGGAGACCTTAGAGGCCCCATGATAACAAACTCAGTTTTTTTTTTTTTTTGGTAAGATAACAGACTCAGGTGTCGTCTCCTATGCACACTTACCACTTTTACCATGAATCAAGGGCTGTTCATGGTTTCCAACAAGAATCATTGGAATGCGTAGTCTCTTTGTTTTGGCCTTAATTTGACAAGGGTCATTGGGGACGAAAAATAAAAAAAGTGGGCAGTGGGGCATAATCATGTATTCTTTAATGTGGGGCCCGGTAAACCTGAATGGAAATGGGTCAGGTTTGGGTTGCTTTGGTATCCGGAGGTAACATTTATGAGAACCCAATCTCCTTACCATTTGGGTTCCAAATGTCAATTAAAACCATATATTCACCAGTCGGGTAATTTCCAGGTTGAAGGATTATAAGTTGGGCTGGGTTCTGGGCAGGTTGGCAGGTTAAGTAGCATTTGACCTCAACCTGAACCCAACCCATTTACTATTCAACCTAAAAACGCTAATTCCCACCGAGAATCATCTAGTTGGGTTCGACCCACTCGAGTTGACAGGTCGAGTCAGAAGTGCCACTTTGATGTCAAGAAAGGCACATCAATAAGTAAAGTTTGAACATTGACCCATGAAAGATCAAATAATTTTAACCATTAAAGTGCCTAACCTTAATAGTCACACACAGCAAATTAGGATCATTGCCAATCCAAGACTGGTCGCCAATGGAATCAATTGATTATAGGTGGACCCCAAAGATAAAAACTCAAATAGGAACCTTCAGAGCAAGTGGGTTACTTGGATTACTAATTAAAGGTGTGGTCAAATTTGGCCTGTTAAATTGCAGTAACCGTTCAGGGAATATATCTTTAATGGAGGGAGGGAGAATCACAGTAGACCCCAAAGTGGTCCCCATAGACCGGCGTTCTTTGGGCACCATGGCTGAGCAAATCAACTTTGCATATCTTCTGTGTAGTTCTGCTCGAGCGCACACTGTGACCTTCTGAATTTTTTTTTTAGAGTTTTTTCATCTCTTTCTCCATTTAAATTTGGGCAGTCCATTCTAGAAATTACATACAATATAAATCCCGGACAAATCAATTAGCCAACACTCATAAATCCTTACACAATATCTTTACTTTACCGGGGGCATGTTCTCCTACAACTGAACCGCATACATCTCATATCTAGTACGACTCATGGGGCTCACCTAGATGGCTACTTATTGATGGGTGTTGGGTACATAGAAAGGTCTTCTTATAGTTAAGTGTGAAAAAAAAAATCATTCAGGTCTAATCATCTTAGTTTACATGTTACCCTCAACTATGTTACATTTTACCCAAACACATATATAAATAAATAAATAAATAAAACTTTGTTGCATTTAAACCTTCCACCACTTCTTTGCTATGTTTTTTGGTATTCCTTGTTGGTTCTGGTCCCTATAAGACTTGCACATGTAAGGTAACAGAACTTGCACATGCTAAGGAGTGGATAATGGATAACTCACACATGTAAGATGGTAGGAACACATACATTCAAGTAGGGCAAACTCGTACATGCGAAGTAATATGGACTTGCACATGCAAGAGAGGTAGGGTGACCAAATTTCACCCAGGCTCCATGAAAATGAATGGTGCAGTCACATGGCAATGGTACTCAATACATGGAAATTGTGTAGTGACGTCCAAGAAACTTTGAGAATGCTTCCACTGGCACAGCCGGACTTTATTTACGGCTACCATATACTTGTTCGCAAGCTCAATTCAAGTGTCTGCTCTAGTCAACACATGCCATGAAAAATTGCAAATCAGTCGTGTCTTATAAACCTGTTGGATGTTGGCGTTTGCACAGATATGATTCAGCATCGTATGCATGCACTGGAGATGCATCTGTAACTGAGTCAAAAGGAGTCAATCATGTCCTACTCACCTTTTAGATTCAGGCCATCATCAATTCGCCATTCTCCGCTTCATGAAGGATAGACATGTGATGTGTTATACTTTTTTTTAATGGGCACTGCCTGGTCCATGTGATGTACTAACTGATGAGGTTGAGAATTGAGTGTAAACTATGGTACAGCAGTGACGTCCAACATCATGTAAAAACTCTCGGGCCAACATACATTCCTGAATGGTAGAAAATTTTGAGAAATTTGGGGTTTGTTAGGGATATACTAGAAACTTGTTGTCAGAATTAATAGAACATGATTTAAATCACAGAGAATATTTTAAAAAAAATAATTGGTCGAGGTTATTGTCAACCCATCTGCTCTTACGAAGAAAGATTTTACTCCAATTATAGTGATGCTTACAATATATATGATTTATTAAGCACAAAATATGTGGGACAACGATCTTAATTAAGTGATTTTTGCTATTGGACTTGTAGCAACCCGACGAAGAAAGGTGGTCTTAGCTAATGGCCTTCTCAACCATAGTGATGCCAACAACCCGACGAAGAAAGGTGGTCTTTGCTAATGGACTTGTAGCACTGGGCATAAAGAATCTTTGATCACTCTCTCCCTCTCTCTCTCTCTCTCTCTGTGAATCCAAACTCAATAAGAAAACAAGAAACACAACTTAACAGTTTTAAATCTAAGTCACTGTTGTATGCGCCTTGAGTTCTCTCTTTTTTTTTTTTTTTTTAATGTACACAGATGTATCACAATCAAAGGAAGTAAAGGGATATTAATTTTGGAATGAATTAGGGTACCTGTAATATCAGATTTTTAGCCTTTAAATATTATCTTCAATTTTAATACTATATATTGTTCAAATTAACTGTGAAAAATTCAAAATTAGTCTCAAAGTAGGGCCAGTTCAAAATTCAAAGAAAGGATATGTGCAAGGGATTGGGTTGGCTTGAAAAAAGGTAATAAATCAAAAATAAAAAGGAGGGTGGCCGGGTAGAATTCTTGAGAATTTCCCCCTTTTCCTTTCATGGAAAGGAGATAAATTAAACCCAGAAACCACTGAAGAAAACAAGAAAGTTGCCACTTGCGACTTGCCACTACAGTGAGATGGGTAAATTTTTTTTTTTTTATTGTCTATGAGGTTCCCCTGCACATACGCGCACCCACCCGCTTCCATTTAGGGCTTCTCACGTGGTTACTTTCTTATTTTTGAACCGTCCCATCTAGGTTCCATTACAATAAGTGGGGCCGAGAGAAACGTTATCAGTTGGTCACACCTTGACCAAAAGATGGCATCTTGAACATGTGTCCCACCTTGGCAGTTTGCTGCAAAAAAACACCCAGTTCCACACTGCGCAGAACATCACATCCCCATCAAGTCCCTTTCAAGAAAATCTATCTCCATCAACAAGAAACAAAGCCCACGATTTTCGCTCATGCACGACACCAAAAAGCCTTCTTTTTATCTCTGCCCTCAGCAACATGAAGCATCAAAGAAACCGATACTCATTTTTTCCATGGGGTGATGTTCTGCAAAGCAAAAGAGTATCCATTGGGCTCGAACCACGAAAAAAGTGAGAATCAATGATTCCACGTATCCCATCTGACACTGATCGTAGAAAGCATCACTCACTCTCTGCAACATTAGAAGTAGCACCAAAGAAGGAGAAAGAGAAGAGAGAAAAGGAGAGGTGATGAGAGAGCGAAGGTGATGTACTAGTCATCTCAGCTGTTGCAGGTGCAACAGACTTGCGTACAGACAGACACATCTCAGATTCTAGTGCCTCGACTCAATCTCTCTCTCTCTCTCTCTTTCTCTCTAAACACACACACACACAAAACATCGTTAATGTCCATTACTAATCGGCAAGAAAGGAGCCTTTCTACACTAATGATGGTGGAAGAAGCACCCTGCATTTCCATGCTCATCCTCGTATATGTCGTCATCATTGTCGTCATCATCATCATCGCAGGATTCAAACCCATGTGGGGCGTGGCCGTCTCCAAAAGCGCGGACATGGTCTTTCAGTGACCGCTTATGCTTGAAATCGGAACCACAGATGCAGAACCACAGCTTCCCACAGTTCTTCTCGTGGGTGCGCCAGTCTCCTCGAACCGCAAAGGCCTTTCCACACTTGTGGCAGACGAAGGGCTTGGCCCCATGCTTTCGTTTGTAGTGGGTTTGGAGAGTGCGGAAGTCCTTGAGAGGCTTCGATCTTGGGTGGTCGATGTTGTTCTTGCAACCTTGAGCGCAGCAGTAGCATGGGATTCTCAGCATGGTAGAAGATGGCAGGGCTCCTCTTAGAGATTCCGGGCCCTTGCGATACTCGGATCCATGCCCCCACATGTGCATCTACACAAAATACATACATTTATATATAATAAAAGAAGATTCTGGTACAACTGATGAAATCTATGGCTTATGCTTGAGAAGTTTCCTTTTATGCAGTTTTAATAAACCATGCTCACCCAAGTGGTCCAACTACCAGTTAGCCATGCATTTAGGACTTCAGAGCTGTCTGTTTTGTGTGTACTGTTCTTTTCTATTAGATTTATGATCAGCACCACCCATGTCCTGTGCAACACTGCTGTGGGTGGGTCAAAATCAGGCTAGCGGACGTAGGTCATTCAATTTTTATCTTCCTTTCTTTCTAGCCCTCCATTTGTATCCCACAATTTATTGGTCAACATCATGACATGGTTGCCAGTTACCATTCTGTGTCTGGCCCACCCTAGATGGCACCTACTAGCTAAATGGTTGGGTTAAACATCTCGACCCCATGTAACAATAAAACCATATGTAGAAGGTCTTGATTTTGTCATTGAACAATGCAAGAAGGAGGTGGAGGAGGAGGAGGGCAGTAGTAATAGTAAATCAAGATTCAAGAGTGAATGTTTGTGGAAGTAGTAGCTATTTTGATGGTCATATGGTACCTGCATGTTGTTGTATCTGTTGAAGGTCTTATGGCACACAAAACAGGGGAACTGTGTTGGGCCGACCATGATTTGAGCAGGCGATGGGATCCAGTACTGTCCCTCAGCGGTTGCTACATTGTTGGGGTTGGTTACGCCTACTGCAGTTCCAGGAGGGCCAATGTGAAGAGCGATGGTGACATTGCCATCATCGTTGAGGCAGTTCTCCAGAGGGGGAGAGATGTGTTTGGTTTGCTCATGGAATGAAGAAGAAGAAGAAGAAGAAGAAGGGTACTTTTGTTGGCCAGGAGGACATAGAGTTAGTAGTATGGATTCCTCATCTTCGTTGGCAGCCCCAGAAAAACTAAAACTAGGAGAGTGCATGGTGGAGAGAACTGTGTGAGAACAGTGAATGAGAGAACAGCGGATATATTTGAACAGTAATGGGATTTTAGAGTGAGAGAGAGAGAGCACTGTATGTGAATATGTGGAGGGGGTGAGTTGTGCTGGGTATTTATGGAGTGTAGCCGCGTTAGATGCCATTAGAAACGGTCGGATCTTTTCAAACCTAGGCATAAATCTGCATCATAGGTAAAACAAGAGAAAAGAGAGGTAACAGAGAAAAGAAAGAGTACCATTTTTATCAATAAAAAAAACTGTTTTGCTTTTACACCACCAAGACACTGTAGAAGCATCTCACTTACTCTCGTCACTCTTGTCACTTGATTCACAATCACTTTCGCATAGGCCTCACACAATTTTTTCTCTCCGGATATAAGTATAAGAAAAGTAGGTTAAAAAAAAATACTTTAGATGGGGATTGCACAAAAAGGTCACTTAACCCACACCCACATCAAACTAGTTTTCACTTTGGTGTGGGTTCGGCTAAAGTCACATTTTTGGTACAATAGCCACCTAAAGTTTTTTTATTTTTTTTTATTTTGTTAAATCTTTTAAAAGAATCAAGCGTCCACTTTGCCTGGGAGTATGGATGATAAGCTAGAGTTTCTTGAGTTGAGGAGAAATGTGTATAGGGTCCCACATAAAAAATGAGAGGTGCTCATTGTACGAGATATCATCAAATTTTGCTGTAATAAAAGCTAGTTTTACCCTAAAATTGACCATTTGATGTGGAATATGATTAACACGTTTATTTGAGGGTTGTTATTTATGATCATGTAATGATCTACGTGGAAGAGAGAGCTTTCGAGAAGCCTTGCTTGCTTGACTTGGTATTTTGTATTCTAATCCCATTTAAAAGGCTTGTGTCGGAGACTGTCTTGATATGTGATCTATCTCTCTCTGTTCGGTACATTTAATTGAAAGATTCTCTACCAAATGTGATCGCTTTGAGCTCGTGAGGATCTAGTTCCAATTCTCTCTCTTCTTGTCACTCCATTCTACTATTTTGTGTAAGCACAAGTCAATTCTCTGTCTTCCTGTCACTCTATTCTACTATTTTGTGTAAGAACACGTCAACTATGATAACATTTGGTCCTATTGATACACAAATATTTATGCATGTAACCAAACTCTTCTTCCATTTTTTTTTTTTTTTAAAAGAAAATCTACTATGCATCTCGCCACTCTTTTAAGATAATATACCTATTTATGTCCCAATAATAATAGTCTCACTAATCTCGTGTACGATTGTTAACATGGAAGAGAATACAAACCCTTGATCTCTCTTTATGTTTCACAATTATAATTTTTTGTTGGTGATCACTGTCAAGCTTGTTGGACACATCAATGTGCAACCCACTATTTTTTAGTCTGTCGATGGCATGACCCATTATATTAGATCTATCATATTTTTTTCAGAAGCATTCACTGTGTTCCGAGATCAAGATGATGAGATCGTAATGTTTGGATAATGCATGGATAGGGGAGGCCAGTTGATTTTTATTCACGAGAGAGAAAGAGAGAGAGAAAATGATGGTATGAGAAATTGTTTGCAGAACTGTAAGAGAGCTCGCTGTAAAATCACTCCCAGGTCATGACCTTGATACCATGAAGAAATTCAAGAGACGCTATAATTCAATAAATTCACATTTCTTTAATAACAGAAAATTCTAAATATTTAAAATTAGCTTTCGTAATATCTCTACTAGTATCTTTCTTCTGTTTCAAAATATCTCTCACACAAAGTGACCTTATATGACCATTGTTATACAACAATGCAGAAAGCATAATGCATCTAGGAACAGTACTAACAATAAATGGTTGTTACAACCTTTAATCACTCCATTGAATCCGGAATATGTATGAAAACGGATGATAACATGGAAATCACAAGCCCAGAAACATGAAAATATTTTTGGAATGAAAGTTGCAAGTTATACCCATCCTAGAAGGATTCCCAATTGTCTTTTTAATTGCCTAGGGTTCCATCTTATATTTTGTTGCTATGTTTCGATTACTTTCATCATTTTTACGTACTTTTGAGAAACCATACAATAATGCACAAACAAACTTTGGAGCTTTTTCTTATTTTTCAGAGTGATTGCTTCAGCATCATTTGCTAATCAATGGATACACATGTAGGCATTCACTAGCTATAGACATAACCAAAATCTATGAGTTCTCAAATCATTTATTGTATATGTGCATATCATCACACAAATTTAAAAAAAAAAGAAAAGAAAAGAAAAAACTCAAAATACAATGCTAAAGCCCCGTGCGCACGCGCAGATATATATATATATATATATATGTATATATGGGAGATGCTCATATGAGAGATATTTCTTACCTTAAATGAGATCTGTGAGGGCCCCTACTCCTATCTCATGTAGTAAGGTGAGAGCATCTCTTATAGGAGCATCTCCCTATATATATATATATATATATTAATCTAAATGATACGTCTAATACGAAGGAAAATTACTATAATCTATTTAAGAAAATTGTAACCCTCTATTGGTCATAAATTTATCAAAACTCGTTGTAAATTCATGAACTTTAACTTTCTCGAAAGGCTATCGAAAAATTGTGGAAGGAACTCAATTTTGAATCATTCAAATGTTATTTGACACACTACTATATATATATTTAGGGGTGGAACTAGGGGGAAACGACCCCTTTATTTTCATAGTGGCCCTTTGTGGAAAGTTTTAACCACTAATTCTGTCTATATTAGAGATGGCTAATTATTTTAAGGAAAAACATGCAATAACTAAAGATGCTACCTAAAATTCTAACTTGTGTCACCTGTGACTACCCTCTGGAGGAGCCCTCAACAAAAGAAAGTGGACCCAAAGTGAAAAGGTGACTATCACAAGAATTGGACCGTCCATAGCCAACAGTCAAACTGGAGATATTTACCCCATAAATTAAATATTGTATATAGAAGGATGGATGGATTGAAGTAGATCGATTGCCATCAGAGTCAGGCATAAAAAAAATATATATATATATATTTGCAGTTTCATAAAGTAGTTCATTTTTCATGAAATCTCAAATATGGGATATTTGATAAATCAGGGTGAAATTAACTTACTTCATCTTCTTTCTGCATGAACCCTTGGTTCACTGTAATTTTCACCGTGGTGAACTAGAAAGTCCCAGAGGATCTTGGCTCCTTTGATGATACCTCTCAGTAGTGATGTCTGCTCGAGTTTGCCCAACAAACAATGTTTATTACCAATTGGTGAAAACGACCCTTCACTTGGACTACTATTGTCCTGAACATTTATCATTGGGCCTTATTTGGTGTGCAAACATATTTATTGTATTTGCCTATTCTGTGAATGAGATACCTGTGTCTTTCTATTTGATTTTGGACGCACTGGGCATTCCATTCCAATGGAAACTAAGCAGCTTAAACTCATTGGCAGATAACGACACAAAGAGACTTAATAGCTACAGGTGTAAATGGTAGGGATCTGTAAAAGTAATATACAGGAGACTGGGATTGGTTTGCACGTGGAATGGATGAGAAGTGAAGTGGGTGGGACTTTTGAGCTTCAAATAAATCGAGAGAGAGAGAGATCAAGTCATGCATAGGATGCTGTCCCACTGACATCTTCCTTGAGCTCGACTTCCAACATCTTCTTCCAGCTATGTCATTCTGATCCAATAGCACCAATATTTCACGAAAGTATTCTAGGGCTGTGCCATGTACATATTAAAATAGCGAATATGATACTACGAGGCTTGCAGGAATTCCCCGAGTGCCGTGGTGAGTCTTCTCTAATTAAAGTCACCATGGATTTGCGTAGTATTCTTATAAATTCAATACATAGAAATTCATGACACTAACTAAGTGGAAATTTGGATCACCATCAAATAACCTCAATTCCCTTTAGGGATCATTTGTTTACATTAATTCACACATTTAAATCATGTTCATGTGTAATGGTTATGCATGATCACATTTATTTAGGTTTTAGAAGTATGATGTGTAAATGATGTGACAAGATGCTGTTTAAATAAAGTTATTTTCAGCCTCTCATTTACTTATCTAAGGAGGTGACAAATAGTTACATTTATAAAAGAGAAGTGCGGGTGGTATAGATTGCGGGTTCAAGTTGCGGGGGCTTTCAATTGGTAATCCAAATGGTTCATCTTATTTATTAGTCTAATAAACCTTCAAAACGTTCAATTTCATGTTTTAAATACGCACGCAAGCATTTTAACTGACTCAATCAAATACAATTAACGGAAATTGGGTACCAATGTTTTGACTCAATCAAATACATTTATCGGAAATTGGGTACCAATGTTTTGACTCTGACCTTTGTAGAAGGTGGTGGTAATATTAAGTGGAGCCCACTCCTTTCACCGCTGAGTTAATACCACTGCACTGGCTCCACAGACAAGACGTTTTCAGTGCTCAATCTAGTACAAATGAGAGGAACAAAAATTTGGGAAACAAGCTGCTGAAATCGAGACTGCATTCTCATGTACGTTTGGCAATTTACTGTTAAAAGTAAAAGTAATATCAAATATCAAATAAAAAAAATAGAATATAAGAGGTTAGTATGGTATTTTGTCTTTATTGGATTGGTAAAAAGAATCTTTTACTTTTTGTATAAAAAGTGTATTTTTTTTTTGTTTTTTTAGTGGAGAAGAGCGATTGTTATTTGACTGTTTTTTTAAGAAAAAGAAAAAAAATTTAAATATATGTACTTTTGATATGATCCATTGTATGAGAAATGAAGGCTTTACATTATTTTTACTAACCTAACAAATTGTCAAATAGAGCGGTAACTTCATCACTGTATATTCACCCATGAAATGCATTAATCTTCAAATTTAATTTGCTCAAAATCTCCAACTCATCTTTTTATTTAGTTAGGAAAAATCCACTTTAATTAGAGTTCGCCTCGGAGTCAATTGATGGAGGATGTCTCAACAACTTTTTTAATTGACTTTTTTCAAATTTCTTATCTAATTGTGTTTTAAGTATTAATTGTAGTGAAAATTGTTTTGATGATAGAGTGTGATGGGACACTGATTTTGAGTGGCTCAGATATAAGAAATGGACCAACGGAAGAATTTATTGAGAAAATGTATGAGTTTGCCCTCTAGCCCCTTCTCTGATGGCCCTAGGCCCAATCCAAATGAGCCCCACCATGGACAGTGTTCCAAGCTATATGGTAGCCGTAGTTCTTATTTTTGCTTCGTTGAAAGATTCAAGGGTCATCTGTATATAGCTAGCCACGGCTGTTTGTTAGTAATAAGCAACCCATATCCTTCATTTCTACACAAGTATTCTTCTGATTAAATCTACCTTGGTACTAATCTAATAAGGATAGTGGAAAGAATGAACGTATTCACATTAAATCCTAATCTGTGTTTGGCCTTGAAGGGGATATGCGAAATGCATTGCTAGCTAGTAGTTACCCCATATACCACCTTCAGTCCAGATTCTGTTAGGAATGAGTTCCAATTTTAAAATTCGAACTGCCCAAGATCATCTACTAAAATACTGGTTTAATAGATTACATACATCCATGTCATTAAAATAAAACCAATCCACTTATAGCTTAAATGGTGCGGCACCTCTCTTGCACAGCAACATTCAGATATCAATACCTAGCTGTGGCCTGATGGTGAGAGAATCAGGCATGTGTGTTGGTGGTCTGTGAGTACTTATATTTTTCACATAAAAGAAAAATGACAGCAGTTACTTATAACTTTGTTTGAAATAATATTTTTGTTAACGATAAAACAAAGTAAGAAATCTTCGGCCATTTAGATTTCTCATTTGAGATTAAGGCCCACTGGTTGTTTTATATAACAATGAGATCAATCTCTCTCAAAAGAAGAAGACTGGTGTTATACTCCACCAGCATTCAATACTAGTATGATAAAGTTGTCATGGACCGTACTCTTGTGCCACATGTAGAGCAGACGACAGAAGCTCACGTGCTCGTGTGCTGGTTTGCATTGGCCGGTCGGTCACAGTCCCCAGTGCCATCCCACATCCACCTGAGAGTACCCAGGTGGGGAAAAGGCACAGATAAAAAAGACACGCATAGGAAAGTACAAAAAACTAAATGGGTAACTCCAGTTTCAACTACGGCACTGTAGAGCTGCTGGCGTCTGAGGCTTTTTAAAACAGAAACTTCAGCATAGTCTTTTAGTTCGACTGTTCAAACAAGGCAAAGAATCCACAGTGCAGAGACTCATCTTTGCATAGGGAGTTTTGATCCTGAACACCTGAGGCCTTCGTGGCGTTATGTCATTGACGGGGGTAGAGCCTGTTCACGAGGCTTGTCAAAAGAGAAGTTGGTACTCTCATCAAGGCTACATGATGGGATACAAAAATGGTAATGCATTTCCCTTGCCTTAACCATCATTGTCACAGATGTGGATCTTGAGGTAACATTGGTGGGATAGTTACTAAATGCATGTTGAATATGTAGTACCAAGTTGGAAAGATAAAAACTTTATTCTGGCATGTATTCTTTTCACCTACTTTGTAAAGGTAACGTATAGAACCTGTATTATATCTGGACGAATCATGTTGTAGGAGTGATGTCATTATTTATATGCTTAAATCAATGATATTCTTTTGGGGGGAAAACTTCAAATAATTATATCCTTAAGTTTTTTGCCTTAACAATTAGTCATTGACTTTTCCGGTAAGTTTTCAATTAAGGACATCCATCCATTTAAAAGTACTTTAAGTTTTCAATTAAGGACATCCATCCATTTAAAAGTACTTACTTCCTGACGACTTTTTCACTCGATGTTTTAAAATATCCAAATTACCTTTCATTTAAATCTATAACATGATTCCGGCATCCACTACATGTAACCGATCACCATGGGATGCTAGCTGTACTTGATCACTGTGTAGGTGTTGGTGAAGGAAATGAGAATAATATAGAGGAAGTGAATGGGAGTTTTATTTTAATAAAATCTAATTTGGGTATTTAACAAAAATTGAGGAAAAAATTGCCGAAAAATAGCTTGAAATGGGTAGATGTCCTTCATTGAAATCTTTCTAAAAAACTTAGAAACTAACTTTAAAAGTTTTGAAACTAGTGTCCTTTTTTTTTAATAAAGCAAAGACTTAAGGCCTTATTTATTTATTTTTTGGATTAGCATTTGGCTAACTTCATTGGAATACCACACCTTTGAATTGACTTTGTTTCATATGATACTTTTTCTTTCATGATCTTTGAAGTCTTGAATGTGATCTCTTTAACCTTAGTATTAAGATATTCGGAGAAGCCAATCCACAATTGGCTTAGTAGTGAGACTGTGAGACACCTCACTTCTATGAAACAATTGGGGATCAATCTCTGTCACATTGATGATGGGACTCGAAAAAGGTGATCGAGATCTAGAAAAATTAATATTAGAATATCCTTAATCCATTCATAAACTTTTTCGTCTCTATTGATTGGTACTGATTTTAAGGTCATGTTTTGTTAGAGGCATTTCTAACCAAGGAACTTGAATTTTTGGGGATTTATGACATAATATTAGATCTTGTTCCTTGAGCATTCCAATGCTCCGTTTGATGCAAGAATTCAAATTTCCAAACTACTTGAAAAGGCACTTTAGCCTTATGAATTTCAAATGCTAAAGGGGGTTGAGCATTTGGAATTCTACTTTAGGGGCAGCATTTGAAATACTCAGAATTCCCCAGACAAGAATTCTCAGAATTCTTCTAATCAAACAAGCCCTTAGACTATAGATGGTCAAGGAAGACAAGAACAAATTTGTATAGGGCGGTCAATGCAGAGCCATGATTTTCTTATCAAGGGTGCAAGTAATAGTCAATAGCTAATATTTTATATTTATTGGTGTGTTACTGATTATTTAAAAATAATTTCTTATTTTCATATATATATATATGTATATTCCAATAATTTAAAAATTTTAAAATACCTGAACATTTTCGAAGACGTAATTTCTCAAAAATTTGTTAGGGCATTTAAAATACAAAAGCAATAGGGCTCTCCATATTAAATTAAAATTTCTTAAAATAATCATTTTCTCCTTATTTTAGCATCGAGAATTGCATTTCACTCTAATCAAAGGAATCATGTCATATTGATCATAATATAAACCAATGTGCCTGCAATTAATTGATGAAGATTTATTCATTTTTTTATCATTTCTTGGGCCGGGTCACAGTTACTATGTGGGCATGTATAGTTGAGAGGACAACATTCATATCTATTGACCAAGTCGAAAAAGGGGAAACATCGAAGGTATAATAGATATGATAATGCAAGTTAAGAATTCCAATCCTTTGAGTGCCTTACTCTTTTCGTGAGAGTGTGGAACTCCATAGTGAACCGACCCATAGAATATCTAAATTACTTAAAATAAATGCCTTCCTATTAAGTAGACTTATTTTTTTTAAGATTTTACTATAGTAGAAGTTGGTCTCACCATAAGACTGAGCATATGATTAATTATATGCTCAATCTTATAGTAGGACAAACTCTTGTCGAAGCAGAATTTGAGGAAATTCAAGGAGAGTCCTATTAAGAGCAAGCATTCAATTTTTAGTGGTTTGGATTTTCAATATGTGGGCTCTACCATATAGTTCTACTCATTATAACATGATTAAGTTACTCAAAGTTGACGGGAGGCAAATGCCCCCTTCGATCCCCAGGCCTCCACTCTTGGGTGAAGTCCACTTACGCGCCTCTGTTTACATTGTAGGCCTATGATGCAATATCATTGTCATGTTTGGATAGATAAAAATGAAAAATTGGTTACATTGCATATTATTTTATTATAAAAATTATACATTTTAATACCACAGAGACTTTATAATAAACTAAGCCCTTCACCAATCCATTGTTAGCATGTGCTATCGCAGAAATGAATATGGTTTGATCCAAAGTCGCTGCACTGATGGTTAGAGAGTTGGGATATTGTGTGTAAAGTTTTTGAGCTGTGCCATGGAGAAAAATATGGAAAGAAAAAGAAATAGTAATAAAGCACTTCACACTTATTACCTCGTTATGAATCCTCCCAATCGATCACGAAGAGTTATTTTGGCACTCATTTTTATTTACCTACTGATTAGAACTATAACACCAGGGTAGGCCGTTCTTAAGTTGCCTTGGATGAGGGCTAGGGTTTGAACCTTGGAGAGCTTGATGCGAATTGATGCCTCTTCAGTCTTACCACTGAAGTACTCCCATGCGTGGGTTCAATGGATCCCGGCCTGATAGGTGCTGGGCTAAAAAGAAAAAAAACAACTTTTTGTATGGTGTAGAGGTGCGCACTTAGGTGACTTTATAGAGTCAACTCAAGTTTTTAAACTATGACCCAATGTCACTGCAAGCCGCATCCTTAATAAGAGCCGTGCTACTTGTCCCGGGTTTTGTCCCCATGGGAGCCGTGCCACGTCCCGGGACAAAAATCCCGGGACAAGTAGCATTTTACCCTTAATAATGGGGACGACCAAAACTGATTCAACAGTCATTTCCCTTTAACTGTGGCTTTTGGTTTTTTTTTTTTTTTTATTATCCTAATTCACCCCTTTCAGCTACCCTATCTACCCAATTTCATGTGCCCCTGTTGGTTGATATTTCTCCATGACCCAAACCTAGATACAGTTACCTCCCCCTTACAGGACTTGGATATCCACAACTATCTTTCATAAATGTATGAAGGAAGTGGTTTTGGTACATACAAAATGAGAGTTTTTCTGAAAGGGAGCTCATTCCAACACCATTTCCCAACAGGGCCCTGAACATCTTCTATCATGACCCAAAATTTTAGTTTTCTCGGATCAAGTCTCTTGGGCCAATCTGCTGCTGGGGACACAGTCTTCGATCAGAGATCTGACCAGCTCGACCCAAAAATGAGAACATCCATTCATTAGGTGTCCATAGGGCTCTCCGTATTCAACCTGGCTCAGGGCCCAAAATCAGGTGCACTTAAAACACTCATTATTCCCATTGTTCTGGGCCCAATAGGAGAATCCCATCCCTAAAACAAAAACCAACAACCAAGTCTCAATATGTCTCAATAACTCTTTGTGGGACGATCATAAAAGAAAGAAGAAAAGGATGGTGAATAATTGGGCTTAATTTGACAACCAAAATCAGCAACGGCAAAGTGTGGCTGGGACTGGGTACAAAAGGAAACGGGGCCTTAAAATCTATCATCTTTGGGTTTTCGGCGGTTGTCAAGAGAGGAACCACACATTTTTCCTGTGGCCTGTGGGGAATGGGAACCGCTTGTTGAATTCAAAAGGATCTCATTCTCATCACATCGTTTTGAGAAAGAAGGGAGAAACAACAAACAAACGATGAAAACAGGAGCGGTAATAGTATCGACATCCTTAGCACCAGAAGGAGGAGGAGGAAGAAGAAGAGGAATTATGTTTTCTTCTTCCTCTCGATTGATCTCCTCCTTCCATCAACATCAACATCAACGGCATCTCTTATCTTTTTCTTCTCCTCTTCCAACATCCCCACCACAACTGCAGCAGCATCATCATCATAAACAGCGTTGTTTGAGCTTCGTCCAACACCTCTCCTCCTCCTTCTCCTCCAAACGCCAAAACCATCATCAATTCGTCTTCGTCACCAACGCACTCGATTCAACTTCAACACCTTCAACCTCAGTCAAGTCCATTGTTCCTGACGACGAGTTCTCCCTTGCCAAGGTCTTCTTCTTCTTTATCCCCGTCCCCTCAATCTACATCGTTTCACTTGCTCTGGCTTTGTTTATAGATGAGAATAGTGACAGCATGTAGCAGGTTTAATCTTGCAAAGCAAGAACGGGATTTTGTGGAAATCAGGATTTTTCAGTAACCCAAACGTTTTCATTCAGATTTTGTCAATTGGAATGTGGATTTACAATGGGGTTGTCTCAATTCTTAATGTAGGCATGTTTTTGCTACTAATTGAGGCTGTGTTTTGCTGCTTCTAGATACGGAAGTTCTCAATTTTGTGTGTTTTTTTTTTAGGGTTTTTCGCATTTGTGTATGTAGAAATCTCTCTCAATTCATAATTGTTGCTTTCCTTATGAATTGATATCACATCTCCTCTTTCCTGTTTATAAGATTCATATGTTTGTTTCATGTTGCAGGTCTCATTTGGTGTTATTGGCCTAGGTCTTGGCTGCACACTTCTCTCGTATGCACCAGATTCTTAAATCTTTTTAGATAATGTTTTTCTTTTTTCTGAATGGTGTACAATTTGAGATATTGGGAAGAATGTTCTGATTCTCATTTCCTTTTTCCTTATGTGGCACATATTCAACATATCAGATATGGATTTGGGGCGTACTTCAGCATTCTCCCGGGATCAGAGTGGTCAGCCCTAATGCTAACTTATGGTTTTCCTCTTGCCTTAATTGGTTTTGCTCTCAAGGTAAAAAGTTTTCTCACGTCTGTGGGGGTTTAGTTGAATAATGTTTCACACAAATATATACAAGTTTACCATGATCATACTTAAAAAGTTAACACAGATACTTCATGGGTATTGTTTGTTATATATACAGATTGCTAAAACTTATGAAATTAACTCATAGTAACAAGTTCTTTCTAATATATCAGTGGTTCAAAGTATCTCTGGAGTATTATAGGGAAGCATAATCCTATTTATTTATCTAAAAGGAATTCCTATGTTGACCTTTAAACAAAGCAGAATTTATGGCATACTCTGGACATCTGACATAAATGGACACTAATCCGGACCATTAAAATTGGGCACTTCATCATGTATTGGGTGTTGTCTCCAAAATCATGTAGATTGGATCATCCTAATAATTTAAGTCTTCCAAATGAATTTTACTGCTGAATTATTTTCTTAACTTAACTTTTGATGGGAACAAATTGGATTTTTATTTCATCTGAATATGCCAGAGTGGAGACACAGTTACGAATGTCTGTATTACCATACAAGCATGGCATCTGTACCCCTGTGTGGTGGATTTGTTGCAACAAATGTTGGTGTTATTGCTGACTTGCAGAGAAGCCTAGCCCTTTCATGTAATTATAACAGCTGAATATTCAATATTCATAAATTATGAAGAAGACATATATCTTTCTCCATCATGGAACAAAATCATTTGTTGGAGAAAGAAGAAGAGATTATTTTAACATGTTGATAGTGAGTGCTATTATAAAAAAATCGGTATTTCTATTATGCCAGGTGATTAATTTTTTTCACTCTCCCCCTTCCCTCACAGCCACCCACCGAACATGTGCATGCTTAACGTTTTGAGATTGATGAAGTGTGTGTTTTTAAAATTTTCTGTCATATTTGCAAGCATCAGTTTGTTTTGGTCAGAAGAAGTTGACATGCTTGAGAGTTGAGACTATTCTTGTGTTAGGGGAAAATGTTATTGAAAGCACTTTTACAAGATAAAGATGCTTGGAGAAGGTGAGTAATTATTTGAGTAAACTGGAACTATTCATGAGTTCGTGTGGGTGGGTTGTTGTTTGGAGAGTTGGTAACATTGATGTCTCATGGGAGAGGAGGAGGAGGAGGAGGAGAAGAAGGCAATGCTTTCCATTATATTCTATGTTTTCCATCATATTCATTTTGATTTTAATCAGTGAAATGCCCAATGTTATGAAGTTACATAACATTTTATGACATTAATGATGCACAGAATATTTATTTATTTTATTAACATTTAAAGATCAATGGACTTGTGATTTATTAGTTTGATTATAGCTTTGGTTTTGTAGTATGCAGAGCTCAAACCAGTGCCCTGCATTACCTATTCTGATGCTCAAGTGCTACGGGAAACATGTGCTACTCCTATTCTTAAGCAGGTAACTCTATATATGGTTTGCCAAAATGGAAGGCCTCCTATTACATTTTACAGATTGGGTTCTCATATTCTAGTTTCTTACATTGTTCATGTTTTCCTCACAAATATTGGTTGCACAATAATGTAGACATGCTAAATTTATTAATATTGGCGCATGCAGATCCTACCTGTTGCTAAAACTTATTAGTGATTGACTTTCACTTCATAGGGTGCAAATTAAATATGATCAGATATGGGTTTTTCCTTCCAGAACTAAGATAATGAAAGTCATTTATTGATGGGTTCGTGATTTTATTTTAACCATACTAAATAGGTTTTTTTTTTTTAAATCTTTTATTAGGTCAGAAATGATGTCATAAGATTCCGATATGGGGACGAACAACATTTGGATGAAGCGCTAAAGCGGATTTTTCAATATGGTCAGGTATGTTCCTAACTTCATCTTCTAGCATATGGGTTATGGTTTTGTATGGTGCTGAAGAAAAAAATCTATTTCTTTGTCCTTTTTATAATAGAAGTTTTAGCAGGATTAATTTGGAAGAACGCTGGGTTGGTGCATGTGCAAAACAGATGATTTTAACATAATGAAAGTGAGTGCTATTATGGAAATATTGGTATTCTATCATGCCTGGACTCTAGTGATTAATTTATTCACTCTTCCCCTGATAGAAGCCTAGCCCAACTGCACTACAAGGGCTGAGTCGTTGGATGAGTCAGCGAGCCTGCTACCGAGGTGGGCGGAATCCAGAGCAAATTAACTTGAATTTGAATAAGATACATGATTAGGCAAGAGTTGTCAGCCTAAATCCTATCCATTAGGTAGCAAGATCGAGTAGGAGTTGTCAGCATAATCCTATCATTAGGTGGCAAGGTCGAGTACGAGTTATCTACATAATATTTTTTCTCAGCTAGTGAGAATCTATCCTTGATTATAGGAACAATTTGGATTTGGTTCTATCTATGCAAGCAGCCCTTGGCTATTTAGTAGGAAAAGATTAATGAAGAAGGATATCAAAGTTTTATCCCAAAATCTCTGCTTGCACCAGTAGGATTTAACTAGTTGCCTTCTCAATAAATTCACGACTATCCTCTTCCATTTCCCTTTTCTGTCGTGTTTTCAAACATAAGTTTGTTTTGTTCAGTTCAGAAGTTGTCATGCTCAAGAGTTAATACTATTCTTGTTTTGAGACAAATATTATTGAAAGCATTTTTTACTATAAAGACGTCTGGAGAAGGCAAGTAGTTATTTGAGCAGACGGGGGTAATTAATGAATTAGTGTGAGACTAGTGAAAGGTTTTAGTCATCATAGTATAGAATATGGACTATTGAATGTTAAATCCTTAAGAGTGTTTATGAGGTTTTGATATCTATCATAACTTATATTAACCAACATTATCCCCGTCAAGCTGGCATTCGGAACCTATGAACTGCTCGTTAATTTGGTATTTTTCTATCATACCCAACATAACTATATTGACCAACATTATCCCCCTCAAGCTGGTGCATGGATATCTATCATGCCCAGCTTGCTAATGGTGTCTGGCACCTGCACTCATAGAGGAGCTTTTGGTGGAGAGATATACCAACTGACTTTTAGGCAAAACAAATGCACTGCTAATCTTCCCACTGGAAATCTTCTCCCAGATATAATGACAGTATATCTCAATGTGCTTTTTATGCTCATGGAAAACAGGATTAGATGTTGTGGATTGCTCCTTGATTATCTCAATGCACAGACATAGGTAACTGAACTGTAGATCTTAACTCCACGAATTATTTCAGCCATAGTAGCTCAAATGTAGTATGAGCCATAGCTAGATGCTCAGCTCTATATTGGAGCGAGCTATCATTAACTGCTTCTTTGTCTTCCAAGTGACTGAATTTCCTCCAACAGACGAACAATATCGTGAAGTAGATAAAAGATCATCAAATGGCCTTGCCCAATCAACATCAGGATATCCGGTGATCTTAAGATGTCCATGCTTACTATACAGTATCCCTTTGTCTGGAGACTCCTTAATATATTGAAGGATTCATATCACAACTTTAAGATGTGAAGTCTGAGGAGCATGTATTTTACTGACTAGCTGTGCAGATTGCATGAGTTCTGGACTTGTAGTGATGAATTTCCGAGCCATTTTTTGGTACATCCTTGGGTGGTTCAACAATTCACCATCATCTGTGTGTAACTTCATATTTAATTTGTCTGGACTGTCAGTGGGCATGATATTTACACTACCTGTGGAATGAAGCAAGTGTGGGGCATAATTTGTCACAAAAAGTGCATTTTCATGGCTGGAATAGCTCAGTTATAAGAAAGTACCTCAATGCTTCTATCTTTTATATTAGACACTTCTTGAGATCCACTTTCAAGCAAGATATTCCGTCTCTATCATCACTGGACATCACTGTATCATCAACATATTCACTTATAAGAACAGTGATTCATGCAGTTCTCTTCTTGACCACACAAGTTTTTCTATTGTACTTGAAATTATTATCTAATACCAATGAGGAAAACATGACTAACAAAAATGAGGGGTAATCTATCCAACAATGGCACTTACTTAGGACAGCACCCCTTATTTACATAAAAAACAACTACTGATATTCTCCTTAGGTTTGACCCGACGTTGTGAGACTATTGAGTCTGGGTGAAGGGCTATTTGCATTGTTTCTAACTCCATGTAGTTGAATGGAGCACAGGTGTTTCAACTAGACATTGGTACAATTGCAAGGACATTGACAAAGTATCATGATGTTGTCCAAGTAATAGATAGGATTTAAGGGACTCTTGGGATCTTTCTACATAGGAATATAGGAATGGCAGGGCCAATGTTTACTAGGCATTATGCAACATGTTTCAGTGGGGTCCACCACTAATAATGAACACTCAAATCCCAGAGCTTGCCCCATCAGATCTATGAGTTGGATACCAAACAAGAGTTCAACTCTTTCATGTGCGTTACCCTGTACTGATAAGAATTTGTTTTACTATTTTAAAAACCTATGTTTATTCATTATTTCTCTAATAAGATGTTTTGATTTGAAATATTTTTCTTGTTTGGTATGTAATGTTAGTTCTTTATGCTTCTAAAATCAGGGTGGAGGAATTCCACGGAGAAATGCGCCTGTTCTACAAATGATCCGTGAAGAGGTATGCCTCTACTTGCTATTGCTTTCTTTTAGCTGACTACACTAATTTGTTAATTTCATTTGCACAAATCGTTTGAGATTACTATCCATCGCTTTCTAGACTCTTGTACATGGTATTATGGTGTACAAGAGAAAGCTAATGCCTGTCTTTCATGTGTGATTAGTAGATTTCTATGCACTATCTGCTTACAGTTATGAATTTGTCTGAATGGTTAACAACACCATCCCTAAAAGTTGCTTTTTTTATACTGTGAAGTATTGTTTGAATGGTAAAAAACGGCTGCCCAATCGCATGACAGTCATCGCCAATATTAACCTCCAGTAACCCTAGTTGAAGGGATGAGTGAGATGCCTGAGATTGAATGTTCACACCTTCTTCTAATTTGTATTAATAGATGAAAAGACTCGCTGAGAAATGAAATTAGAAAACAGGAAGAAAAGAAAATTATTGTCTATTGGGTAAAGAGAAGAGAACCTACAAAACCTATTGAAAGACGATCGAAGGAGCTTAAGTGCTTAACTCTTTTTAAATTTGCATTCTTCTCTCGAAACTATTATATTTGTCTCTAAAAAGGGTCAATCAATTTCATTTGACATAAAGCATATATTTCTAGAAAAAAAAAGTTTCATTTTTCTATAAAAAGACAAAATATATAGAATAATAATCTAGCAATGATTTTAACACTTCCCCTCACTGTTAGATTTCTTAACTAGGAGAATTTTCTCCTGCAACCTGACTACATTTGCTGCCCAGCTTCATGGGGCTCACCTTTGATCAATGCGGCTTTTTTCATACTTTTACCCCCCCTTGATCTGTCATCATGCCCAGTTTTATGCTTATCAAAACTTAGTCATAGTTGGATTAAATCTCGGGAAAAATAAAGTTATTAAAAGACCATTAAAACTTAAGGTTGTTAAATGAAGGGCTAGGATGATTTGATGAGGCTGATTTTTTTTTTTTTTTTTTTGGGCATGATCCTTATCCATAAAGAGTCCTTTCCATCCATCCTACCCCCAATGAAAGGAAGGCATCCAAGAGGGCCCCACAATTTTAACACACGCACACACATGCCCAAAATAAATGTAAGTAAAAAAAAAGAATACAAGAAAGCAATAAAAAGAAGCAAAGTGGTGAAGCACCCACAAAATTAGTTTATAGATGAGGTTTTTCTCTGTCTTGTTTATCTTTGTCAGTTATATATTCTTCAATACTCTTCTGTTTATGTTCTTATAATTATCTCATAGGTTACTCAAGATGGCAAATACTGTTTAGTCCTTGTGTTCGAGGCAAAGGGATTGCAGTTATCAGAATTTGAGAAGAGACAGGTGAGACAATTAAGTTAATTATCAGAAAGCAGGTTTTCGTTTGTATTTGACTCTTTTTTCATCCCTTCAAAGACACCCCTTATCTGTTACAGTGCCCAAATGTTAGAACCAACCAACCTTGTATTGGTTTCATATTAAAACCTCAGGTCAGGACACCAAGTGTTCATACTCATCCACGTATTTGACTTCTTATCTGTTACAATGCCCTAATATCAGAACCGACCAACCTTGTATTGGTCTCATATGAAACCTCAGGTCAGGACACCAAGTGTTCATACTTGTCCCATGACTCGAACACACGACCTATTAGGCTCTGATACCACTTGTAGGATCTTACACCCCATTAAGCTATCACTTATCCCAAAACCAATTGATGATAGGAAATGGTACAACAATAGTTTTATGGAGTGGGCGAGAGCTCGACTATAATTATAATTGCCCAAAACCAATTGATAGGAAACGGCACAACAATAGTTTTATGGAGAGGGCGAGAGCTCGACTATAATTATAATCGCTCAGGAGCGAGGGTGGACGTTGACCTCAACACATTGTTATTGGACATTTTATTGTCAACAAGTGAGGGTTGATTGGTATGCCTTTTCAGCTTCTGCTTTATCCACATTGGTCAGTATTTTTGAAATGCTTGAATGGATGTGCATGTATGAAGTGTTAAGAGTTGCCAGAGCCCTGGGAAAATGCAACTTTATACTGATTTTACTGGCCTTGGCTTTTTCAGGCAAAATTTGCTTCGTTCTTTGGACCTGGGATCACGGCAGAAATTGGTGAGTTTCTAACCACTGGTGTACCTTGAGTTCTGTTTTACTTTGTTTAAGATCTTCATAATGTCAGAGTTTGATGCCAAAATGACAGACTTGAGTTGTTGGATGCAGGGAAAGGTGAGAAGGATTTATATGAAGTCCGTCTCATTTCCAACACAGTTTTACAGTCAAATGCCTGATATTATTGTTTAATTTTACCACCACTCTCATTGCAGTACCCTCTGTAAATGTCACCTACATGTAATGTTTAATGTCCAATATTAATGAAGAACCACTGGGTTGTCCAAAGAATTGTCCAAATCAGTATAAAATAGAGGCCTACTGGCCTGATCGCCTAATCAACAGTCCTGCTTAGTGGTATGAATGTCAAGACAATTTTATTTTATTTTTTTTTAAATCTAGCAGCTTAATGGATAAAAATATCAGAAAAGTTGACCCAGTGATATTTTACTATATTTTGAATATAATGGAAAATTAGTAAATGGCGCAAGAAAAATTCAACAAGGTTTTAAAAGAAGTAAGATTTTTATCCATTTTCTTTAAGGTCACTGAAACTCTCGATGAAAAGATTTCCGCCTTCCATAAAGCCGTGAAAAATCTAAATTTGGCAATTGTAAAATCCTAAGAAATTTGAATCTATAAAAATATCTGAGGATTTTCAGATCCAACCTCACTTTTGTTGATTTGCACATTTAAACCAAAATTTCTCAAATATATGTATTAATGTGCACATATGTCGATATGAAATCCTCAGCAAGGCTTCGAAGGGCAATGAGGAATTCTCAAAACTGTAGATTTCTCACCAGTTATCTAACAGTAATTTAAGTCTATATTATATACTACTGGTTTTCTATGTATTTAAAGACTTCCACAAAATAGTCCCATTGATATTCGGAGAAAAACATTTAAAAAGAAATCCCCAGCATGTTATCAGGACGGTGATTTTCTGAGAAAGACATGAGTGGTAGTTGTCATGATGCCTGTGGGAGGACTTCACAATCAGCAAAACTGTATGGGTCATGGGTCAAGGCATAAATTCCAAGGAAAAATAAAATTGATGTCCTCTCTGTCTCTTTTGGTATTGGGGTTTTCAGAAACCACTTATCAGATGCTAGTGAGTATTTTTATATAAGGGTATATTCCACATATTATAGGATCCATACAAGCTGTGAGATGCAAATGCCCGTACCCACTAAACCCCAAGAAATGGACAGAGAAGAGAAGAGTCCTCTTCTGGAAAGGAACAAAAAGAGGAATATGCGAATGCATTGAATAATAGAATAGGACTTATCTTCATCGGTGATTGAAAAGGAACAATACCCCCCAAGCAGTCATTCATGCAATGCACCTAACCTTGTAGAAGTATTCAATACCCAGAACTATGCAAGGCTATATCGATACCATGTTTATTCAATAAAAAGGCATTTAAAGACTAAGGGGGCCACCTCCATCACTTCTTATTTTGTTATCATAGTAAGAGGATCATATCAAAATTGACTTTTTTTAAACAGATACCCAGATGCCCCTTCGAGAGCTCCGAAGGCCAGTGTCTCTTCACCACCTCAAATCACAATGCACTGGCCGCTGCAGCTCTTCCTTTTTGTTTTTATCCAAAAGGGCCTTTCCTTTCTATAATTCCAAATAAAGAATGACCTGTTTGTTTGTTGATACTTTGTTCTAAGAAATGATTGGATTGTGGGCGACGCTACATCTACATCTACTTGTAATTGGGATGCGGAAACTCGCAGTGCCAAGGGCCATGCTCATCAAGAAAGCTTCACCGTTCGATGGTGGCTCTCTTCAATGAATTGCGACTGGGACCGTGCATCACAGAGCTAGAAGCTAGTGCTAGTCACTGTCGATTTGCACATGGAGATTTTACCCTTTTTGTTTTTTGAGATTTAATGAAATTAAAACATATCACTTCAATCCAACTCCGGTGAATATTGCTACGTTCCATGCAATAAATAGGCTGATCCATCATTCTTTGCATTTTATATTTTTTTAAATAGTGATGCTATCAATCCAAAGTCCGTAAAGAGATTTCTTCAATTAAGGTGCCAACACCACTCAACCATACATGTGTAATTATGAGATAAAGGGCATTTGGGGATTATATTAAGTGTATGTGAAAAGTTTTACTCTTTTGTTATTGGGTGTTTGCCTCCTTGTTTGTGGTTTTTGTCTTCATATAGAACTTCGAAGGCTTGCATTGGATATGCTCTCAAAACTTGAGGCTGGCTTTATGACATGTATAACTTTCGTAATCTTCTGCCAAGTCCCACGCACGCACTCAACCCAAAGTGGCTGTCCCATTGTAGCTCGGATAGAGAAATCGGTTAACCGAGCAAAGCAAAGCTGGCAGGAGGCCTTGCAAAATCCATGAATAGCCTAGGTATCACGCTATCTCTTTTTTTTTTGAGGATTTTATAGAAAAAATCTCAAAATATAGTCATATATCTTGAAAGGTCCTCGTAAATTGTGTAGCACCAATGAGGTCCATCAGGCCTTATTTTCTTTTATTTTTCTATTTTGATAGGGGCGACGCTAGCATTGCTCGTCAGCGCATCTCCTAATGCCTAGCGTGCTCGTGTCTGATAATAACGAGTGAGGGAACAAAGCTTGAATCAATTGCATGACATGCTTCATTTTGAAGATTTTTGGGAGAAGTGTTTATGGAGGAGTATGAAACAAATATGAAAAATGTGAAGCGAGAAACGTAGGTAGTTGCGAGGGAACTACAACTACAACTGCTGTAACCTCTTGCATCATCAAGCAATTCAAATAGATTAGTCTTGATCAGTCTAATTTTAGCGCTAATTTCTAATATATCTTAGTCTGATTTTATGGAGTTCTTCATCAGTCTAATTTTAGTGCTAATATATAAAGGATTTTAGTTAGGGTCGGTCTTTCTGTTTTCATCTCTTATACCAAAATTTTTGTTGGAAGTGTTTTATGGTTCTGTTTTTTGTACTTTCCATGGTTGTAATTTCTTAAAAACAATTTAATACTTTGTTACCGATAAAAAAAGATTAGTCTTGATCAGCAAAGCAATTTTAGATTTCATCTCCTTAAAGTAATTTGATTAAAAAATATGGTATCTGAAATCTGAAGGGTTAAGCCATTGCATAGACTTGGCATTTCCATTGGCTATTATCAATTATCGTGTCAATACTTTTTTTTCCCTCTTACTTCAGTAATTACCACTTATGATGAAGCATGCCAAAATTTCTGTTCAAGAGAAGACACCATCTTCTGCGTTGTGTTTGATGGTCACAGTCCATTTGGTCATATATATGGTTGCAAAGAAAGTGAGAGATTCCATTCCTCTTAAGCTATGCACACACTGGAAAGCTATTGTCAACAATCAAAACAACCTACACGAGAACAACAGTGTGCTGGGAAGCATGAATTTTAAAGAAACTGCTTCTGTTAGCTTAGATGATGAATGGGGTGAGTCATTAGATGCTGATGAAAGTGAAAAACTCCCTAAGATATATCTCATTATGAAGCAATCTTTATTGAAGGCTTTCGAGTTAATGGATAAAGAGTTGAAACTCTATCCAACAATTGATTGTTTTTGCAGTGGGACTACTGCTGTCACCTTGATAAAGTAGGTAACCATCCATATAATGTTTGCAGATGGTTCTTATTCACCTCTTTACATTGTTTTACAGACATGAGCAAGCTAGGCACTAGGAGATGCACTGACGAGCGACGAAAAACATTGACGAGCGAAGCTAGCATTGCCCTCATCAGACACAAGCGACACTAGCGTCGCTTCTATCAAAGTTGAAAAAAAAAAAAAAAAAAGGAAATAAGGCTTGACGGACCTCATTGGTGCTATACAATTTGCGAGGACCTTTCAAGATATATGGCTATATTTCAGGATTTTTCCAATAAAATCATCTTGTTTTTTTAATATTATCAATGACGGATGTTTCCAAAAATTTATGAGTTAGGCTGGCCCTATGTGCAGTTGTGTCCTCTCGTCTTGCCGTCAATAACACGTTACTATTTTATTAGTTCTGTCAACGTTTTGGGAAAACCCCTATCAAGGTATTTTGCAAAACCTAGGCCTGTTTGGGGGCTTTACTTTTTGAGTTGAGTGGAGTAAATGTTATTTTGAAGAAATAATAAAATATAAGTGAGTTATAATGATATTTTGTTTTTAATTGTTTGTTATGGAATCTTTTTTACTTTTTTTTAATTGAAAATTAAATTTTTTTGTCTTTTAATGGAGAAATAAGGTTACTTTTTGACTTTTTTTGAAAAAAATATAGTGGAAAATTTGAATTAAAGTATTTTGGTGAGAACTTTTTTTTATAGAAATTGAAATTTTACCTTACTTGACTCTACTAGTAAAGCCTCCAAACAGACCCTATGAGCATCTTGCCCCATTTGTTGCATAGCTAGAAGGTGCAGACTGCCATCTGATGTTTGGGACCATCTACTTTATCTCTAGGGAGCCACTTTATTGATCTAGAGTGAGCTAATATTCGCAACTTAATTCCTCACATCATTTTCCATCTTTCATCTGAAGCATCAAAAGATTAGCTACCTAGCAAAACTCACATTTGTCGAATATAAGCCATAGTGTTCAAGCCAAGGCTATAAAATGGACTGTCGATTTACAAACTCATTTCATCATTAGAGCACAGACCATTGTAATTTTCTTCTCTAGCTTTCTTAGATCAAACAACCACCGCTCATTTCACTGCCTGCATCAGACGTTTCTTTGAAGTAAAATATTAATATATTCCATTTTTATCTAATGCATTAAAATTTTTTCCAAAGCATGCATGTTCAGTCTCTCTATTATTTCCAAGAATGTCATAAAAGGATCCGATGACTCGTTACAAAAAATTCATCTCTCTGTCTCTCTATCCACTGCATAGATGGATATGGAATCAGAAAGGAGGAGAGGTGGTGGTGGTGGTGGTGTGGGAGGAGGAAGAGGTGGTCCAAGAGCTGGATTTGGCATGGTCTTCTTCGAGGGTGCCTCTTCCTTCTTTCCACTGCAATGGGCTTGTTGGAGATCGGTGAGTCTGCTTCTGTTTGTGCGGTAGAGATGGCGATGACTGAGGCAATGTAGGCACTGGTGCATAGATCTTTGTTGTTGTATCTGTAGCTTTTGCTGCCACGGCATATTCTGGGGGTGGCACCCATATGCCCCCAACCACAAGTAACTGAGGGGTTGGTTCAGTGGTGCTGCCGCCACCGCAGCCCTGAACTGCAGCTGATAAAGGCCTTCTATTGTGCAACCGGTATTTCTGTAGCAAATAGAATCAAACATCAACCATCAACCAAGTCAGAGAAGCAAAGGGAACAAGTAAAAGAAATGTGACGACTAACAAGTCTTTTCATGACACATTTTCATAAACACCGCGACAAGAATTTTACTTTCACCGTCTAATTTTTCCTTCTGTCTTTTCCGAATAAGAAAATGGGGCTGAGCGTGGGATGGATCTGACCTAGATTGGATCCAATAACGTCAGCTCTGGATTTCTAATGGCCCCAACAATCCAGACCTAGACGCACACAGGATCCAAGATGCTTATCAGGTCAGACTCCGGGCCCTCAGATCCAACTCCAACGGACTCTAAGCTTTTATACTTTTAACTGTTAAACTACTCTACCAAGAAAAAAAAAAAAAAAAAAAACTGTCAAACTCGTTATCTTTTAGGCATTATTCCATATATATTAATCTCTCTCTCTCATACACAGACAGTTGCAGTTTTCTTTAGTAATAAAAGCAGATAATATTATTTCAGCAATCAGGTTTTGGTTTCATTAAAATGGAAGATTTTCTTTTAATCAACAAACAACATTGTTTAGATGTTTAAGAGTGTCAAGGGTTTTCTTTAATTATAACTGAGATGATAATGATGGGGCTTATGATTCCTTTTCTTTTCCTTTTTTCTTTTTAATTGATGATGACAGTGGTGATAAGGTATTAAGGATTCCACTTCTTAATCTTTGTGGGGTTTTTGTTTTCGCATTTTTGCTTCAATGATGATAATGATGCCTGCCTTATACTTCCAAAAATAATATTAAAAAAATTCAAAAGAAGATTGAGATAAATGGTTTTTTCTTTAACTCGGAGACTTTGTGGGCAGACTTGGTCTCCATCTCAGGGAGCAGCTCCTACCAGGCGAACTCCAATTTAGATTCCAGTGTGTGTTACTCCTGGATTCAGATTTGGTTCTGGTAACCTTTATTGGGATTGTATTCATAGCCACACCATACATACAATGTTTGAGAGAATCCCCTGTGAGATATCCAAATATCCTCTCCTATACAAATCCAGTTCAGATTTTGTGGGTGAGGTGGGACCGCTGATTTGATAAGATTCGATGGCTAGAAATTGATCATTGTGGTCTGCATCTGAAATCTCAACCACTTAAAATCAGTCTCACATTGTTCGAATGATCATGTTTAAAACACATAATTTGATATTTTTATGTGATTAATCTGTCTCTAGACATAACTCTCAGAAAACCTTTTCTGAAGAAGAGCGCCTTGGGACATTGATCTAGATTAATAGTGATGGTCTAGGTCCTGTCTTCCTAAGAATATGATCAAAATTATAAAAGTGAAAATCCAGTATATTTCAGAGAAAAAGATCTATTTCGCATTAGTGTTTTTCCTTTCCACCCATCTTCAAGACGGTCAATGTGACGAAAAAAGGAACAATTTCAAGGGTCCCCCCATGTGGCATCAAAACCTTCACCGAATCCTGCCACCACCAATTGTTATTTGCAAAGAAGACAAAGGAATCAGCACCGACTCTTTCCATATATACTGCTTTGGTTGCAGACCCTAAATGGGATTCTGATCATAGTATTCGTCTTGGTGATGAAATGGAAAAGGACATCCTTCCAACATTAGCAAGCAAGCTCCAGTGATCCACTCTCCATAGGCCGTAATCACAAGAAAATGCTAATGCTAGAAAATATCATTGTTCCTGACTATTATCAGGAACTATATATGAGCGCAGTCCAAGTAGTACAATCCCAGTTATACTGGCAGTCATTTTCCAATCCAAAGTGGTAGTCATTTTAAACTAGAAAGTCTTTGGAATGCAAAGCAGAGAATCTTTGCAGCCCCAATAATATAAGATGAACGACAGACACTTCACCTCAGTGTGGCCCCCGCCCACCTACCTAATGTATAAGAATTAATGGAGGCAGGTGGGCAATGGGTTAGGATGTGGATTAGGAATCTGCAGCATACAAAATGACCGAGCCCTTTAGTTTTAGGCCCTCAAATTTTGAATGGGTATGAATGTAAAAACTTAATCTTTATGAGATTTAAAAATGAACAGGGTTTTCCTCAGTGTCAAAGTCAAATATGAGATAAAATTAGAAGAGGATTGACAAAAATTCCATTGACTAACAAAATTTCCTTGCTAACAAAGAGAAGGTAGAAATCTGGAAGAAAAGAAGCCTATCAGAAAGTTGCTGACCTGCAAATGGCTCTTGACTTCGTCGTTGGTAAGCCCATCCACCTTCATTAACTCCTTTATCTGCTTTGGGGTTGCCACTGCAACAAATGATCCAGATTAATCAAAAAAAAAAAAAAAAAACCAATGAAAACTAGTGATGGGCATTATCCACAAGAAAGAAGAAGAAGATCAAGCTGACCATGGGGTCCCCCAAGCTGTTGGAGGGCTTGCAAGAATCTCCGGTGAAGCTCCGGCGACCAGCACCTCCTAGCCTTCCGCCCGTCCTTCTCTTCTGGCCGGCGGGTCTCAGCAGTAGAGCTAGTGGCTGCCGCCTGTGCCTTTGACGTATTCTTCTCTCCATGGAAAGGATGAAAAGCTCCCCCAACCTTCTTCTTCTTCTTCACCATCATCTCATCCACTGCTGCTGGTTTCCTTGACGACTCCTGCAAACCCCAAATCCCCCACCCTTTTAATTAAATTCACCAATAAGAACAAGATAGAAAGATTTAATGATGATGATCATTTACACCTGCAAATTAAATATAGCTATTGTAGTAATGGGTTCTTGAAGTGATTTCGGTGAAACCCATTTCTCATTTTTACCTCATTTGAAGGTGGGTCGGGCTCTTGATTCCAAAGCTGGACAGATCTGAGCCAGTCAGGCTTCTTCCCCGATCTTTCATTCGTGATCTCCTCCTCCTCCTCCTCCTCCTCTTCCTCCTCCTCCTTCTCAGATGAAGAAGACCCACGTTTTAGAGGAATAAATTCTTCCAATACAGGTTGTCCATCACTCGAAGTCTCTTCACACTCAGAACGGCCAAAAAGAAACAACTCTGATGTCATCTGCTGCCTGTAACCATCAATAGCTACAACGTACAATAACAAGAAAGGAAAAAAAAAAAAAAAAAAGATCAGTATGAGCGAAACCCAAATCCCAGATTTCTCAAATTAACCCAAGTGAAATGAATGTAGAAACAATACCTTGAGAAACAAGGTGGAGAGAGAGAGGAAGCTCTCTATGGAAGACCTGCATCTTCTGCCGCTCTTCTTCCAATGCCTCGATGTACTGCTGAAATATACGCTTCTTGTCTTCGTAATCCATGATATGTTACATCCAAAATAAGAGTAAGAAGAAGAAGAAGAAGAAGAAGAAGAAGGAAAAGGAGGATATGGATATGGGGGGGTGATGAGATTATCTCAAAGGAGGGTTTTTTATTTCTCTTGCATCAACAAGTTGAGAGAAGGAAAGGAAAGGAAAGAAGGAAAGCCAAGGGAGCTTGTAATATATATAATAAACAAAAGAGACTTGGAAGACAAGATAGATATAGAAAGAGAAGGAAAAAAAGAAGAGAAAGTTGGAGGTGGAGGTGGAAGAAGGGGGGAAAGGGAAAGTAACGTGAAAATGGGAAATGAAGGATGATTCTCCGAGGTCGGGGCGTCGCGTAGAGAGCGAATCTAGGTCTGTTTGCTTTGAATATTCGATGTTCTGATTCTCTCTCCCTCTCTCTCTCTCTCACTCTCACCCTTTCTGTGTGTGTTTAGCTGGCGATGATGTCAGCATGTTTTGGTGGTACTGGAAGAGGATAAGAATGAAGACTCAGTCTCCTCTCTGCAGGAATCTGAGCCGTTGAAGGTGGGATACGTGGCGCATTATTAATGAGGGTACCTTTTCAGGATTCCAATGGGCGACTTTCCCATTGCGTGCTTCACGTCCAATCTCTAATAATAAATGTGATAGATTTTCTTCTTCTCCTTTTTTTTTTTTTTTTACAGCGTATTTCCGCCTAAGATCCTACAGATACAGATGCGAATGCGCTTTGGTTTCGTAGGAATACAATACGTTTGTTTCTATCTGCTTGTCCAACGTGTACAGACGTGGCAGTAGACTTTCAAAGTTGAAATTTCAAAACGCAGCTACGTAGGATCTGGCTGTTCCAACCTTGCTGCCCAGGATTTGGATCCTGAGCATGCCATCTCCTTCACCCAATGTTAGGGTCAGTTTGACAACTCTGTTAATAGAGTTAAGTGATGTAAAATTGATTTTGAAAAAATAAATAAAACAAAAGTGGATTGTGATAGTATCTTATTTTTAGTTATTTATTATGAATTTTTTTTTTTACTTTTTGCATTGGAAAGTAGAATTTTTTTGTATTTTAGTGGATAAAAATGATTGCTTTTTTACTTTTTTTTTTTTTTTAAGAATAGAGGGATTTTTCAGTTAAAGCTGTTTTGATGTGACGACATCTAATTTAAAAAATAAAAGCTTTACTTGACTTCTACTATGCTAGTAAAGTGCCAAATTAGCCCGGGCACTTCACCTCACCCGAAGCGGGTGTAGCTCACTTGGATGCATTTGTAATTACATATTCCTATCATGTCATTGATAGATGAAGCATAGGTTATTTTTTTTTTTCAATTAGTTAATTAATATTTAATTTTGATTTATTATTCAATTTATATGGGGCTTAATCTTTCTTAAAGCCCTAGGATCAGGTTTGGATAGGATTTTGTAGGCCCTCTAATTTTGAGGGCCAATCTTAGACAATACCTAGCTCAGCCCTTTTCTCGTATATTTCCTCGTTTTTAAATATATATATATATATATATATATCTATAAATAGCCTAAAGTCCCACGTGAACAATAGAAAAGTAGTAAGAAAGTTATATGTATCAATAGTGTCTTAAAAAGTTAAAATTAAGATAGTAAGAAAAATAATTGGGCCCGGCCCTCCATACATCGAGGGTAGGGTAAGGAGAATCCTGAGCCCAGCCCTTTGACAGGCCTAGCTTAACCCATACATCACAAGGGTTTCATGCTAGTCGACTCTTAAAAGTTGTAGAGCCACAAGCAAGAATTAACGAGGAGTTAGCTCAACCAGAAACCCACGGCTAACGAATGACATTCGTTATAACTATGAAGTGCTCGTTAATATGGTGGGCCATCAGATCCTGTGGTGTTTGAGGATGCTATTAATGATTGCGTTGCGTATTCTGATGAAGCAATCAGACTGACGTTCGTTCATCCAATTCATGGAGTTTCCGTCTGTAATTTAGAGAATGTTGTGGGCATTTGACTTATTATCTGATGCTTCCTACATTCATTTTCGTTGGTGTGTGGAGAATGGAGATAGTATTATGACTGTTAATTTTGTCTTCTGAGATAGTATAAGTACTGTTAATTTTGCCTTCTGTTGTATCACTGATCCTTTCGAGCATGTTTTACAAATGTGTCTTAAAAATGATGCACAGTAAATTTCAATTTAATGGAAAAGGAAGAAAGACGTCTGACAAAGTCAACATGTATTTGTTTCCGCTTGAAAAAATAATTTAAAATACATGCTAGAGGATTTTACTTGTAAAAGCTCCATAGGACCTCATGTCACTTATGAAGTCTCAGTAACACCATATACATGGGAGGGGTTCTCTTGGCGTGTTTTTACCCTTTTTTTTTTTTTTTTTTTTTTTTTTTTTTTTTTTTTTTTTTGTCATTTAGCAATATGGTTGATATCGACGATCAAAATCGTCGATATCGACCATTCTATGATGGTTGCTCTCGATTTGCAAGATCCAAATATAAATTGAGTTTTTTCTCTCTTTGTTGCTGGTGCTATTCCAGAGCAGTGGATGAGGTTGGGGGAGCAGAGAGAGGGAGGATACCAAGGAATGGAGGGCGGCGGGCATGGAGTCATCTTCGTCGAAGGAGAATGGAGGATTGCCATGGAGGGAGAAGAGGGGAGGGGAGACAGAGACGAGGTTGTAAGCGGAGATGAGGAAGAGGGCTGGGCTTGCAGGTAGTAGGAGAGGAAGGGGATGGGGGCCAAGGACCTGCAAACCCAATGGGAGAGAGAGGAGACAAGGGCGGAGGATCTGCAGGTGGACCTGCAGATTCGTCTTTTTCTTCTAATTTCGCGATATGGTCGATATCGACCATTCTGTTGTGTTCAGCAAGCAAATAAGACAATTACATATTGAAGAAAATCTGACTGACAAAATGGCCGACATCGACCATATCACAAAACGACAAAAAAAAAATAATTAAAAGGACCACATGAGGACCCCTCCCTTGTCCAACATGATACGGGGACATGATAAGACGTATGAGGTCCTACAGAGACTTTTCCCGTAAATTCCTCTAGATGTTTTAAGATGTTTTTGTCTTTTGATATATTATTATTTTTATCATAAAGATCATCATATCTTTATGATGTGGTTTTTTAGAGACTAATAAAGTTGAAGTAAATTTTTTGGTAGATCCAAATATAGGCAAAAAGTAAAATTCCAGACGATCGAGATTGCTCTCCCACAGTTTATTTTGCCCCTTGAAATGACGTCCTACGAGTAGTTTGTATTTTATGTTTGAGATAGTTTTGGATATAAAAATTAGATTTAAAAGATGTAAAAGTTGCATATCTAATGTTCTAGATGTCGCACAATTTTCAAAATATAATATGTAACAATTGTTACAATCTTAGATATATATTATTATTTATATTCATTAATTATGTTATTCATCATGTGGTTAGCGTTACGATGAGTCCAACTCCTATTACAGTAAATTTTGAGGGCATTCTATACATAGCCGCGGCATTCATTTTAAGTGGCTTAAATTTTCAATAGGTGGATACCACTAAAGAAATATGTTCTTTTAATAACTAATTGTCCATAGCTATTTATATAGCATTTGAAATTCCTTAGTCGATAAGTAAATTTATAGAAATTGAGCCTACTGAAGGAAAAAAAAAAAAAAAAGGCAAACAACAAATCCAACAACATAAGAAGATGCATGTGTGGAGCCCACCATTCACGAATTCATACATTTCCACTGAAAGAAGCACCCAATCTATGTGCCATGTGGTATACCTTTCAACTTTCAAGTGAAACGAAAGGAAGGTCACCTCCACTATGGGGAAGTGACATCTTCTTGGGCCTGTGGTAGCCACTTATTATTGACTGTCTGATCATGTGCTCTAATTAAGTGAAACCCCATTGCAGAGCGCACTCGCCTCTAATTAAAAATGAAAAAGCAAAACAATGACATGAAATCAAATCAAATGAATTCCTGTTTCACTGAAACAAGTGTATACAATCTTTTCTTTCTTTTGTTTCATTCAGGCCAAACCCAGCATACCAGATGTTCAGGCAGGATGGATATTTTTAGATCTAACCATCACCATAACAACAGTTGTCTGTAAGCTTCACATGCCAGAAGATTCTATTTTAAACGAACAAAAGAACATATTCACGCTATCTTGCACTTGTGCAGAGATGCAATAAATTACCTTGTCAAGGTCAAGTCGGCCAAAGTTGGCCGAGTCTAACTTGGTCCACTTGCTGGGGAGAGAGAATTAGATCTACTCAAGTCTCAACCTTGTGATAAGATCGATCGAGTCAAAATTCATGCATATGAAACCTACTTTTAATCATGACTACTACTGAATCTCAGCCTACTGATATGATATGATATGATATGATATGATATGATATATATATATATATATATTTTGTTAAAAGGTTAAAAACTCATGCAACCAGGCATGACATGTTATTACGACGCAACTCCCTCACCGTCAGCACGCTGCCAAGAATTGATCACCTGTTGTTTATGTGATTTAGCCACTGAGCTACAATAAATTGGCCATGTTTAATATCATTTTCCATTAATAGATTAAACCATGACTCCAATAATGGAGTTAATGTCTCCTCAAGGCGTGGTTCAATCAATGGTGATTATAGCTTCTATAGAGTCAACTTTCAGGCCCTTTGCGGTTATGGAGTAAGTTGAGATCCAGAGCTTTGTTCACTTCTTTGGCAGGCCCAACTTACTGATTGGTGCGGTCTTACCATACAAGTGTTTACTTGATGAGTGGAGGAGCCTGAGTTTTGGACCAGGTAGACTAACAGTGGTTCTAAACTGACGATGAATGGCCCGGATTGCATACACACATCATGTTTAAAACTTGTGTCCCGCAGAGAACCTCTTAGGTCAGTTTTCAAACAAAATCCCTTTGAACAGTGTGAATAGCATTTTGGGCCATTCAAATGGACAGAGCCACTGAGGCTATTATTTAACATTCTTTTGGTAACTGCAGCCTGCTGCCTGCGCCAACCCTTCCAGTAGCAGCAAGCTAAAAATGCATAAAAATACTTGAGATGCTAAACACCCAATACCAATGCATGCGTATTGGATGATGTAACAGGAGAAGAAAGGCATTGAAATATGAAAGACCAACAACCAGTGGTGAATAATTTAATGGTGAAAGAGAATATCATCCAGGCAGAGAATTTTGTTTGGCCCTCATTTTCAGCATTTTCCTTTTGTCCCAGACAAATAAGATTGACACTACCGGCACCCGACCATCTTCTATATGGTGCCCCACCTCCATGCATTACAATGGAAGAGATGGGCGACAGGTTTCGCAATTGGCATAGATCAGCACACTTATATATCATGCAAATTTACTGTGATAAAATCGAATAGTGAAAATCGATGTCAAGTTAGGACTAGTACAAAATTCAAGGGGTTGGTCTATTCAAAGGGATTAAATGATCATACCTGGCACCCCTATATTAAAGAAAATGAAGGCAGTAGGAAGGAACATTTTGGAGAATTTTCCAAAAAGATACAACTCAACAACACTTTCCGTTTAATTTACTTCGTTCACTATTGAGGGGACTTTGAATTGAAGCTGCGGTCAATCTTCTCTTGCCCATTCTTGAAATGTCAAAAACAAACAAAATCCCATGAAAAGAATATCTAGAAACTCATTCCATGCAAGCAACCCTTCGAAATTTTCTTTTTTTATTTTATTTTATTTTATGATCATCTTCTATTTTCTCTTTTACTTATTTATTTATTTAAGGTAGATTTTTGCTTTTCTTTCGAAGGGAAAGAACCTCATCAAGTCTTGCACCTCAGCAGCTATATATCAATGTCCTTAATTCAGTGAATATGGGCCCACAAGCTTGTCTTAGACAGTTGATGTGGGTCTCAGCAGCGACACAGCATGTTACAACACAATTGCCCAGATTGAGAGACTCTAACCGCCTTTGACTCATGGCCTACAATTATTATTCCAATCAGAGTGATTTTGAACCATATGTATATTCAAAGGGAAAGGATTTGATCCAAGGTTTGTATTCATTAGAGAAAAAGTCCAACTTGTACAGATTTACTAGAATGTATAATGTGTATATATATATATATATATATATATATCGAAGACCATTGATAACATTAAAACGTGCGTATGGTTTTAAACATACATTATTTTACAAAAAGAGGAGTTTATAAAAGAATTACAACTTCCTGTAAGATTATTAGCCATTTAACATTTCTAAAAAATACAAACTAAAAAAAATAATGCTCTAGAGTTTCTGAATTTGGAAACAAAATATTCTCCAAAGAAGTTAAGAGGACTATTAGGTTAGGGGTTCAAACTCTTCCTTACCTTTTTTTTTTTTTTTTTTCATTTAAAGAACTCACTCTAATGAAGAAAAATTCTGAGCCCTTTGGACCTCCTCTCCAATGCTATCCTAAAACCCTAAACCCTAAAATTGTTTTGAGTCATTTTAAACACTATAGTGCAACAAAAGATGTGCAACACGGTAATTTTCCATGCATGACGTTGGTAGTTTACTGTTAAATTTCCTATTTCTAAAGAAAAACTGGAGACACATAAGATACCACGTAATAAAATAAGGCACTCATAGAGGGAAGTCATCAAAATCTTGTCCCAACTATGTTTGGGTCAGCAACTCATAAAGTAGTACATTTTAATCCATTGAAATAGAAAAACAAATTTTACAAGAAAGTAGTAGCAACTTTGTTGCCAATTTTCTTCTTTAACTGGTTGGTTCAAAACTTTATGCAGACCGATGTAACAATCCAACAAAATTTACTCCCTGAAGGTAACCCTTCATTAAAATTATTTTTCCCATTTAGCATTTATCTCGCATGCTAAATAGAAATAAGAAAGAACAATAACACCTGGTTTCTTTTCTATACAAATTACTCTTCTGTTCTATATAAAGCTATCCAGCTCTAAGGAATTGAGTTCAGGTTCGACCAAGAAAACTAAAGAGCTCACGATGAGAATGAAGATGATGAATATAGCAAATGACTTACAAGGGTCAGCCTGTCTTCTTATGAGTGTAATTCCCTTCTCCTGACCATTTTTCGAAGATGCATCATCCAATTCCAGTGTTGGACATGTAAGGAACCCAAAAAGAAGACCTGCACAAGCTGCCCCTAGATGCGTCCTGCAACAAGAGTGGCAAGTTTCATAGATGATTTCATTTTACACCAATTACATAATACAAATATTTTGAACAGTCAATTCATCAATAAAATATTTTAGGAATGGTGAATGATTCTTTACAGGTTGAGAAATTATAGGACCATGATGCATCAGGGCATGTCCCTATTCCATAAACTGGGCCCTGTGCATGATCAAACAGATCGAATTGATAGGCCTCACTGTAGATAAGTATGCTCCAAAGGTTTTGTAACAGTAAGTTCCTATCTATCACATGCTTTCCCTACGATTAGATGGTTTTGTTGAAAAATAGAAACATTTCAAGAAAACAGCCAAAAATAGGATGGGGGCATCTTCCAATCTGGAATATTTTTTGTCCTCTCCATTCCATTGTGGTTCCCATTGAGACTGATATGCATGACCACCAAACCATGGACTCCTGTGTAGTATGAGCAAAATGGAATAAACAAATTGACAAGCAGGACAGTAAAGTTCTTCCAGCAAATGTGGACCCACTTAAAAACATGTATTCAGGGGTGGACCCAAGAAATTTTCGTCGGAGGGGCCACTATGTAATTTTTTTTATTTTGCAGGGTGGGAGGGGGGGGGGGGGGGGGTGTTTGGTGAAAGGGTGAAAAATGTTTCTTCCAGTGTGTGTATTATTAATGAATTTTCTCTCTTTTTTTTTGGGATAATAAAGGTGCAAGCAGGATAGTAACATACCAGTCATCAATTCTCTCAAAATTATTCAATATAAAGCTCAAGCCAGTCACAATAACTGCTTTCTGAAACACATTTTCTGCCTCCTTTGCACTGATCTCTTTATTTTGGATATAATAGATAAACCAAGCTCCAAGTATGGCAAAGACTGGACCCTGGACATGCATATAAAGTTTTCGAATTCAATAAAGGCATTGTATTGCAGGATGAAACTATAGGAAGCATCATTGGTACTCACCACTCAGTAAAGCTGAAAAAAAAGAAGTTTACTAATCAACCAAATGTGGCTATTTTCCTAATACATTATGAAAGAGCTACTTTTAAATGATGTATATCATATTTCATTACTTGGAAGACGTATTGGCTTCCAAAATCCTAACAGTTCAATCTATGGACTTTTTTGAAACCATTGGTACAAGCTTTCTTATTTTTCTTTTTCTGATAGCGGCACAAACTTTTCTTCACTATCCAAAAATGGGTGATGATTGGAATGGTTATTGACTTATTGTTGGCAATTGGCATTATATCAGGATACAGATCATCCAAGAGATGGTCCGCTAAATGGATAAACCAGATATGTTGCCAAAAAAAAAAAGCTAATAAAGGCCGACAGGATTGTTACTATAATAAATGGTACACAAGAGTTATTATATAAAAGTTGCAACGAATATTAGTACAATGAAAACTTAGCAAGGGCCAGCAAGATGAATAGGGACTATACAGACATGTGCTGCAATAGTTAAAAGAGGGATATGACATGATGATGGCCTTCAAAATCTCTTACAAGTGACCATCTTCAAAAACTCATGACATATTTCAACAATAGATCATGGATGCTGATCCTATCATATATGACCACCACATGTGACATTACATACAGTAACATAATGGCATAGCTGACAAAAATGGTACACTCTCGACTTACCGTCCCACCAACAGTTGCCTCTGGTGTGTGAAGAAAGCTGGACAAATTGCCAGCAATCCCTCCCAGTATATATATCAAAAAGAAGGTGAATGGACCATAACCTCTGCAAACTTGAGGCCCAAAAGTAAGAAGCACCCAGCAACCAAGAGCTACATGTAGAAATCCAGAGTGCTGCACAAAGCCACAAACCATATCTTCTGATAGGCACATACAAAGAATATATATTCTTTTGATTAGACACATTCAAAGGACACTACAATGCATATGGTAGGAACAGAAGAAAAGTATTCATCTGTTCAAAGCACAAAGAAAATATAATGACCAAAGAAAAATGAGGGATGCACACTACCTGGATTTAGAATTTCCAGATGTCACAACAGAATCCATGATATTAATTTTCAGAAGAAAAAAGTACTTCATTCTGGTCATTTGCGACCCGTTATGAAGACATTCTAAAAGACAGCTTGCTTGAAGTTATACATTTGACCTGGGATTATTGCCTATTTGTAGGTTATATATATATATATATATTTTATTTTTTTTTCTTGGAGAAGAATATGCTAAATGCTACCATGAGAGAGAGAGAGAGAGAGAGAGAGAGAGAGAGCAAAAAAATTTCATCTGAAGATAAGGAAAAAAATCTTTAAGACAAAGTTCATTCCTTTGTCCAGTTGACAATCAGACATCCATCCAAAACATAAGAATCAGCCGATTTTCTCTCAGGAGTCGGGCAAAAGAGCCTATCAAATGCCAAACTGTGGCAAATGGTCCTCGAAGACAAGTAGACTTCTAAGATAAAAAAATCCTGGCTATTTCCATTTGACTGAATCCACACAATCCACTCAAGGTGATGAAATCTGGACATCAGATTCCATTATCTAAAATTTGAAGAAAGCAGGATCTCTCTCGTATTGGGTTGCCCAAGACTGTCCTAACTTGTCCATGAGATTGGTACAGACAGGTATGGAATGGTATGGGACTGGTACAACCTACAAGACTGGTATGAACTGAGTCCTGCAATAAATCAACTAAAAACATAAAAATGAACTCATTTTCACGTTTTTCCTCTGAGGTTGAACTCCAACATGATAGGGACAAATATTAATATCGTACTCAAAAGAATCAACAATATTGATAATGGGGCCTACAAGCGGTATTAACATGGTGACAGACAGTACCAGGTTGATTATCAATGCTGCAAAAGATTTATCAGTAAGAAGATGAAACTCGAGTTATTTGATAATTTGTTATATTTTATCTATTAGGTTTCCTTAATTATCCAATACTTACTGAAACTCGAGTTATTTGATAATTTGTTATATTTTATCTATTAGGTTTCCTTAATTATCCAATACTTACTGAAACTCGAGTAATTTGATAATTTGTTATATTTTATCTATTAGGTTTCCTTAATTATCCAATAAGTATTAGAGATTATGATAATGGTCATGAAGATAGGCTAGAGCCAACATGTAACTCAATGGGGTGTTGAAGAATTAGCTATCCCCATGGCCCCAAGCCCCTCTCCCTTTGTTAATATTATGAATCGTGGTTTGTTATTTTACTGTTGCTATGAATGTTAAGTTTTATATAGTTAAGCTCCCACCCCTTGGTCAATATTATGGTTTGTGGTTTGTAATTTTTAATGTTACTACGAGTATTAAGTTATATAGAATTATTAATTATTGGTATGCATTAAATGATCATTCTATTAGCTACAAGTAGTGATGAACATCACAATAGCCTTAAGAAAAACTAAATATCTATATAATTGATTTAAGATACAATTTTAAATTATTAGATTCACACTTCTTTAGCTTTTCCTTGATTTTTTTATACTGTTTTATCATTTTTAAGACTAGCATGGGCGGCACCAACTCCTCCCACCTGACCGCAATGAAGACCAATGCAAGATTTCAAAACCTTGCTGTGTATTCCAAGTGAAATTACTACACTATTTTTCCATGTTTCAATTTTTTTCTTAAGATTATTGTTCTTAATTGAGATAAATCTCTCTCATTCTTTTTTTTACATTAAATTGACTTCAATCTTAGTAATGTTAAAAAAACAATGTCTGAATAGCAATCTCTCAAATTCACCTTGGATTTGGTATATGCAACAGCGAGGCATAAAGATATGTGCAAATTTCAAATAATAATGATGCATTACACACTAGTGCAGACTCAAGGTAAAAGTATAGGTTCATCACCAACACATGCACATGGTGATCACATCAAATAAAATGACAAAAATGCTGAAAGCAATCATAGACACACAAACACAAACAAAATCTCAAGCTTGTACCAGAAACATTGGTGTTACTAGCCTCCACCACTCCCCGCTCAAAATCAGTTGATTTATCTTGGCTCCATATATCAAAGGGAGGGACAACTTCTCAAAATCAGAGTTCCTAACTGGACTTGCTATCTCAAATAAGAAGACTCCAATGTTGATGGAAGCGAGTATGCTACTGGATTCCAAATATAAGTAGTGTTAGTGCTGAATTACAATGCAAATGACCAAACTCTCAATGATGCAGACAGGAACAACACATCAAATGCCTTATTGAGATGAATTTTAACTCTAATGTCAAAAGCATTCATCCATTACGAATATGCAGAGAAAGTTACAAATCACCAAAATCTGTACTAAAATAATGGCACTGAGAGGAGTGAAAAAAAGAAACTCACATTAAATAAAGATCCGAGGCCTCATCGCCTGGTTGAAGGTCTTGAAAATTCTCCTCTCCAAATGGTAATGATCCATTCTCATCCTCCTTAATTTCTAACAGCATATGTTTTTTCAATTTATTTGTACTCTCTTCACTGCTTTTATTATGTTCTCCACTAACAGAAAAAGGTATTCTTGTCAGATTTCTTCCCTTGGTTTCATCATCAAAACAAGATGATTTTTCCTTCTGTGAGTTTGCTCCTGAAATGGAAAAGAAAGGATTTGAAGATCCATTATCTTCACAACTAAAATAAAGATCTTAACCGAAACACTAACTCATATTAATTTATCCAAAAATGACTATTATAATAGCCACAACAGTATCTTAGTGAGCCCAATAATGTTTCCTAAATCAGTCAATTATTTAGAAATAAAGTCCTAGGCAATTTGGTGTAGAAGTTCTCAAGTTCTGTGGCAGTCATTGTAGTCCTCAAGCAGCAAAATGATGGTTGGACTTCAGACTTCCATGGCTTCAGCTTTTCCTGTTTATTTGGGAAATGCATTTTCATTAGTCTATGTCTAGTGCCAATTTTTAAGTCATAAAAATAAATGCATAATAAATTGAAACATTGTGACGAGAAATTCTAATGATTCGAATTCTTTTGGCTCCACTGTGTTCACAAATAGCTTTATGACAGGCCAATCTTATGCACTCATGAGATTCTCTTGAGTTTGAGGTTAGAGAATGGTGATTCTTTTTTCTTAACCATCTTCCTGGTTTCAACATTGCCTTGACAGATGCTACTCTGTAGGACTTGGATAAAATCTTGACCCACCAAAGCTACTTCTAGTAGAATATTATTAATGATTAACTAAATTAACCGTAAAGGTATCCAATATGAAGAACCAGCTCAAAGACATGATTGAGATATTCTTCCGTACCAACAGTATTGGTTGACTTACAGTTTTCTTAACAAATGTGATGAAAGGAGACTTCCGCGGAAGCTAACTTGGTAGTCTCATCAACAATAAACGAGAACCACCACAGCTAGCTACAACGCGCTCTTTGATGACTGCAAGACAGCATCCATTGGAACCCCTACTACGTCTGTCGTTGAAAAAACAATCTGTTCCAAAAGATTCATTTGGTCAATATCCCACCAGGATGGATCAAATTTACTTTTTCCAGTCCATTGAATCAAGTTGCCCAAAAAAGTCGATTTCATTTGCATTGTTCCTCATGACTCCAATAATTCCCATTTCCTCATTTAACCATCCACTTCCATGACCTCTCTGGATCCTCATGCAGCTTCTATAATCATGGGCCAGACATTATCAATAAACACTCCAATATCTTTATAAGTGAGCAATCAATACACCTATAAATTCACAGGGCACAAATGCCAATCCATGACTCTCATTCTTCACTTTGCAACTGTGAATACTGTACCATAAGAAACACAGCTCCTTAGTTCCTTCTGTAACCCCACAATAAGGTAAACGAAAGAACTATTAAGAGCACCCTTACTCTAGGTACCATTTACCAACAAGTAGTGGTAGTCCTGATGGTACAACAACATAGAGCCTCCAATGATCCCAAAATTCTACATTCATAAAGGTTATCTCTAAAGCAGAAATGTATAGAGATGTTTCCTAAATGCCAATGGATTATCATCTTGCTTGAGCAGCATCCTGTTACACCATCCAGTTATGTGACCAAAATTCTGCAATTGATACCACTATTGCTAGTCAACCACCTGCTATATAGGTTCCTCTGTCCGTATTGACTATTTAATAGAGGCCTGATCCATGAATCAGAATCTAGATCATTTTCTTTTTATGCTTGAAATCCAAATTTGAATCTGCATATCAAAGCTTGAGTCACGTGTATGGGTTCTAATATTGGTATTGGACCTGTATTGGCCAGGTGAAAAACTGATCATAACAGCTGTATCAGTGATAATGATCGGTAAATGAATCATATCAGCATGATTTGCATTTTGAGTTAAAAAGTTGAAATAATAGTCTCTATTGGCCTGAATGGGTTTGTATCTGGCTATCAGCTCGTACCAGTGATACAGCTGCGATTGCATATCACAACAGTATATTGTACCAGTTTCTTGAAAAACCAACACGCATTGGAGAATATTTAAAAGCATGGGCACATGATTACCATCAAGCCAAGAACAGCCCATTCAGTCATCAGAGCAATTCACGAGTTACACAGTAAAACCGTAAAATACAATGTATACAAATTGTAATATAAATTGTGTATTATCATGAGAACCAATCCTTTGCATATAGTTAAGTAACTAGACACAGCCTAACCACTGGGTTGTCAGTGAGGAAGCATGGGAGAAAATCGATGTGCCGACTGTTGGAGATCAATGATCATTTCACATGATTAAATATTTATACACAATATCAATATCTGGACAATATGTAAAGAAAACATAAATGGGAGTACACTAGATATTTTACTTGAGAACTTAAGACGTCATATACTTATATGTACATTACATAGTACAGACATTCACTGAAACAATTTTCTACATCAAAGTGCTCCAAAGAAATTTTCAGGAGAATTCAAAAGGTTGGTTTAGTATTTACCAGTGTTAAGTTTGTCAAAATAATCATCAAGAGAACCAATTTCCTCTTTGGTTGTTAACTGATTACTTCTCTCAACTGACTTTATCATTTTCTCCGGCAGCTGTGAAGAAGACAACTCTGTCTGATATTCTTTAGTTTTAGGTGCAGTTGCACAACCTTTTTCAAGCATGCAAGAGCTTTGCTGACCAGTAGCTTCATTCTGAAGCTTGCTAAAATAAGATTCCAGTGCTTTCAACTGTCTCTCATTAGTACTTTTTTCTGACACATTGGATTCCATGCAAGGTCCATCCTTTTGTGAAGTATTTCTTGAACTGGATTTTACAGAGCTATCCATCCCATAAACCATATGTGCAACAGATTCCCCAATGACTGCTTGAAATGTCATAGGTCTTTGGCGTCTAATCTTGTAAAATGCATAAGTTCCTTCTCTTGTATTTTCTTTCAGATATAATTCGCCAGTATGTTCTATGGCATGCCATCTCCTGCCCATGTCGCCAGCAATAGAAGAACAAAAGCATCTGGAAACCTTGTGGATGACAAGAGAATCATCTGTGGTACCTCTCCCACACTGTCTAATCAAATTCTTAATAGTACGGGCATGATCTTTGCAGAAAATGTTTGAGCATATAGGAACCACAGCCATAATTTATCTGAAAGAACAATGCAATATGATTGTTGCAGATGTTAGATTTATATCCAGATTCACAAATAATCAAGTCTCAAATTAAGAACTTTATCTGTGCCCTAAGTGCATCTGAGTTACAGGAAAGTCAAAGAAGTGAACTGCACCTGCTATAATCCATAACTTAAAACTGCAGATTCCTTGGACAGTGACATTTGTGGCATATGACAGTAAAAGAAAAGAAAGGGAGGTTACAGTTTCCATTTTTTTGCAGAAGACTGAACTTCAACTCCATAATTTAACCATCACCTGCAGAAGATTGATCTTCCATTCCATAATTTAACCATCTCCATAGCTCTACTTTACTATTATTGACATCTTACCGCTACCCCTCCCACATAAAGAGGTTGGAAAGACACAAAATTGCCCTTAGCTTGAAGTCTTCTCTCCAACGAGGCAACTTGATGCAAGGGAAAAATCTTTACACGGAATCAGTATGCAAATTTGGATAGGCTTCTGCAGTGCATAACTTTTTGTTTCTTTACAAGATCTACAACTTCCATTTCTAAGTGATTGGTGAGATTTCATCATTTCACGTCTCAAAAATTGTTTGAAAGATGATTCTTTACAAGATTTACAACTTCCATTTCTAAGTGATTGGCGAGATTTCATCATTTCACATCTCAAAAATTGTTTGAAAGATGAACAACCAAAATTGTTGTGAGTACTGTTATTATTAAGGAGTTTGTTTCAAGAAGATTGTTAAGGTTCAGGATTAGCTATAATAAACAACCAAAATTACAAATACATTTTTTACTTGTTAGCATCACTCATTTAAAAGCTTCCTTTGAGATTGTTTTAGTAAATGAAGACACTAATAAGGAATGGTTCTCTAGCTCGTTAAGGATTAATTTCTCACCCTTGTCCTGGTGTGACACTAAAAGCAATCAATCTGATGATCTTTCAATCGGTCCCATGACTAACATGAATAGATACATCCATGAGTTAGCTGTACAAGACTCTCTGATACTTTTCTTTCCTATCTTTTTTCTCTGTACTAGAGTGGAGAGCAAAGGAAACAACAAGACCACAATGAGCTCTTTGCACCTAATTTGATAAGTATGTCTTTATGCATGTATGAACATGCACACATCTCTGATGTTATCAGATATAGAATTGGGTAGGGTAGGACGTCCTTAAAACAGTAGTGTCACACACAGGTATGCGCCCATATTAGTAGTATGAAAACTTGATAAGAACCTGTCAGACATATTTGTAGTATGAAAACTTGATCAGACTCAGCCACAAAAACAATGTACACAATGAAAATTTCAATCCTTAACTAGTCTTGACTAGATTCAAGTTGACCTGGTTAAGACTTAGTTAAAAAAAATTAAAAGAACTATATGAAATAATGAACTTGGTAAGTAGGATATGCTAAACTTGTACCCTAGAAGTATTGGTGCAGTATCGGGCACCAATACGAGTGTCGTATCAGTCCAACACGAATACGCTGGGCCTGTACTAGTATATCCGGGTGTAGTATCCGAGTCACTGCATACAGAACAGACAAACTAATCAGGAGGGGACATGTGGGGCATTATTGAGATCAATAGGCTGCAGAGAGGTTTTTGAATTATATATACAAAAATAAATGGAAAAAAAGAAGCCCTAGTGAATATTGCTAGCCATTCAATCAAAGGCAGCAATCATCAGTATTAACTTGTGTTTACATTATTGTCCATTGCATCACCTTTGATGGGATGGATTTCAACAATGGGCTAATTTTTGGTGAACACCTAATTCAAAAACCCATCTTTGTTACTGATGGGACAAGTGAAGCACATGATTCAATTTCCTTCCTACTCACGCATACATGTCAACTGAATGTGTTCGCAAGCACAGCACACGTGTGCAAAATGGAAACGAGGCTACAGGTCTACAGAAATAGGGACAGTTGTCCGTGTTTATAGCTAATTATATCATCGTCTAGCGTCATTTTTCAGCTAAAACAGTGCGACAGTGACCCATTTATCTTTAGGAACATGAAGAAAATTCAAATAATTCGCCACTTTGTTGAGCCAAAGCTTTGGATCAGTTCCATCAAAACTCGAACACCTCAAATGCAATGTTCGCATCCCTTGTGACATATGCATGTGATTCACACCACGTGGTGACCAGTGTGTGTATGTTCACTGGTTTATGAGTTCAAACTCATTTTGAAGCGTCGTTATCAAAGTTCACAGTGATAAAATAATTCTTGCCAAACCATCAAAAGTCACTGCTTATTCTGGATTAGACTTGGCCATTAGTTCGCGGATTGATCGATGCTTTTGTTAATAACAGTTGCGGACCATGCACGGATCGATCAGATTCCTATGTTGGGCGTGTTAGGCCTGAAGTAGGTTGACATTTCTACTAAAAAAAAAAAAAGAAGCATGCTGACCAACTTGAGAGACCACTGAAGTTCATGGCCTCACATTGGTGCATGTTACGCAACCTTTTGGTTGAATGGCAGGCTTCTAAACACTTGTAATTTTTGGCTTTCTTTGTTTTCTTTCCTTTTTTTTTTTTTTTTTTTCTAAAAGGCAGGTTTGTAAATAAGTACAACTTTTGCCCTTCTTTGATTTTGCTTTCTTTCTAAAATGGCAATTCAATAATTAAAGCCGACTTTTGGCCCTTTGGCCCTTTTTTTCATTTTTTTCCTTCTTCGATGAAAGAGAGGAATACTTTAATAAGATGTGGTGAACTTCTCCTTGTTTCCTTTCTTTCCTTCTTCTTCTCCTAAGCACCCTCTCCTTCCTTTCTCCATGCTTATTTATTTTTCTTTTGCAACTCAGCACCTTCACTCCCCAGAAGGCGGACTTGGAGGAAGATGGCACTGAGAAACATTCGGCGGAGAAGCATGTAATGAAGAGGGAAATATGCAATCTTAATTTCTGGGTGGAGGTGAATCACACACATGATAACACCCAAGGCCCAAGGGAGAGATAGAAGAATAAAGCTAGATTGACTTGATTTGTCTGGGATCTAACTTGTAAGTCTCTGCTACCAACATCGATAATCGATCGATCATTCGAGAGAACATGAAACCTACTTTTTTTAACTACTCAACCAATTCGGAGAATAAGAGATACGGGATCGATGAGATGAGTTTGAGATTTAGAAGGAAAAAAAAAAAAAAAAAAGATGAGAAGTTAAAACTTTAAAATAGAGATAAGTAAGAGCAATATATATAGAGAGGAATATTCATGGGCATCTATCCCTCACCATATGGTGAGGGGCACTTTTTCTTTTTGCATGTGAAGACAAAGAAATGTACCTCATCCTATGTACTTGAAAATTCACTTTTGTACTTGAAAATTCTCATTTATGGAAGTGTCCCTCACCCTATGATGAGGGATAGATTCACATGAATGTTCCCCGTGTGTATATATATATATATATATATATATAAAAGTTGAGTTCTCATTTTTCTTCAAATCCGAACCCGCTCTCCACAGAGAATATATATACGCTCAGATTTCTAAGCGACAAGAAGGCAAACAGATGGCGTGCACTGCAGCATAGAGTCGCATACAAATAGAGTCGCATAATACGGAAACGAAGAATTAACAGAAGACAATACCAGCAGAGGGAGAGAGAGAGAGAGAGAGAGAGAGAGAGAGGGATCTTACAATGACAAGGGCAATCAGATGAGCTGTTGTAGACAAACAACCATGATAGTGATGATGGATATACATGCATTGATTGATGTAGGTGGGAGGGAGGGAGTGCTTTCGCCTTCTCCTATTACTTTACTTACTATCGTTGGTATTGAGTGACCAACTCAAGTGAAATATAAAAGGGAGAGAAAAGGCGGGTACGAACCTAGGAAAGAATCCAAGTCGGAAATCCCGCGGCCTGCTGCCTTATCCATGCTGCCCCCATTCCTTGTCTACCACGTGGCCTCTTGTGGGCTCACTCTCAATCTTTTGCGATACCCTGATTACCCGCAGCACCCAATTTGCTTTTATCTCACACACACACACGAGTACGACACACCTAAATCAGGAAAAAAGCGGTGCATGATGCAGATTGACGGCCACTAGCCAATCAATCATCGCCGCTCAACCATTTTCTCTCATCGCTATCGCTGGGTGGGCAGCTGGCAAAGAGCAACAGGATCTTTTCACTTAAAATTATACTTCTATTCTATTAGCCTGCTGTCAGCGAGCGAGCGAGCTGCGAGTCGCTGTCTTTCGACCCCGGCCACCACAATGCAGGGAACTCCATCGTGGGGCCACTTGGAGATAATTTGAACAGTTTGAAGATGAATTTTGATTTTTATCCGCTTGGCTGACGTATCCTGAGATCTCACTTTAATAGGAGTGGGTCCTATGGTGCGATTGATTACATCATTAAAATTGTGACAGCCCACATGGCATTGCTGCTAATGTGGCATTCATCCTATCTACGTCATGTTCTCAATTGATGAACCATTGGATTGAAACTCGAGAATATCTTTCAAATATTTTCTAGAGGAATTTACTTAAGAAATCACTTTAGAGATCATGTGTACAAAAAAGATTCTCATAGTTTTTATAAAACAAAACTATCTTCCAGCCAAAATTCTCTTTTTTTTTTTTTGCCTTTTTTCAACGAGCGTCGACATTGTCACTTGTTTCAATTGGAATATATTTTTGAGATTCTATGGAGTGGCATCGTTTCAATTGGAATGAGTTTCTGAGATTCTATGTAACGACGACATCGTCATTCGTTTTAATTGGAAAACAAATTCATTAGATTCAGTATGATGTGCGCACGCATTACATGATCCAAACAAATGGATTTTCCACTTCCCCATCCTTAATTCTGGACAAACAATATGAAGGCAACATTGCATCTCTCACTTATGCTAAAAAATCACAACAATCACCAGAAATCTCTTCATCTCCCATTAATACTAAGAGTGCCAAAAACAAACGATCGTTTTGTTGATAGTACGCTCAACTACACCACTATCTACTTCTTCTAGTAATTCATTATGGAAAAGAAGCAACGACATGGTTTGATCATAGTTATCTACACAGTCAATAAAAGGAAAAATGGAAGGACTAATTGATGGGTTGATTTATTGCAAAAAAAAACAAGTATAGTGTATGACTATTAACAATTTTAGGATGCGATATCGAAAAGAAGTTGAAGGAAATGGAAAGAAGATGAAGAAACTCACATAAATCATCATTTTGATAAACAAACAATAGGAAGACGACAAGAAGAATACCTCCACGTGATAAGATGCTCGAATCTATAATGCTTCAACCCAAAAGAGATTGGAAAACAACCCCGAAGACCATGTTGCAGACTGTTGAGGAAGGTTAATTGAAATCGCATAGAGGGGGAAAACGTGGGAGGAAAAAAGGAAAAATAAGATTTCGTAGGTTTTATAAGGTTTAAACAAGCGACGACGTCGTCGCTCAAAAAAAGATTTAATTAAAAAAAAAAAAAACGAAAATAGTCACATGAGACCACTTCAATATCATATGAACTATTGAGTCATTTTTTGTTTAGTGGCCATCTAAGGTGATTTCTCAGGTAAATTCCTTTATTTTTAATGTGGGCCTCATGATGGTGATGGAGTTATGCGCTGGCAACCACAGGAGATCCAGACTCCCGTCTGGAACAGAGCCTCCAGTGAAGCTGCTTTTTCTTTTCTTTTTTTTTGTCGTTTCTTTATTTTGGAACACCTGTTTCTTCTGTTGTTCATTTCTGAGTTTCTTCTGTTGCTCATTTCTAAATTTTGGCACTGCTCATCAGCCGAAAGAAAAACGAGAGAGCAAGTGTAAAAACAGGTCACAAATCCGAACGAATGCTGCAGTTGCACTTGGATTCTGAATGGCAGACTGGCTTATTATAATGTCCGTCCACTTCCAAGAAGACATGTGGGCTGTGGGCGTTGTGGCCTACCAGCCTCAGCTGCGAATGGGTAAAAGAGTAGGTGCCTCTGCCTACTCCATTTATACTCTCTATTGGCCACAAATTCAGATCCAGCACTTAATTTGCCGATGGCCTATTAGTTATTACTTATTCCCCTCCCCCTTTACGTGTTACGCTGCCTGGTCACAGTAAAAAGAATATGCTAGATTTCTTTTACGAAAGCAAGCAAAAATGGGCTAGTAAATCAAGTCCCGAAGAGTGTCTGGTGTCTTCTGTCGGATCCTTGGGGCTATTTGGCGTTTTTACATATGTGATAGGAAAATCCCTTTAGAGTGCAAGTTACTGACCATGAAGGGTGCAACACTGAATAAAAATGAGCACCCTAAGTTACACTGCACTTGCAATTTGATGGGGAAAGAAAAATTCTCCATTTTATACATTGTGTTTTTCAAAATATGTTTCATTTCCCTCCGTTTGTTTTAGTCAAAATCAATGAATCAACCAATGGCTGTTAGTGCTTCTTAATTACTTTAAGCAAAGAAACAATTTCCCACTTCATTCTCAACACTATCTTCACAAACTGTTGTATCCATAGTTTAGGTGGTGACTCAAGATTAAGGATGGCTATGGGTCACGTTTAAATGGTACGTATGGGTGAGACACCCCCTCCCATTCCCTATTAGGGGTGGATTTGGAAGCGGTTTTGGACAGTACAGGTTTAGGCAGCCCCCAGCCCACTTTTATCTGTACATACCTGTTTACATATTAATTAATAAAATAAAATAATAACATTACACACTATTTTCTAAAACAACAATAAAGGAGTCTAGGATGATAACTCATGTCAGACCAACCAGATCTAGACCATTAAAGGCCAAGATTGGATTTCACGGCAAAAAAGGGAGACGAAATAGCAACATTGCAATCTGCGCTTTTGTCCTGCTCCATCCCCAACACGCATGCAGAAGATCTTGCAGGCTATCATCTCTGCCAAAGACCGGATTACATGGGAAAGATTGTGGGGGTGTGGTGGGGGTGGGTGGGTGGGTGGGTTTGGTGTCACTGAAGCTCAAAATATAGAATACAAAGGAAAGAGAGTATTGTCTCGCATAGTAAACCATCAAGTTTTCTGCACATGATAGTATTTTTCACTAGGAAGGATTTGAAATATCTGCTACCCAAGACTGAAAAATTGTAGATCACTTTCCATATATCTACCTCTGACCATTAACTCTCAACCCCTTTGGATTGATGCAGAACAATTCCCAGGTACTGAAATAGTGCTTGCACAGGAGACACTGCAAAAAGTCCAAAATAAGACTAAGAAAACTCCTTGGACGTGACCAGTTCTTTACAGCGATTGCTATTTGCATGCATCATAGCTGGAGATACTACAAAACGTTGGCTTTTAGCAACCTAATCAATCTATATAAGAATTATCTATGAAACAAAAGTACCTGGTTTGAAGTTCTAGAGACAGGAAGCTATAGTTCTACAAACTCAAATCATGGCAAGATCAAATAAAGAATTCCATTATGTTGGCAAGAATGACAAGTGCATCAATACACAATACATCCTACAATAGATGAGAACCGAGGAACAGATATCTGTAAGTAGACAAAATTCATTTGAAGAAAATCATTTACCCTGAGTAAGTGTGAAGCAAGAAAGATTATCATTGAAACTTTAGCAAGAGATTCTTAAATGATAAGATTATCATTGAAACTTTAACAAGAGATTCTTAAATGGTGTAATTCTGAAGAACGTTGACTTTAATGGGGATGAATGGAGGACAACTCAGGAAGGCCACCCCAGGTACATAAATGAGGCCACCATGACAACAAAGATGATAATGACGAAGTCAAACTCACAAAGGATACTATTGACGGATGGAGAAACGCTTCGACGGTGATGACACAGCTGATTGCAGTATTTATAACCATCAAGTTTAAAATCGATCTTACTGATAGGATTGCAATTATGCATGGGCTTCTAAAATTTCCTACTCAAAGGCAATTTATAAGCTGTTTTGTGTAAAAGCCCACACACACACTCTGTTTGGCAAAAAGGAAAGGATCTTCTGGTTTCTCAAAAACCCCAATTTTTGTTAATAGAGTAGAACAGGGGGCCAAAGTTTCCTTGTGTTCCAAATTTCCTCCAAAAAAAAAAAAAAAAAGAATGTTGATCTCTTCACAAAGTCAAGAAACTTCCAGAACTTCCAGGAATAGTATCTCTCCAATTCCGCCAAGCATATCCTATTGGAAGACATTGGCACCAAATTACAATTTTAAAGTAATTCTCAAACTTGATGAAATAGCGAAAGTTGTAAGTAGGAAATTGGTACCTGGACCATCAACCAGTGAAACCATGTACATGGACAAACAATCATATAGTCGTAAACCCCATGAAGTCATCAGAAGATCGGTGTATTCACCCCACATTTTATTTTGTACTACAATGGACTAATCATCATCATCAACAAAGCCTTGTCCTGACTACTTTGGGTTGCCTACATGAATTCAATTTCTTCATTCAGATCTATCCAAAGCCAGACCATGAATTCAGTTTCTCCATTCAGATTTATATAGAGCCAGATCATGAATTCAATTTCTCCATTCAGATCTATCCAGAGCTAGATCCTCGGATAGGTTGCGCTTCTTCATATCTATCCTTATTTACAATGGACTACGCACTAGTGTACAAAATCCATGAAATCAAAGCTTGTGCAAAATGCCTGTCAACTTGAAAAGCTACAGACCAGAACAATGGATGATCCAGGAAATTTCAAAGTATCTCCTGCTATACCCATGAAGAATAAAAATTTCAAAAAGGTTTGTCTAGTAACGACACGTCTCAAAGACAATTATTCCTCAAGGTGCCTTCACAAGTTGAAGATGAGGAAAATTCCTCCATACCAATCCGATGCTTATCTTATGGAGCTGCTAGGAGGTCATATAAAGATTAGCACCATATTCAATATTAGTCCCATACTGCACTACATATTACTGTTTGATGATATATAAGTTTGAATTTTACTTTTTTCTTTTCCGTTTTATAAATCCTATGAAGTCAACCAATTCAAATTGAGAATCTTTAGATATCATTACCATTAATGGTGGCTTAGTTTTTCAGTCAAAGATAAGATTTTTCAAGCAAGTAATTTGTCTAAAATATAATGAAAAATCCATCAAAGACCTCTGTAACAAGCTACCCTTAAAAAGTGAATGGTTATTGGCTCATATAGCCATATGAGATAATAAAAGAAAGTACTCAAACCCCATCTTCCAGTCATGGCTTTAATCAATCCTAACTCCTGACCCTCAGGACGCCCAATACTCGATGCTGATCTTCAAAAAAATTAATTTGGAATGCGCATCATTTTGAACTGCATCAACTAAAGACTACACATATGCCCATTCAACAGCGGACATCCATTAACCCTATCCCAATGCAAAGCATAATCAGCCTAAGAAAGTATTGAAAAGAGAGATTAATTGAATATGGGTGCATTTGCTGCAGTGAGAAAAATCCCACCTTTTCTCCTGCATTTCATCAATAGGAAAAGAATAAGGGCATGTTTGGTAGCAGGCATTCCTGACAGGAACTCCGGCTATTGGGGATTTCTGGAATTCCTGTCAGGAATGCAGCGTTTGGGATGAGGTTCTTTGGGAGATTTGAAATCCCCAGTTTCTTCAAGGAAGCAACAAAAGGTGGGTTTTCCGAATGCTAAGAGGGGTCTCAGCATTTGGGGATTTCCGATCTCGGTGGATTTCTAAAGTATTCCAACGATATGTGACAGCACTCCAACGGTCAGTTACGATTCAAATCGAGCCTCTTTTTCCTTATTCTTTGTAATGGGCGACCATTTCCCCCTTTCTTCTCAAACCCATTTCTCTAGTTTTTGCAATCGGTGATGAGGAGGCGGATTTGATGCTTAGGAGGAGCTTCTCCGACAACCCCAGGTTTGAAATTATGGAATTTGGAAATAGACCCAATATGTTGTTGTTGGCAAGGTCGAGCACCTACAGAGATACAGATCTGTTGTTGTTTGCAAGGGATTCTTGTATTAATGTATTGGAGGAGAAAGCCCATCTCAGTTTGTTATGGTTGTCTTTGTTCAAACGTTGATATGGATCTGCTTCTCGTTGATGGAATTGATTTGGTGTAAATGATATATGATATATGAAACTGTATAAAAAGACTTTTGAGAGTCTACTCAAATGGGAACTTTTTTCCATTGTTGGTTTTTCCCCCTCCTTTCCGGATTGCATTTTATTAATAAATGGTTTTGATTTGGTTTAGTATGGTTTGATTATAGTTCTGCTCATATACTCCTTTTCATTTCTTTTTGGTGGATTTATGGTTTTGTGATGACTTAGTTTCTACCAGTGCCATGTTTCTAATAGAATGAATGATTAAAATGGGTAAGGATGAAAGGGGCAAGAAGAAATCAAACCTAGTGAGTGATAAAACCTGATCATCTCTAGCTCATTTCTTTTTAGAGATGAAGATGTATATTTACATGATTTGGTCTTAGACTTTTTTTATCAATACAATCAGTTATTCTTACTAGGTCTTGTAAGATTGTTTTAGCATGTAATGAAAGAGATAGTGATGTTTTAGAATGTAATATGTTAATTTTTGGTCTCTTATTTTGGCTCTTTCTCATGGATGGGCTAACATATGGAAAATTTAATTTGTATTCTTCATTCAGTGGATAGTCATACATGTTTTTTTTTTTTTCTAGAATCCTAGTAAATTATCAAACAGTCCATTCCTAGAATTCAGGGTGGTTGGAATTATCAGGCATGGAATTCCATCATTAATCAAACAGAGAATTGGAATTCACAAAGAATTTAGCATCATTCTGAATTCCAGCATTCCTAATTCCCCAAATTCCACCCAACATGAATTCTTCAAATTCTTGCAACCAAACGTGCCCTAAATAAGATAGCGTAATAAGATTCTTGAATCTAAAATCTAGACCTGTGAATGGAAATAAAGAGGAACGCCGATTACTTCCACAGAAGCAGAACCGGATCATATGCTCTCTGTCACCCTTTCTGTCCAGCAAATTATCAAATTGCAATGGAAGTAAAACAATTCTATAAGAGAAACCATTCACTATTGGAGATTTGAGAACCTATGCTCCCATTAAGTTAAAGCAACTGAATCATATTCCCTCAACTATCCATCCAACTAAAGCAAACAGCTTTACCCCAGGAAAAAAAAAAACGGGCCTCTAAGCAAATAGCTACTGGAAGAATAAGAACTAGCAACTGATGTAGAACAATCAGGGGCACGGCGACCCAAAGCCAGATCAATTCCCACCAAAAATCTAACTAAAAGAATTCTTTCTTTTCCATCAGTACATCATCAGTTAAGACATTGGATAAATGCAGTTGTTACAACCAATAGGAGGAAACAATCTAATCTAATAGACAACATTTCAGAACCTATATATCTGATTGAAACAAAATTTTAAGCAAGATGCTTACCAATGTCATTACAATTTCAGTGATGCCTCCTTCTCTAGGCTTCAGAAACAAGAAACACAGAAAAAAGAAGAAAAGGGGGGTGAGTGGGGGAAAGAGAAATCTAAGATTCGGAGAGAGTGGAAGGAGAGGAATCTTGGAATTCTAACTTGCCCTCTCTCTTCTTCTTCTCCATTTCATATTTGAGCAGTCTCTCTTGCATCTTCTCCTGCGCAAGACCCAATAAAAAAAAATCAAAACCCTAACATCGAAGCAGAAGCAGAAGAAGAGAGAGAGATGGGTGGGTAGTTGGGTTGCCTTGTGGCGAAGTTCGAGTCGGTGCATAACATAGAAGCCGAGGATGCCTCCGAGGATGGTGCCTGTGATGATCCTTGTAGAAGCCCACCTCGCAGAACTCACTACCATCTCTTCTCCTTTCCGAGTCGACTTGCTTTTCCTCTTCCCCTATCTAGTACCTAGGAGAGGTATGTAAGTAAATAGTCTACTGCGGCCTTTTCTAGATTTTGACTACGGTACGATGGATCTTCATCTCACTGAGGCTTTAATAACATAGAGAAATCCTGACCAGTTAAAGAGGGGTGGAAGTTCACTGTGGGCTCAACTACTGAAATCCGAATCGATCAAACAAACTTCACCAAGGTAAACGCACCATCCTCAATTTTGACGACTGCTTGGAGCCTTTTCTACCGTTGGATTAACTGTTTAATTAATAAAGTCATTACCGCAATCTCATGCTTATGCATATTCATTAGAACTCATCAAATGGGAAATCCAAGCATGGTATAAATTCAGATTCATTTCAAACTTGAAAATGCCCCATATATATATATATATATATATATATATATATATATATGGGAAGTTTCAAGTGCATCTATCTCTCACCATAGGGTAATGGATACTTTCCTTTTTGCACATGAAGACAAGCATCTATCGCTCACCCTATGTATTTGAAAAGTAACTTTTGTACTTGAAAATTTCCAATTATGGAAGTATCCCTCACCCTATGGTGAGGGATAGATGCATTTGAAACTTCCCCATATATATATATATATATATATATATCTATCTTGAGGGAGTTTATTTTTTAGTGGTTCGGATTTCAATATATGGGTCCCACAGTGGAGTTCCTCTCCTTTTTAACAAAGGTTTCTCTAGGTTAAAGCCGGACTCTGCTGTGCTGTGGACGGGCACATAGGCAGTGGTAGGTTTCAACCGCCCTTTCAGATGCATGGATATGTTATAAATTTGGTTTTTACAATAGTTATGGTCATGGGACACTTCACTATTTTAGCCACCCAATGGAAGGCACTCATTTGGCAATCAGAAGTATTTCATTTTGATGATTTATATCATCACTTCTGATAACATTACAAACATGCATATGGTAAGGCCAGTAGAACCCCTGATACACAGCTCCACATGCTTATGTTAAGTCCAGTAGAACCTATCAAGATGCCACATGTCTCAGCTAACAATTTACTAGACAATAAAGCAGCCTTCATCTGTTTTTGTATTAAATGTGTAGGATCTCACAGCTTCCTAATCCACATGCTTGCTATAGTAAAAAAAACTGGGTCTGTTTCTCAGTCATGACACTGAAAATGTAAATGATGCCATTCTCTTCAAGTAGTGATTTTCGAGGAGTGATCTTCAAGTAGTGATTTTCTGCGATTCATCCCAGCTTAATTATATGACGAATCATGCCACCTCCATAAATATAATACCTGTGTCAAAATATTCAGCATCTATGCCAAACATAGGATCTGCCCCTGAATCTGGAGACCCTTAATGAGATGATATTGTTTTTTAATATGTGTAACATGACAAAAGGCATCCATATTAAGCTCTGTTACACTGTTCCAAAGTATAATACAAAATTAAAATTCTTATCATGACACTACACTTGTGTGCTCACCACGCAAAAACTCTACCAAATTCCTTTTATTATTATACTGCCAGTATTCTGATATTGTTTGCTGACCTCTTCCATTCAATACTATCACTTGGGATAAGACAGATTGTATTTACAGACATTTTTGTTTCTAACTGAAATGGCATTCTCAAGAAAACAGAGTATAAAGACACTAGCATATGCACATGAGGGTCAAACCATCAGCAGAAGTAGTACACAACAGCAGGAATTCTACCATTTCATTGATTTTTTTTTAACATGACACTACTTCCTGCCGGCTTCCATTTCACGTAGACTTATCCCATCATTATATGCTCCATATGATCCTGTGCGATCGTTATGTTCCTCTTGTTGGTACCCAGTTTCAGCTTCCATCACTTGTGCACTTAGTGGATTCACAGTATTTGTTGGTTGTGCACTGCCATTTATCTCATCCAATATTCGGAAATATTCATGAGGTCCCCACCCTACAGATGACCAAAATCATTAAAAAAGAATCATGAAGGCAGATAATATTTCAAGCCTCGAGTCAAGAATCAATGTAACCAGCAATAAGAGAAACTGCAGTTCAATTATTTTCTCTCTTTCAATCCACAAAATCAGAGTTCTTGATTTGTGGATGAAAAAACATATCTGCATTCATGGTTTTCTCAGTTTTTTATTTTTTTATTTTTTTGTATTTGAATAGCACAAAGTTTTTTAGCATTTTCATCCATGAATGTAGATATTTTCTTGCTATGAAATTAATTTAGTACCACCTCTATATAGCAGCCCCATTACACATGGTGAAAATTGTGAGATCCCGCCTGCTGGGCTTTTGCCCGTCTTCCTTCCTAGCTTGCTAGTTTACCAGGGGACTCGGACTACACTAAGTCCCACATCAGAAATGAGCTGTCTAAATCCCTGGGCTTATAAATCAATCCCTGTCTTAACTCAACATGAGATATTTTAAAATCATATGACTCCAAAAATTATAAGAACTCTGGAGTTAAGTGTGCTCGGGCAGGAGCAATACTAGGATGGGTGACCTCTCGGGAAGTCCTCACGAGCGCGCATGGGCCAAAGCAAACAATTTCATATTGAGTTGGGCGGGGCTTTGACATTTGGCTTGCCCTGTTGAGCCCGCTAGGGCAAGAGCACTACTAGGACGGGTGAGTTAAGCGTACTCAAGGCGGGAGCAGTACTAAGATTGGGTGAGTTAAGCGTACTCAAGACGGGAGCAGTACTAGGATGGGCGACCTCCTTGGAAGTCCTCGCGAGCGCACATGGGCCAAAGCGGACAATTTCATGCCTCCAATTAACATTGAAATAAGTTGGGAGTCTTCAGTGGAAAATTAGTCACATTCGCACATTCTTTAATGAATCGTGGGTTTAGCATTGCTGGGATCTATTTGACATGGTTGGCGTACCGAAATACAATTGTTTCAGTACTTGGGATGCAACCAGAACAATCCAGTAACTTGGCATTGGGATGTCAAATTAAAAATAAAAAATAAAAAAAAATAATAAAAAAAAAAAAACATAATTGGCATTGAGGTCAGGATTTTGTAAAGTACAGTGAAATTTGAAAATAGAACAAAAGTTTCACCATTCAAGCAAATGATTCTATTTTCCACAGAAAACTGGATCAAAGACAATGGAAACAAATAAGAAGTTGGAAGGTATCCTAGTAATTTTTAGGATACAGATTTACCATATTTAATACATTGGTTTACATCTTGGTTTGGAGATTCTAAAGAGGAAAATATTTCATCCACATCTGCTTAGAATATATTATATTCAAGAAGGCAACAAGTAAAAACATAGTAAAAATAGTCCCAAGTTAAAGATCAGCTGCTAGGGATATGGATGTGTGAGTCTCTAATGTGGCAAATGAAAAAAGTAAAAATAACTAGAAAGAAAAGACACCATAGAAAAAAGGAGCAAGTGTTACCATTAGTATGATATGGGGCTGGAAAGAACTGTAGATAGCAAAACGTAGCCACTGTGATACCTGCATGCAAGGCATTGTGAGAGCAAGATTAGGCATTAATAGCCATGTTCAATAATCTTTATATAGATACATATATAGTTTCACCAATCCAAAACGGGACCAACCTATAAGACCTCCAGTGAATACATCCTGCCAGTGGTGCCAATAGTCATCCACCCGAGAAATTCCAACAAGAGCAGCAACTAGCAGAGGGAGAAGGATGAGGCAGAGTTTTGCCACATGGCCCCTACGGTCAAATACTTTTATCTTGCCTGCCAAGTATAACGAAAGAAAACCAAGCCCAGCAAAAGACCCTGCATGATGAAGTCCGAATTCTCATAAGCAAGACAGGATTATGGTCCAATTTATAGAAGCAGGAGGACCACAGTTTTACAAATATATATATATATATATATATATATAGACCTGTTGAAAGCTGCAAAAGAACAGGGCAAGTGAGCCAGAATATGACGCCTTATGAAATAACTAATCGATGAATCCTAAAAATTAGGATCCTTAGAATCAGTGATATGCATTAGTCAGGTTAAGGAAGTTAATATTTTCATAGAATGCTCTTGCTGTAGTGGCTCGTACAACTTAAATGTGATTTTTCCATATGAAACATTATAATTGAAAAAGGTGGACCACAAACCCAAACTTCTAGGAAATGCAAAGATACATTACTGTGATGAACACAAACATCCATAGTCAAGTGTGGAATCCATTGTGTCAGGTTCTGAACTGAATATGCATGACACGAACATAATAACTGAAAGAATCCTTAGTGCTTGCAATGTATCATGGTTTCGCCTGTGGAATCAATGAACCGCAGTGTGGGGATATTATCACTAAATATAAGCCTATCGGTACAGCAAAATAAATACAAAGTGAATTTGACTTATAATTTCCATAATAAAAAGATGTTCAGACATGGACAGCAGAATCCTCAACAAAAGGGTTTGCTGAATGCTGATACACATAAGCTTTGTTTTTTAAAGTGAAAAATTCTAAATTACATCTTTTGATGGTAAATTATTTGAGTGGAAAATGCATTGGCATATGGTAAACAAAGTTATATCTGCATTTTTTTTTTTTTTTCAATTCGGCCTTCTCATTTCAGCAGTTCTGATCCAGTCCAGGTAGTGTATGAACTAGGAAAGGAATCAAAATTTATGACTCCTATGATTGGCATACATCAACTAATCCAGGCCAAAGAATTGATGGACCACATAATGGATGAGTCACTGCTCAAAAGGTAAGTTAAAATGTGTGATGGATTAGAAACTTCACAACACAATTAGAAATTTGAGGCCAGACTCATCCTAGAGGCAGGACGTGGTCCTCTGAACAGACTATAAGGACTCATTGCGATGAGCCTGAATAAATAAAATATGGGAAGCACTGTCAGTTACAAAATGTCCTATTCTTTCAGTTATCTACAACATAATAATGTTTCCTATTCGAGTTCTGAAAATTGCCGAACTTAACACCAACAGGAATAATGAAACTTCGAAGGTGCTTACATGAAGTATGACCACTTGGAAAACTCTTGTGTCCTTCCTTGATAACATGGTCCTCTCCATGACAGATAACATTTCTTGTGAAATTATCATAAACCTGAGCAAGTTTGAGATCAATAAATGCTGAACACAAAATAGACATTAAAGTAGAATTGGAAAGTGTTAAGTAATGAACAGCGTGGAAAGCTAATTAACATACTGGGTTTCCATCGGGGAAACAACGCCAAAAGAAGTCTGGTCGAGGTCGACCAACAGCATCCTTGATTGCATCCGTTATAACTCCCGTTATCAATGCAGAAAATAGAAGGCCTGTTCATGCAGAATATCTTCACACTGGCGACTTGAAATTTATCAATAGTTTCTTCAACATATAGTATAAAAGAACTCTTGCTTTGTGATAGAGGAATTTGTGATTCTTAAATTGAGGATATGCAAGGTATCCTTGGGCCTTGAGTTTGTATATGGTGGCCCATAGTTAAATGATACAGATAACAGATTCCAAACTGTTGATCTGATGGTCCCACTCTTCGAATAGACCATGTCCCTAGAATAATTCAGACAGGAATCTCCTAACTATTCAAACTTTTCAATTCTTCTTTGATTGTGGACAATTGTATTCTCTTTCTTAACAATTTACATGGGGCTATAAATGAATGGCTAGGAAATCCCGCTGGGGAATTATACTTGGGTTATGGTCTATATACAACAAAGCTCACCAAATCAACATTCTAGATCTGGGCCAGGTTCCACTTGGGCATACTCAAGGCTAGAGTAAGCTAGGCTTATCCATGGAGTAAATGATAACTAATGTTTCTCTGTAATAAGGCCATGCATATGAAAAGAAAGAAGGCCATACCTAGGATAGCATGATGCAAATCATACACATCTCTTCTGCGAAAGTAGATGACGATGATAATGGCTAAGGGTAAAAGTATTGCAATGATCTGATTGTTGGAAAGAGACAAAGAAGAGAATTATCACGTAATCAATTGTACCTTATATATAGGCACTTATTTCTTATAAATGACTGTCTTGTACAATATAGAGAAACTCACTGGAACTGCCCAAAATGGCACAGTGTTGTCTTTCAGGGGATATTTGAAGTCATTGATCATAGCCTCCCCAACGTAGCGATAGAATGGACGAATGACATTCAGAATAATGTCTATCACTGCCAGAAGTACTAGTATAAGCCAGTCGTACATATGTTTCCTTGCAACTCTGATTCCATGAGATTTAATAGTGTGTGTGGTGGTTGCTGAACCCAGCTGAGCCTGCCTCATTTTGTCCTTTCCGTACATGCGCTAAGCATAAAATAAAATGAAATGAGCAACATAGGAATAAAAAAAAGGTGCCTTATGCCTAAAGCAGCTAATAGCAAGTAATAAAAACTCTTTGCTTTCCCCAAAAAACAAAAAAAAAAAAAAAAAAAAAAAAAAAAATCACTAATAGCAAGTAATATTGTTGTTGTGAATCCAAAGGTCCTAGACACGATAGAGCACCAAATTAATTGAATTTTACTATAATAAAAAACGAGAACAATCCTCTGGCAAGGTTAAAATATCATCAACACAATTGTGTAAGTCAATGATTGATGTTTGAGTGAAAATGTCATTCATGGTAATTTAGTTTTCTTCATCAAATCCTGCTAAGAAATGGACCAGGAGCCCATGAAGTTTCAAAGAGAAGTGCTCAACTTGAAGAATCTGTAGAGGATGAGTACCATTCAATATTTGAAATGGATAAACAAAGCCTCTGCCTGAATCACAACAAAACAAAATTCAACTAACTATTTCTAAATTGGTGACATCAAAAGCTAGTGCTCCCCTAATGAAGCCCACATGCAGTTTATGCAGTGGCGGACTCACTTGTTGGGCACCTGGGGCGCTGGGAAAAAGCCAAAGTCTTAAGTGCAAAAGCCCCATTCACATTTCACCCCCACATTTTTAAAACCTGCCGCCCCACCTCTCCCAACGAAAACTGAACTCCCTTATGCTCTTTTTCTTCCCACAGGACCGAAACCACCCCCACCCCCCCTCTCCCGCGCGCGGACACACACATACATACAAAAACTGAATCCAATCCTAAACTCCTAAATCCAAAAACCCCGATCCCAAAATCCCAACCACATTCCTCTTTTCCTAAATCTTAATACCTAAAGCCAATGGCAAACCTGAAAAAATGTAAAACATGCAAGCCAAAAACATTGTAAAAACGCCCATGCACTCATTAGAATTAAGCCCACCCCTTGCTCTCTCAAACGACAAAAATAATGACGAGTTTAATATTATAGTCATCGTTCGCCCCACCTAAATGAAAATCCTGAGTCTGCTACTAAATTTACGCATGAGAATTGAGAACCATGGTCCACATATCCCATCATTAATTGGTCCCATGGTCCACATGTCCCATCAATAATTGGTCTTTCCTTCATTTTAATTAGAATTTATTTTGGTTAAAGGATGAATTAACTTATAATGGCATTTTCGACTTTTGAATGCTTCTTATGTACCCAAGGCCCAGATTATAACATCAAGGCTATACTTAAACAGCAGTCAATGGCCCTGATTATCTGAGGACAATTTTTTTCTCATAACATAGACAAGAAATAAAAAGGGTCAAATGTATGTGTCCCAACTCCCAAGAGTAGGATGTGTTTTGCATGTATGCTTGGGGGTTTGACACACTTTTGAGGTCCAGCTTAGTACTCAACGTGGTTTTGGCTTGTGAACCTCCTATTGTCATGTGCCATTGTGGATTGGGAAGGGCAATCTCTGTCCTCTAATCCAGGCCACCTTTTACAGTCTTGTTCTCACGAGCTGCATCAAAACTACTGGTAGTCACAATCTTAGAGTGAAATTCTTTAGTCTTCCAGCTGTTTCAGCTTTAAGGTCAAATCTGGTTGTTTTGACATCTTTCATCCTCATGGCTGTGTAGGAGCCGTTTTTGGAAACTCTAATCTAATTAATAAGAGCTAATTAGATTAAGGTCTAAAATAAAAGCTCCAAGTTTTAAGTTTCAATTTACAATTAGTGTGTTTGAAGAAATTATTAAAAAAATCTCTAGTTACACTGAGGTAATTGGGGCCCACCTTTTAAAAATTACAGCGTAGAACTCACTATTTGCTTCAGTTTGAAAATTTATGAGGTTATTTCTATCCAAAATGTAAAATTTAAATTGTTCACCTCCATCCGCTTTAGCTAAAAAAAAGCCTCCCTGAGCTTAATTTTCTAGAGGTAAAGCCGTCATTTGTAAATAATCTATAAAAATAAAAAAACACAATTAAGGGTTTACTAAACACTCTAATATGTATATAAGCTGTAAAGCACAAAATAAAAACTTATTTTTTGAGTTACCAAACAGCCCCTTAGAAGTGCAATAGATACCTGCATGTATTATATATTTTAGAATGCCAATGTTTAACTAATCCATAAAGTAATAGGAGAAACAAGAAAAGAACAATTGCAAGGCATGCAAACAGGAAATAAGGTCTAGATATACAGACCTTGCAATGTAAACAATGAAAAGTTTCACAACAAGTGTCTACATAAATAAACAGAAAATTTACACTGACATAAACCAACCAAGAATGCCTTCACCACAAAGCATGCCATCATTTTCACTCAAAAGTAATTTGTTCTTCAATGGGTAACTTAAAAGATTCCCACAACTAAAAATTTGCATTATATCTAGTCATGCATTTCTCTGATTCCAAGTTGAAGAAAGGATCATTTAGATATGACTAAAATCTATTGAGAAACTTCTAATTCTAACCTTGTGTATGCCTTTGTCTTGATTGTACAATATATTGAGGGATTCAATAGGGAATAGTTCATTAGGACTAAGGTACCTACTGTGGACATATTCACAGGGAAACCCACCACCACCAGGGTCTCTCAAGACAGAAAATCCATGTCTGTATATGCCCTTTTGTGTGCGCCTGATAAAATCGATTATCTAGGATCAGAAGCTTCTTATCCAAGGATGTAAACAGTCACAGATCAACATGAAGCTGGCTAATTCCTAGTGAAATAAATAAAGAAAAAAGAACATAGGGAAATCCAAATGGTCTGTTTCCTTTCTCTTTTCCTTCAAATTTTGCCTTCTTTTGGCAAGATTACAAATTAATCAAATTCTCACGTTCACAAACACATATACTGAACATTTCCTAGTAGATGTATTCCAGAATGTAATAAGTTAGAATGCATCTGGAGAAACCTAGCAATTAGGAATGACATTAGCTTAGCCAAACTATGTTGATGCATGTCAAACACACCTTTCGGAGTCAAACGAGGCAGATCATCCTCGAATATCTCAAAAACAAAAACAATTTGAATTCCTTTGCAGGACAATGCACATAACACCCGCTAAAAATATTTTTTAAAAAATTAAATTTAAGAACAGTCCAAACCCCAAACCCCTTACAAAAGAAAACAGAGCAGATAAACCAAAAAAACGTTTGATTATGGCATTTTTGTACAATATCTCTAACAATAACTTTCATTCATTTCCCAATAAAAGAAAAACCCATTCCCTAAACTCCCTTCCCAAGCCAAATCAAGCAAGATACACACTAAAAACTGTAAATCAGAAACTACCCACAAAACCCCACAACGACACAAGCAAAACAAAACAGAAATCAACTACTCCCACGCCCTTACTCAGATGAGGGAAAAAAAAAGTCATGGAAACAGTAAAAGCTTCATATCAACAAGAAACAACCTTGATTTAAGCAGAATTCAAGAGAATTTCAAACTAAAACAATTCACATAATTTTCATTAAAAAAAAAAAAAGAACTACACAGAGAAGAGAAAGGTTTGCACAATACCAAAGCAAGCAGAAAAGAAGAAAACAAAAACTGAAGTAAGAGAAGAAGGAAAGCATCTTACCCAAAATCCTTGGAGAAACTTGGGTTCTTGCAGAGGCCAGTGATAATCAATATGAGGCTAAGAGCTTTGAATGGTGGGTCTCCAACTGGAAGGGAGAGACAGACAGACAGACACCTTCCTGCGTTGATATGAAAGTCACAAAGACAGACAGAGACAAAGATGGTCTGGTGTTCCACGTATAAAAAAAGGAGCCGGCGGTTGGACTCGTTGTATTCGCACAATAACTACCGCTTATACCCAACAACGAGATATTTAGGTGCCCAAACGCCACATCTATCTGCATAGTCCGCGGACTACCGAACGGTATACCTGTTTGAAGTTAGTGACTTGGTGGGTCCCACACCTTTGTTGATTGTGCTGTCATTCGCTGGGAAATTAAGTGGAAATAATCCTGAGTCCTGACCATGGTAAATGTTAATTGTATATGAATGTCTATGGTGTTATTAGCCCACTAATGCCTTATCAAAAACAGAGTAAGATGCAATGTAGAGATCACACCATATCGGCCGACAGGTAAAGGTTTTGCTGACGGAAATTGATTCATCATTATGGCAAAAAGTAAAATGTGGGGTTGCAAATAGTATTTAATTTTTTTATGATTTGATTTGCTAATGTGATATTTGAATATTTATTTTACATCTTGTTTTTCTTTTGCCATGCGGTGCTTGTAAAAGCGCAAAACTTGCTGTCAATAATCAAGTCACACACAACACACAACAAAAGAGAAAATCACATGAGAAATTTATGTGGTTCCGCAGAGTATCTATATCAATGACTAAAGAGAACTCACTCTCTTTACTATTTCACCACTTTAAATTTATAATTACAGATTACATTATATATATATATATATATATAAAATATCTACCTTTTTAGCCTTTAAAAAAGCCCCCGATACAATAACCAAAAATACCCCTGACACAAAACCCGATTCCTAGCTAATCTAATCGACCAATCTAGTCTAACTACGAATACGAGACATAAACCCAACACCTTTGTTTTTTTTTTTTCTTTTTTTTTCCTTTTTCTTTTTATTGTAAAGGGAGATTAGTTAATTATCATTTATGTATCCTCACATTCGTTTTTTGAATTTTAGTTAATTTTAGAAATACGACCCTTGAAATTTGAAATTCCTAGGAATTCATTTCGTGCAAACAAACAACCTACCTAACTAAATTTTAAATTACTAAAGCCCACATCATGCGGACTGTGTGTATACATGGCTGCTTCTAATATATTATATAATCTTACCAAAATTTATAATATTATGTAAGCATTTATCTTCCTTGAATAATATTTCGATGGCAATTCAAAGCATGGAAGGGCGCCACCTAAAATGTCAATGGCCCCAATCCTTATGCGCGTATTCTACAGTTTTGAACAGTCAATCGAGGACCCACAATCTTCTAGAAAGGACCTCTAATTAGAATGAAGCTTCTTTTACTTGTGCATTCCGTTGAGTTCATGTCTCCTTCATGGCTATTTTTAATTTATGGTTAAGAGCAGATGGTTAACATGAGAACCATATTGAGGTCAGGTGTGTGTATCAACAAAAAAAACATTATATGAGAACCATATTCATGAAAGGGAGTTCACATGGTCTTTGAACAGAGAGTTCACATGGACTTTTAAGTTTAGTGCATTCTTGTGGGGTCCACCAGTCACTGATAAAGACCAATGTTTTGCTGAGCCAGATGGTAATGATGATCCTTACCTCAACTCAAACCCTTCCTCTCATGGCAACCAGACCATATCCTTCAGTGTTGAGAGTTCTGTGTGCTGCTGTTTAATTAACAGCGGGACCCATCTTGATTTATTTGATTCAAACTGCTTGGGTTAATGTCCCACTAGCACAATAACCCGTGGTAAGCACGGATATGTCAATACATTGGTAATTAAATACTTATACATGGTAAAAAATAAATATAAAGAAAAACGAATTAATGATCATTGCAAAGATTCAGAATTTCCAAGACTTTGATTTAGGAAATGGGCAATTTGAAAAGAGAGAGAAAATCACGACAAGCAGGTTAGGAATTAAAAGAGAAATGAATTACCCTTCTCTCTTCATCAATGATCAAAAGAAAACATCATACCTTTGAAAAATAATTAACTTTAGACATATTCCAAACATATTTTTATTCAAATTCACATTATACAAAAAAGTAAATTTTTAGAAAAAAAAATAAAAAATACCATTATAGTAGTAATTAATTCAGGAATATAAGAGCAGGAATATAAAAGGCACAGGTGATGTAGAATACAAAGAGAATTGGAGAATAAGCATAAATACATATAAGTTTGATAGAAAGGGATGTAAAAAAATAGAAAGTAGAAAACAGTTTTAAGTGGTTGTAGGAGTGGGGAGTTATTGTAGAAGTGGAAAGAGAATGTACAATATTCATTGAGATAAACTCAAAAGTAAAAATTACAACCGCCTGTCAAAATTAAAGCCAAAATCCTTGACTTTAATATATTATATTTAGACAAATCAATTTCCTCACAAGCTAAGTTCAAGCTACTCTTTGCTATTAGCCACTACTTTTGGTCTGTTAGCTGTTTTTTTTTTTTTTTATTCATTCATTCATTTATTTTTTGCTAGAATATTCATTCATTTATTTATATTTTAGTACCTGCCCTGATTTTATGGGACACTTGGCCTTATTGGAGTCGGTTGTTCGCACCTATTTTTGTATAATATTTATGCACACTTGCACTTGTTTGCATTGGAAAAATATTGTGTAAATGAGTATTTTCTGTTTAAAAATTTTCACCCTTAAAAAGTATGAAAAGATTATACACTTTCTAGTTAGGAAGGTGTCAGTGTATCACCATACAAGTTGTGTCAACCTCTTGACCACCCTTTATTTTTAGCAAATCCTATAGGGCTCAGATTTTTAATTGAGTTTCATGTGTGAAAATCTTAACTAAGTAAAATTCACAAGTGCCAAATATTTTACCTATGTAAATCTCATTTACATAGGCCACATATAAAAGACAAACAGAACGTTAGAGATCATATGGCACATATCCTGCTTTTAGGAGGACTCAAAACCATGGACCCTGCCTCGGGAAAGCTATTGCGTTTCCATTGATGAGAATGATTTTCATATAAAATGGATCAATGGAGAAAAGCCAGCATGCCACCATCTAAATTTGGATTGGAATAGAAAGAGCCTCGAACCTGGGTGCTCCTTACAAAGAACCTAACAGCGTGTTATGAATGAGGGCACATTTCTGGCAGAATATTTTTGCTATGCTTATCATACAAAACTGGAACATGTCAAGATATGGGCGGCGCTACATTGATTGACCCCACTGAGATCTGAAAAAATATTAAAAAAAAAAGAATTCTTTTATGAATTGAACTTATGGGAATTTTTTGACTCCACTCAGTGCCTAAGTTAATGGGTTATTTGTCTACCTAAACAAATAAATAAATAAATAATGGGTCTAACTTTTATTTTTCAAAGAAAAATCCTTTTTTTAGACATTCTATCTGTAAATCTTCATTTACCCTAATTTAATCTCTAAATACCTTCCGTGTTTAGACATTTCTGTTTATTTTTGTTTGAGAATTTAATGTTATCTTTGTTGGATTGTCGGAAATAGATTATTTGAGAACTTTATATTATATTTGTTAAATTATTGAAAGTAAATGACATATGTTGATAAAAGGAAAAGTATATTTATACGATCTATGGAAGATGAGTCTTTTGTTGACCCCATTGACTCGAATTCCTTGAGCCACCACTGTGTCAAGATGAGGTTCACTATATGGATAGCCCACGAGATGAAATACCCCACTCAGGATCTTAACCATTCTATCCTTGGGTTTTGAAAAGGCACAATACCTAATGCTAATGGGGTCGTTTGCTTTTTTGTGAAAATGAATTACATCCGTATATGGTACACATCTAAATCTGTTATAGATGCAAATGAGTAATGTATAAAACACATTTTAATGCCCGTCAAAATCACCATTTTTACATGTAAATCTAAGTACATCCAACATTTTTATGTGTATTTGGATTTTATTTCACTTTCTTTTTTTATATAAATTTCTCAAAATCCATGAATAAATAAAACAAGATGTTTTACAAGTTAGCCATTTTTTAGCCATATAAAAAAAGATACTAACAATTTGGACTATGAATGGCGGCCGATAGAAGTCCCAAAAGTTAAATCCACTAATTGGTTTGGAATTCTTAACAAATTTCTCAAAATTTGATAAAGAATTAAGACAATAAATTTGACATGTTAAACATTTCGATCCAGCTACATAAACAAAATGAATAGTTCGAATAATGAATTACGAGCCGATAGAAATGAAAAAAATAAAGGTTTCAATGAGCTTCATAAGAGGAAAAAAAAATGTAATGTTAGAAACAATGTTCACAATCTGTACTAGCACCTGTCACTTGGCTTGGTATATAGTGTTTTTTTTTTTTTTTTTTCAATATTTAACATCTTTATGCATGTGAATCCTTTGCATATATAAATAAATACGATAATGCATATGAATTGTTAATACAGGCAAACAAAGCACTCCTTTTGAAACAATTTCTAGGACAGAGTATAATTGGTAGAAAAATCCATCAAACAAATGAATTGGTGATTGTTAGGCAATAGCCAAACGTGGGGCTCGATCAGGTCCGATCAGCTCAAACTTGCCATGGAGCCAGCGGTGTAAAATCTGGTTGCTCCCCATTTCTAATGTTATTACAACTTACAAGTCTCTTTCTTGAGAGAACAACTTTTCTTTCTAAAACTGTTTGTGTTTGGTGACTGACGTAGCCAAACAGGACTCCAACCTACCCGAGAATAAGCACTACATCTTTGGCTCTTGTTTGCAGCTTTGGGGAATTGGGGGTCTCAATCTCGTGGGACCTACCTTGTTGTTGAACATGGAAAAGTAGAGCCTCAAATTCTTCCACCCTTTTATCAAAAAACAGAAAAAAATGTCACATCTTTACTTTCACCAGGCAACATCCAATGGGCATTAATTGGGCACAAAGTGGACTGAGTTGGGTTAAACAGTCACTTCAATTGGGAGCAGGTTGGAATTGGATGCTAGTTTTGATGGATGGAAGACAGGTTTGAGCCGCTATTTTCTTTTATAAGAACGCCAGGTAGGATTTTTGTGTATTAACCCCCAGTCAACCCAATAATTGATAGGGAGAATTTTAAAAAAGCCCTTAAATTTTGATCTTATTTCAAAAAAATGATATAAGTTTCAAAACTTTTCAAATTAGTCTCTAAATTTTTCAAAAAATTATCAATTAAAGACATCCATCTATTTAAAGTTAGTTTTCCGCAACTTTTTTCTTTTTTTTTTAAATACCCAAATTACTTTTCATTGTAATAAAATTATCCTTTACTTCCTCTATATTCTCCTCGTTTTACTTGCCGGTGTCCTCACGGTGATCAAAGACACCTAGTATTCATATAGTGATTGGCTCTATGTAGTGGCTGCCGAAACCATGTCATGGCTTTAAATGAAGGGTAATTTGGGTATTTTTAAAATACTGAGGGAATTAGTCACCAGAAAATATCTTTAAATGGCCGGATGTCCTTAATTGAAAATTTACTGGAAAGCTTAGGGACTAATTTGAAAAGTTTTAAAACTCGTGTCCTTTTCTGAAATAAGGTAAAAACTTAAGGCCATATTTAAAACTTTCCCTAAATTGATATTGTATATCTTAAACCATTCATGGGCAGGTATGGGCTTACCCTGACCCAATAACATCCTTAACATTTACTGTAATAGAGAGAGGAATAATGAAGAGAGATGATAACAAAATTTGACTACTTCCACTTAATATGATTATGATGAAGGTTTTGATCCTAATTCAGGGTGACGATTGATTATGACAAAGCACCTGCCATTCCGCGTCTGTAGTAGACTGCATATCATCAATTAGAGGCCTTCCTTCACCCTTTTTGCAACCATGGAGGAAACTTTTTCTTTGTCTTCTTCTATTCTTCTTCTTTGCTCTTCTTATTACAAGTTTCTGTTTAAAAAAAAAAAAAATAGAATTAAGAGACTATCACCATAGTCACAGCTTGGAATAATGGGAAGAAAATGGAAGTGACTTTACATAGGTACACGCAATTGAGAGATATTTTCGGTGCAACTGCCTGTAGTGAATGTAGTCATGTAATACGCACTGACAGTTGAAATTAGAGGAGGCTATGGGCCAGGCGGCCCAATGCTGCCCATGTGGAGAAGGATTTTATCCATGCTTTGGAATGGGCCAAGGCTTAGCTTTTCAGATCCCCTGAGTGTCTCCCACATGCCTCGCTTAAGTTGGGTGAGCGGAGCTCCAGTGTTGGGCCTGCTTGTTGATAATCCAATTCGTTCAAAATGAATTTCAGTCTCCCCATTGACTTATCCTTCAATAGAAGTCGGTCCCAAACGTAAGATGGAGAACACGAATGATAATGTGATTAGCACAATTTATGCATTGATTACATTATCATTCAATCATGTGTTCAATCTTACGGTGTAACGACTCATTTTAAATTAGAATATGAGGATATATCACCTGAGGCGATAGAATTCATTTTAAATCGGCCTAGGTTATCAATATGTGGGCCCATGGTGGAGTTCCTCTCATTTTGCTCAAGGGACGCATGTGGGAGACACTCAGGGGATCGAGAGTTCAAGATATGACCTGACAGTGGAATGAGTTGGAAGGCCCATCCAAAAATGGCATCCCTTGTGGACGTTCCCTTGGGGAGAGAAGAAAATTCTCCTGACCTTACATATGCAATGAGAATTCTGATCTTATGAATTTGTTACATTTGACAATTGACAGTATGACAGACCTTGTATCATCACCAGGCAAGCCCATTGAATTTGTTACATTTGTTACATGTATCCTTTTTTGTTCTTTAATAAAAGTTCTCGTTACCCATACGAAAAAAAATAAAAAATAGCAGACTCAAGGCCAGGCAAGTGGACAACTAAGTCCATTGCAAATAACCTATGTGTCAGCATAAAGTGGGCTAACGTTGGACTGGGTCTGGACCAATCCAACCCAGCCCTAGCGTCACTTGTTTGGTGTAGAGTTAAGTTTGGCTGATGTTTTTCAATGGTTGCTCTTTTGACTACATCTGATTTTATTTTGTTTTTTTCTGTTTCTTACTTCTCAAAACTGAATCAAAACCATAAATAGCAATAAAAAGGTTACAATCAAAAGCTATTTACTACATGCTCAAATTTAGGACTGTCAATGGAATCAGATGTGGCATTGAAAATGCCTGTGATAGAGCCTATAAATAATTGAGATTTGGACTTTTAGAAGCACAATGGGCTGGACCCAGATCAAATCAAGGGTCAAGATCACTTATCAGGCCCAACTTGATAGGGTACAGGCCCGCTGCATTTTACTTATGCTTAGATTTAGTTTGAAACTACCAGTGAAAAGGTAAACAAATCATTCTAAATTTTTAGGTGTCTTATATAATGGGTGGGTTTATTTTCTTTGACAGAAGACATCATTGATCAAGTGATCCTCAGAGTTGCGCTCACTCCAGAGGGGTTGGGATCCAAGAGAAAGCCCACACACTTGGAAGGAACCACATAATCCCCGGACAACCCAGTGAGGCCAAGTCGCCAACCAATTGACCCCTCATTCAATTCTCTATTTCATTCGGAGAATTGAAATGCCAACGAACTCTAGTAGTGGAAATTGGGTTTTTTTTTTTTTTTTTTTTTTTTTTCTGCTTTCTAAATTCTGTGAAATTCTAGAATTATAAAGGCCCATTCGTCTGGACCATATTCAGTTCCTAGGAGTTCTATGCAATGCCTTCCCTTGAGAGGGGCAAAAATTAAAGAAGGTGAAGATTCACTAATGACAATTAAATAGTCTCTCTTAAATGATGAATGATTACTCAACCATCACCCTAATAAATTAAATTCTATGAAAGGTCCTATCTTTGTCTCCATTGTTTATCCTTCAGTCATTACCTTTTTAATTTTCTTTCAATGGAAATTCTATAGCCAACCAACAAATGATCTCTAGAACTTGGTGTAAAAGTAATTGAAAATTTAAAATACAAAGAGGCTCCAGAGCAAGGCTTTGGAGAGTCTATCTACAGCATTGAATCATCACTGGATACTAGTTTATATTTTCAATAGATTGTCTTCATGACAATATATATACTAGCTGGTAAGATTTTCTCATGCGGATATCTGCATTGCATTCCGATCTGTGAGTGAAACTCAGTGTCTACCCTTCATGCAAATGGTGGGCCCCAATACATTGAATGGTGACACTAAATTTTACTCACGAGTCCGTTTATGGACCTTGAAAGAGAAAAATACCTCTCTTAAGTAGTGCAACTTGCCCATTTTATCTTTTCAATATTTATTATTTTCCCAACTATCAGATTATATATTATAACTCATGCCAACTTTAATAGAATCAGATATGGGTTGTTGCGCATAGTAAGGAAAAAGTGAAAATTCTAAGTTGGAAGCCACCACTAAGCAGGTGTTCTTAAGTTTAATGTGGATGGTGCTCTATTTGATGAAATACAAAAAGCAGGAGTTGGTGTTATTCTTAGAGATGGGTTTGGTAATGTGATTATGGCCTTGTGTAAAATTGAATATGGGGTGGAAAACGTTGATGATATTGAAACTCTTGCAGCATTAAGAGCACTTCAAATGGTTTTTCACATTGGGGTCAGCAATATTATACTAGAATGGAATTTGATGTGGGTGGTGGATGCTCTATAGTCTATTGGTACAAATTTGTCAAGACCAGGCCTTCTTTTTGAGGAAATCATGTTTATACTGTTCGAAGTATATTGCGTGGGTGGGAAGAGAAGAAAACGAAGTTGCTCACAAATTAACTATACAATGGTAGTCTTGTGGCACTCCACCCAAGACTTAATTAAACAATATGTATGCGTTGTTGCGATGTTGGAATCTTAATAATATTCTAGAGTTTTCCTATAAAAAAAATAAAGTGAGGAAAAAAGATTTCATAAATTATAATAACATCATGTGGAAGAATGCTATCCATCCAAGGGTGGAACCCTCTAATCCAAATTTCTTTGGCACGCGAAGCTGGACAACAAACTCTTGCTTTCATTCACAAACATCAGTTTGTTCATCTTACGTGGACTAGAAACTTATCTAATGATGCTTTGATTTTTTTCAATAGAACAACTGAACTCTTTGCTTAAAAAATTTGCCTCCTCCGTCACTTTGAAAATCATTAATTTTCTTACCAAATCTCCTTTCGGCAATTCTTTGAAATTTAACATATACCGAACAAAAATCACTTTAATTATTTTGAATGACTCCTTTAATTCTTAGCTAATCCTTTGGATCCTAGTGAGGAAAAAAAAAATCTTGAGGAGATAACTACTTGTTGTAAGTGGTCCCATTTTACATTTACATTATTTTGGGTTTGAAATCCTTTTACCATATTAGCAATGTCAATCCCAGCCCCCATATCTTGATTACTCTTCACAATGGGGTAGTAGATCTTAGGTCACTGCTCCAATGGACAGTTGGATTTAGCTGCATATAAATCCATGTACCCTATCCGAAAGCTTGAAGACGTTACCAGTCCCCCCATCATCCAAGTCATCCAAGGAAAAGATGATCTTAGGAATATCTCATTCATCGAAAGCATCATCATCATATCAGAAATGAAAGATTTGTTGCGATGCTTTTCTACTGTGTGATGGAAATATGAGGGTGGGCATATATATAAATATATAATGGATTCATATTCCGCTGTCGTCTTTAGGACAATGTATAATCACCATCTGATTAAAAATTAAGATTATGTAATCAGAGAGAATCCCTACTTTCTTTGACTTCTCAAGATAAGGCGAGCTAGTGAGACTAAAATGATCTTGAACATGATCATGATCTGGACTCGGGGGTTGTTTTGATTGGACAGCAGTCACTACTAAGCCCATCAACTCACTATTGAGTGAGTGCTTTACCAAAAAAAAAAAAAAAAAAAACCTCACTTTTGAGTGCAAGTAAGCCAGTGATTAATGGCATCAGTGAGTCGATTAGGGATGAACTTAATTCTCTATTGAAGAGGTGGGTTCCAGTAGCTTTGGCCTTTTCTCTTAGAAGGTAAAGGGATCATGTGGGTATTATCATCATAACACGATCCTGAAGGGACATTGCAATATTTTGTGTCCAATGGTATATTTCAGATTGCAAGTGGGTAGGGTAACTAGGATCGAGCTGCGTTTGAAACCATGGAGGCAGTAATTTTACATAAAGGTTAGCAGATCTATTTGGGAATTGGTTCTTCACCACCTTTCTATTCTATTACTATTATTTTAATCACATCAAAACACCTTAAAATCAGTTAAATTAAAAGAACTTAAAAACATTTTTTCTACCTGCACGCGCCCACAAGCAATGCGCAAACTACACAATTCCCTCAAAAACACAAAGGGGGCTTGGGTCAAAAAAAAAAAAAAAAAAACCATTTAAAACTAAGAAAGTGAATATATGTAATTTCTTAGTGAATACGTATGTTTAAAATCTTCTTCCAAAACAAAATACTGTGAGCTTTTTTTTTTTTTTTTTTGTAGCTTTTCGCTTTGCTCAATGCCAATTTCCGAAATGAATTTTAATTGATGGCTATGAGAGCCAAATTTACTCAATTATTTCAAAACTCCATTTCTCACCTAAATGCAGGTTCTATCCCCTCCCAAAGTACATTGCCTCTTCTCATCTGTGTAGGTGAATTCTTCCTGCATGATGGGTCTTAGGCCCCTTCTTTAGAATGCCTAAAAAAAAAAAAAAAAAAAGCATAGTTAAATTATATATACATGCTTCATTTTTCTCTTTTTATTTCAAATTGATACTTTTTTTTTTTAATGCCATTCTTAAAAAAGACTTTCTAAAGTGTTTTAACATTGTTATTATTATACTATGTCAAAGCATGACCGCAACACGCTTGCGGGATCTCCTAGACTCCTACCTGATTCATCCAATTCTAGATATTTGGGCTCAAATGAGTCCAAATATGGCCATCCTCGATCGTCATGTGTCGGCCCAATGACGTCTACTTTGAAAAAAACACAGAAAACACGAACTGCAAGTTTGTGACACATACATCCTTGCTTGCTCTTTCAGCCAACAGGTGTCGATGTGATCAATCTTATCTATATTACAGAGAGGCAAGGGACAATTTTTATGATAACATATATAATTAAATAATATTTGTGAAGAATATTCATGTGCATCTATCTCTTATTATCCATCACCATAGGGTGAGGAACACTTCCATAAATGGATATTTTCAAGTACAAAAGTGAATTTTCAAGTATATAGGCTGAGGTACACTCCATTGTCTTCATGTTCAAAAAAGGAAAGTGTCTCTCACCCTATGGTAAAGGATAGATGCATATGAATATTTTCCATTTTCATAATAACATATAACATCCTCAAATTGATCTGCACCATCCAAATATGTCCAACAAATATTATTTGTTCTTGTTTTCTCTTCATCTCTCATTTCGATCCTGACTCCAAGTAATTCTCATTATGTGTATTGACCCCCGATTTCCCCTTCTTCATAAATCAAAGGTTGAGTCCACTAGTGCTATCTCCTTGGAGTTACAGGGGTATCTACTTGGCTTCCCTCTGGGCCCGAAGGCATTAGTTTAAATCAAAGGATTGGGAATCATCCGATAGCAAAAAAAGAAAAAAAAGAAAAAAAAAAGTGATGGATATTATTAGATATAAAAGAATGAATTGGTTGGATGTCTTTTGTTTTTTTATATACTTATTGGGCCCTCTGAGGGCCCCTGACTCTCTTCTTTGTTCTCTTATTCTGTTTTAAAATTTGGCTAAAAGAGACAAGAACTAATTCCCTGTTATCAAATTAAATGTTATTATATTATGTTATAAATGCCTATCCGAGGAAGAACATATCTCTTTATTCATTTTCTCCATCTTAATTCTCTCTATCTTTTCTTCCCATCCAAACAGAACCTTAAATTTTTTTTCTCCATGAGAAATTATCTTCTATAGTTTACAGTCAAAAGTACCCAAGTGGCCAAGTTGCTATATGCATCTCAATAAAAAAGAAAAATCAAAGTACAGTACAACCAGCATATTCGATCCCAGTAGTAAGCAAGGAATTTCCTTGTGTTCAAGACAAAACTAGCATATTCACGAAGCACATAATAAATAGCATTGCTTGTGCTATCCTTTTTCTTCTTTCTAACTCAACTAGCGAAAGTTGATGAAAAGTACAAACCAGGTATTAATTTGTCTACAAGCGTAGCTTATGATATACCCAAAAAAAAAAAAAAAAAAAGCGTAGCTCATGAAACGTCCCTCAAGTTAATGTAGTGTGTTGTGTTTAGTAACATTTTTTTTTCTTTTTTAACAATACAGTCTTCAACCTTTTTAGAAGAGGCCTTTTGGATAGAGACCTTTCAATAAGAGCATTGCTGAAAATAAGTTGGATGGTCCGTATTGAGGTCAACGTCCACACTTTTTCTTGACTGTCATGATTGTGGTTTAGCCTTCGCCCTCACCATAAAACTATTGTTGTGATGTTTTTCATCATCAATTGATTTTGGTATAAGTGGTAGCTTAATAGGGTATAAGATCATAAAAGTGGTATCAGAACCTAATAGGTTTGGTGTTCGAGTCATTGGAGACACGCGTTTTCTTAGTTGCCAAAGCAGTGACGTAGAGAGAGATTGCTGAACTATTAAGGCACTTAATCTAAATAAAAAAAAAAAAAAGAGAACTGAACTTCATATTAGGGTCTGAATTCGAGGGATAGAACAATCATTTTAAGCTGCCCTTGGTCATATTAGGGGTATCATTGAGTCAAAACCTGAACTTGAGTGCCTAATCCACAGCTCAACATCGACCTTGCGTGCAAATAGGCTTGCTTGAATTGCGAGCTTGGGGTTGGTATAGTCTTCCTTTAACATTTGTTTATGTATATTACTGAGCTTAGCTCTGGATTAGACTCATGTTAAATGTTCCCTTAATTGATTTGAGTTCTACCAGTTTTGGGCTGAATCAATAGGCCCTAGCTAAATCAGGCTCAACTCGATTATAGCTTATGAGTGGAGCTCAAGCTGAATGAGCTGGCTCGGTTCATTGAGACATATTTGGCGTGAATCATGTGGGGCTCGCCAATGTAAATCTTATGAATTAAAGTGCTCTCCCTCTAATATATTTAGGGTGATGATCTAGAGCTCACTCACAACTAACTTAGGTCTGATCCTGGTTTCAAAACCCACCTTGATGCAAGGCAATCGTAGGATTGTGGAAAACTTGCCCAATTTGGTTCTCAGTCACCTTCTAATTGGGTTGAGTTATCACGCTCTCCAACATTGTCCTAACCTCAAATGAAGGTGACTCATGCAGACTAACCCTATAAATGGCTATACCATGTCAATTTCCAGATCCTTCCCAGTCCATGCTACAACTTATAGTCTAAGAGTCTATACTTCTATTGGAGTTTCACTATAGCATTAAATTAACATAACTTCTCAAGTTATCTAACAAACTAATTCTAATGTCTTTAACACCCTTCCTCTAATTGCTAAAATATACTTTGATCTCTCTTGATATCTTGGACGATCGGCATCTTTTGTTGGACATGATAATCATCTATCTTATATGCAGCCTACTCTTTTCTAATTTATTTGTGTATGTGATCCATTAGATCACATCTATCATGATTCTTTCAAAAGTGTTCATTATGCAGCTTAATACTCTTGATAACATATGGAAGTCTAAAGGGGCTACATTTATATAGAAGCTTCGCCATAATATTTTATTAACACAAACTTCTCGTTTTATATCAAAGAGGAGAATAATTTAAGATTCAAACCAACTAATAGTATCCTTAATATTTCTAACGGCAATCCTAATGCTAACATGGCTAACACAATTCAATATTTTCTAAGTCATGGATTAATCAGTAGTTAACATCTGATCAACATGATATTTTCTACTGTTTGATCCATTATGTCACCTACCTTGAAAGATGTAGATCACGTATCATTTACCCTTTATTCCAATTTCAAGTGCAATGTGCTTAAATCAAAATTTACCATTAATAACACATCTTTCTCAACCAGTTAGTTTATTCACTTATTAGTGCAGTATCAATGTATACGCTGATCCTTGTCTAAAGAATTCTTACTTAATTGACTGATTCGAGGAATTAATAGAGGTGGGATGAGTACATATATGTATGAATACATGAAGTGAAAATCCATTAAAAGCAGCTTATGGTAGATTTGTGATTGCTGAAATACCACGGTCGACCCTGTTAGCAGAGGGTGGGAATCGAGCGCTTAGAAAATCTCCCATGCATCATAGCATTTTTCAAAAGCTTCATTCAAGTGTGTGACTGTGTCTCACTTTTGCTGACAGTCCAGAAAACACGGAGACCCCCACACAACATTTGAACATGCTCATTGCCCTCTCTCTCCCTCTCTCTCTCTCTCTCTCTCCTGCAACGAGCCCCTCTCCATGGGCCCACTTGGATACATCCATCCAATAAAGGTGGCGCTAGTGGATAGGTCTGGAGATGGATTGGGGTTATGCAACAATAGTATGACATTTGTAACAAGGATAACATTCATTTTTCATAACTCGCAGGGGAAGTTCAAAAAAAAGAGACAAATAAGCAACATGCCTGAAGATCACAAAGTGATAGTTGCTAAATTGAATCATTTGTTTATGTTATCCTTATACTGATACCTTAACATATGATTATTAATGAAAAGACATGAAAGAGGTTTGTTGGTAAATAATTAATGTAAGTTGGGTTGGTTGATAGAAACAAGTGAACAACAACACTAGAAGATAACAATACCATATAAAATTACACAACTTTTGCAAGGTTGGTAATCAGTGGCTGCTACTGCTAATATTTTTATCTTTTATGATTATTAATTTCTTTCTTTAGGTATTAATGAGAGTCACTCATGCCCCATACAGAAAACATGGCAGGGTTGATAAATTTAATTTGACTATCTGGAATAAAATAATATAATGCAGTATCTTTTAAAATGAAGGTTTCTTGTTGATAATATTTTAAACATGAGAAATTGCCGAATGCCAAGAAAGATGTTTCCTATACCATCTCTTTCTTTATCTCATTAATTTTTTATTTTCTATTGTAGACTAGTGGAAAACCTAGCTACATTGAGACTACACATGAGGGGTCGATCCCTAGGTGACTGAAAAGATGAGATGCCTCATTGCCACAACACGTCTCCTTTCTTAGTACTTTCTTTAACCGTGGAAAATAAAATTTCATGCATAATCTTTTTAACATGAGAAACTGCTGAGAAAGATATGAAAAAGATATATTTTTAAGGGGCTCGCGATTTCTAGATTGGTCCACTCAAACAATCAACCCAAAAGTATGCAGAAAATAACAATATACAGCGGAAATAAAATTAACAAGCACACACCACAAGGTTGTCAAATTTAAGGTGGAAAACCCTAACCGATTGAAAAGCTACCGATCCGATCTGGATCAAATCAAGTACTATGAATCTCGCAATTATAAGAAACTCAGATCTCTTCCCTAGATATCCCCTACCCAAGGACTGAAGTTACCTTGTGTCGCTTCACGTTTCAACGACTTCACACCGTTGATTGCAACGGATTTGCTAGCACTTGACTCCTCAAATCTTCTCACAGAAAGATAATCTTCTACAAAGGATGTAGAAGAACTGACTCTAGAGAACTTGGCAGCACAACTTCACAAAAACTCTAGAGAAGAAAACTCTCAATGATAATCTCTAACTCAGAACTTTTGAGAGGTGAGAGTCTTACTTTGAAATAGCTCTTGAGTCTTTTAAATAATCCTAGGGACGTGCTTAATGTTGCTTAAGATGATTATGACTAAAACAAGCAGTTTGAACACAATTAGAAAAACAGGTTTCCAAAATTCGTCCAACTCTCTGCGCCTCGTTCGCTCGAGCGGACCAGTTTCTATTTCAGAACTGGACTAGTCTGACTCTGTTTGCTCGAGCGAATGGGATGGTCGCTCGAGCGGACCCCTCCCTGGATTGATCCAGAATTTCAGCATATTTTCTTCAGCTTCCTTTTTTCAATTCTTTCATACTTTTTTCTTTTTAGTCCTTCCAACCTTCTAACTTCAGAGTCCTTGTCTAAATAAAAATTACAACTCAAAATACCCAGAGTTTTGTCCAACCCATGAATTAGCCAACACTCAAAATCCTAACAAGATATTTCTTATATTGTCTTTTACCATTGTATGAAAAGAAGATTTTATGCACTCAACATTTGAAATTGCCTAGAAATATTTCTCTTATACATGTTTTACAAGTGTGGGACAAGAAAACTGTGTATTATATGTAGAACGAAATATGAATACTGGAATAAGGAATCCCTCGCAATTGAGGGTGGTGGATAGGAATGTTGTAGGAGTGTAAATGGACGATTGACCACCATGAATTGTTTCACGAGCTCTTCTTCTCCCTTTAATATGGTATAAATCTCTCTTTTAATGAACTACCACTAATTCTTTTTTTTCTTTATGCTATTTTGGACTATTGGCTAGGAGTGGGTACCACCAACGTAAAGACCTGGAATCGGTCCCTGGGCATATGTGTGATACTAGGTCTCGACACCACTCAATTATAAGTATGTGGGAATTGCCCCTAATTAAATAGGGTAAGATTTTCACCTAGGAGCACACCTTGAACTTTGTTTGAGTGGTCCAGCTCATATGTTCACTTGATGCAATCCTATAGTTGTGAGTAGGATAGATGTAGAAAGGTCTCTTCACATATATAAGGGTCGTGCAAAAAATTAACCCCCATCCTAACCCTCAATTTAACATACTTAAAGTTAATAATATTTTCTTCTAATGGTAAAGTTTAACAGTTTTTTAGTCATACATATTTTTTAAGATTCAGTCCATCAGTAAATAAAGGTAAGATGGGCATAACATTGGGCATGGTGCCAAATAATAGGGTATATGAGTGTTTAAAGGAGCTCTAATGTTTGAAGGTGGACACAAGTGGGCGCCATAGAGCTGGAGTACTACCTCATAGGATAAAATAATCCATTCAGTGGGAATCGAGTTTGCAAGCCTAGGTATTTCGTATCCTGATTTTTCAAGTAAATTGGAGCATAGGGTGACTTTAGACTAAATTGGTAAGTATCACCTGATATTAGACTTCACTGAAACCAGCAGTCAATGAAAATGCTCCGGAGCCGAAACTGCACTAAAAATCAATCTTGGTCGGATCCACCTTCAAATCATATTCTAAGATTTTTCATTTAATCTAAAGCGCGCTAAAACATCTTTGGCGATAGCTCAACAAGTTAGAAACATCATGTAATGAGTGAGGAGGGCATATGAAATCAAATTTCTACAAAAAAAAAAAAAAAAAAAACCCTAGTAATTGATAAAAATAAGGACTTTCACCTTTCGACTTTGAAACTTCTTTGAAAAGTTTTTTAAAAATAATAATAAAAAATCCTCACATTCTCTATTTCCTAAATTTTAGCGACCACTTGATTGTTACTTAAAAAATACCCTAGGATGATTACTGATACCAGATTTATAGTAATTGTGCTGCAAAAAGGGTTCCAAAAGTCTGCTAGGGTCGTGTGAAATAGAATTCTAACATGTCACACTCTGGTTTTAATGACTGCTTTGTCATGTAATATGACTTGTGTCCTCTTTCACCATACATGGCATGGGGCAGATAATGCCAGTTCTGTTTCCAATCTGGTCCTGCCCACCGTCGGTGGTGTGCCTTTAGATTTTGGATTTATGAAAATAAAAAAGGGAAAAAAATATTCTAATTGATTTAAGGTGATGGAATGAGTGGTAAATATGAAAAAGGGTGTTCCTATTTATTACAAATGGATAATTAGTGATTCTCAAGGAATTCTAGGGTTAGTAAGACCTAAGGAGGTGTTTTGATTCTACGGTCTCTTTTAAAGCTTTTGACCATTGAAAACTTTCTCCTACAAGCTCTACGGGACATACTTGGGCCCACTATTGATCATTGCAGCCTTTATCACACTCTTGCCATCTTGTGATCTGATCAAAAGGCCCAGTTTTACATTCTGTGAACCTTCAGACGTCATTGTTGGATTATATCTCATAAAAATCTACGTTTAAAATATTATTAGATTTTAAAGCTATTAAATCAAGAGTTAATTGAATAATCTAACCAAGCTGCTTAATTTCTCGGCTGCCTCTTATCCATAAGGAGACGTTTCCTTCCACCCTCACTCCGCTGATGGACATCATCCGAGTGGGCCACACAAGCTGGACCTCATATGAACATTCTGTGATCCGCTTGTGGGAAAACTTTTTCCTTTTATCAGATGATTATCAATGTCACATTCACACCCTCTCAATAATTTGGGGCCATTGAGCCCCACTAACCTGTCATTTTGTCCCTTCTTATTTCATCCATGTGATCAGATCAACTGCAATAAAGTATCCTAACGTTGACGTAATCGGGCCTCGCATAGAAAGTTGCTGATTAAGTTTTCGGACAACTTCTGAAGAACATTCACCTATGAGATTTCCACTCACACACATAACAGTTAGGTGGATGCTTGGTCATCATTCATCTAGTGGGTGTGTGTTAGTGGGCCAAACAAAACCTGAATTGGAATGGATTGCAGTTTCCAACTCCTATGATGAGTGGAATTAGTTTCTATTAATAGTCACTGTTCCATTTTCATTCAATTTTCTGCTGCCGCTTGTTTAGTCCTGATTAGCTGCAAGGCCAACCAAAAAAGCGCCCACAGCAATTTTAAAGTAAGAAGGAAAATCCATTAACCAACCAAACAACTACTACAGGCTACAGAAGACGCTCACTAACGGAATGTTTCCTCAGAAATTGCATTCTGTGGCTCAATAATTCTTCCGGAAGGTATAAAGAAGAAGACAGAACCCAAAAGCCACAGCAGCAAGTTGCCGTTTGCCAACCACAGTATACCACTTACCACCTAAACACCATGCACCAGCATGCTGGAACTCATTTCCAGGGGCGTCAATGTGTCTGGTTATGTCTGGTCGCATTTTTCAAGCTCAGACAGTCTATATTATATTCAGGCCTCAAAATTAGTACTTAACCCTGTGGGCCTACATGTCAAGGCCAACATGAATTGTGGTCAAGAGTTCTTGCTGTTGGGGGTTTTCCCCACTCTCTCTATTTTTGGAATCCATATTTGGTTTGCAAAACTATTCAGATATTTAGGATTTTTTCGCTTATAAATTAAGAGAGTTTTGGGATATCTAACTTTCAAAATGTTGTGACCGTTGAGCATTTGTGATTTTATTGAAGAGACAACATTTGGGATTCTCAGTTATCCTTATAAAAGAATCCTAAGATATTCTCTAACCAAATAGGCATAGAGGCTAAAAGTAAGATTCGGCTTAATTACTAATTGAAAACCTTTTGAAGCTCCTCTTATATTAGCATGTTTAGTTGTTAGAATGCTGAGACTTCTTGTGTGGAGGATATGTGATTAGAATTCCAAATGCTATTTGCCCTTTAGCATTTTGAAAGCTGAATATTTCAGAATCTTGAGAATTCTACAAACCAAAATATATAGTAAGTTCAAAATGTTGAATTTCTGAAGACTCATGTAACAAATAGAAATCCAAATGCTAGGAGACAGCAAGTGACTTGCAAACAAATGGCCCTTAAATGCACTAGGGCTCACCTCATATGAGTATAAGCTCCTCACACGTTAGTTGCCAGGGGATTGTCATTCTAGTGTGGCAATGGGGCGACATTTACATTTGGTTTGAATTTTTCAGAAGAAGAAATGTATAGTTAGATATTGTTAAATTTAAAATAAATTTAAATGTTTTTAAATTCTCCTTTTCAAAAGGATCAGGATGTTTACTTTTGTTTATTTATTTTCAATCTTTTAATTTTATTAGCATGCTAATGTCATATGCCTCACCTCTATTTATTTGTATGGATTAAAGGAGATGATTGCAAATAGAAACTCAGGCCTGTTGTTCAAAACAACTGCCTGCTGGTATGAGGTCGACTTGGATGTATGCCAATCACACAAGGGTAGTGGGCAATAGAAGGTCATGATGAGAATTAGAGGTTGGCCAAGTATCACTTTCATTTAATTAGACTATCTTAACTCTTGATTTTATGGGTCTCAAAGTTTAAGAGCCTGTTTGTGTAACGCCCTAAAATCATATTTCCAACGAATTCCTCGTTCTTGAAGAAAAATCATTTAAAATATTCTATTTTCAGTGGACGCTTGTTCAACATCGAACAAAGAAGCATGGTAAAAAAAGAATCTCTCTTACACAGACAAGGTGCGATTTGTTTGCGACATTTACATATATAACCAATGCCCATATGAAAATTTGCATATGTATCTTTGTTTTAAAAATTTGCATATATAAATGAATTACATATGTAAAAATGACATAAAATGAATACCTCTTAGCGAATTTGTTTACCATAAAAGACATGAAACATTATTCTCATATCCAAACCGCTCAATATTCTCATAGAAATGGTAAACCCTAGCTCACAAGTCCCATATCTTAGATTCTCATGGATTCTGACGAATATGCTAAAGAAAGAAAATGAAAAAAATAATTTAATTTCACTCTGATTCATGATTTATGTTGTAACTGTTTTTGAGATCCACTATTTCCATGCATTGTCAAAAAGTCTTAGGATCTTGAAGCATACTAATTTTTACAAGAACCTACATAAGTCACTGTTTGTGTGCATTCTTAGGGCGCATCCTTACGGCGAGAACTTCCAACCATCCCACCTTATAATCCATCCAAGCCATTCTCACAGACGGGCCCCCTTCGATAGTCATTGAATTTTAGGGTTTCCACCCATTGAATAGACCGGACCATTGAATCCATGGTCAATTTTTTAAATATAAAGTCATTAAACTAATGTGCCAGAGATTAAGGGATTTGATGCATGAGATTGAATCCATATATACACACAACATGTTTAAATCTTCCACCTGAAAAACTCATGAGTAGAGTTTAGGGAGAAAGAAAAAGGAGAGAGGGCCGCCCCTATATGACAAAAAGGAGACATCTCCGTCCATTTTATACTCGTTGATTGCAGTATATCAACGTAAGTCTCCGATCAAACAACTGTCAAGCCTGAGCCCACTCCCTTCAATCGTTGTACTTTCTTTACCTTTGTGGGCATAAAGTGGTCCAGAGTCCAGTTCTATATCAGGTAAGAGTAGTGCTACTAGGACAAATCATGGTATGCCTTGAATATCGAGGATTTATCCAAAATTCTGTCCAAAAGTTTGTGCTAGACTTTTTGATCAGGTAGCAAGCATTCAAAATACAAGGATGGCCCACCTTCACCAAACCTAGCCCAAAGGTCAGATGCGGCCAGTCCCAATGAATCATACGTGTACCACGACGGGCATTGTCAACGACAATCTTAGTGGGTAACCCAATAACCTGATCCAACCAACCAATCTAGTACAAACTTTCAGGAATGGTAGGAATGGGATACCCTTTTTAACTTAGGATTGTAGTCGGGTGACACTTCTAAATTAATGGCAAGTTTTTGATAACAAACACCCAATCCATAAATTTGAGAATACTTCATTGTTGTAGATTTGAAACTACCTATATGAAAAAAAAAGGATTCTTCCTTGCTACTGATTCACAGGATCGATAGGGAAATCTCAAAAATCTCCATGTCTAAAGAGAATCAGGAAAGATTTGATTGGCAAACATAATAGAAAGCAAGTTAGATATAGAGATAGCTAAAATAAGTGACCCTCTGCCACGGGTGAGACTGTTTCTATCTCTCCTTGTCCTAGTCTAATGTGGGGTCCAGAAGATGGGTTGGACTCCTGTCAGAACTCCTCCATCCAGCTGGACTTTATTTATATAATTCCCCCATTAACACTCTACCCACACAGGCCACAACTCTCCTCCATATTCCATAATAAAACCCCTCAGCCCACCCCCTCAAAACCCCTTCCCTTCCTCTTTTTTAAGAGAGGAAGGACTTAGGAGCAGCAGCAGCATCATCAGCATCAGATTTCTTTCCCTGTTCCTGCGGACCATGGAAACCGCTGCTCCTCCTCCTCCTCCTCCTTCTTCCCAAATCGTCTACCCCGACTCGCTCGACTCGTCCCCCCGATCTCGACACACCGATCCCTGGGACTCGCCCCCTTCCTCCTTAACGTCCGCCCCCTCTGCTAAGCTGCGCATGATGTGCAGCTACGGCGGACACATAGTCCCCCGCCCCCACGACAAGTCCCTCTGCTACGTCGGCGGCACCACCCGCATCGTCGTCGTCGACCGGAACACCAACCTCTCCGCCCTCTCCTCCCGCCTCTCCTCCTCCCTCCTCGACCACCGCCCCTTCTCCCTCAAATACCAGCTCCCCAACGAGGACCTCGACTCCCTCATCTCCGTCTCCACCGAGGAGGATCTCGACAACATGATCGACGAGTACGACCGCCTCCTCTCCTCCACCTCCGCCGCCCACAAACCCCCTCGCCTCCGCCTCTTCCTCTTCCCTCTCTCCAAGCCTGACAGCGTCTCCTCCATCGGCTCCCTCCTCGACGACTCCAAGTCCGATCACTGGTTCGTCGACGCCCTCAATGGAACCGGCGTCATCCCCCCACGGCCTCTCCGCTGATTCCTCCTCCTCTGACGTCAATTGCCTCCTTGGCCTCGACGACGCCGCTGCTGGTGCCGATTCGAAGCCGCCCCAATTCCCCGATTCGCCGTCAGGGAAGGCGGGTAAGATCTCCGGGCAGGAGATTCACTCTGTGCCTGACTCGCCGATGATGGGGACGACGACATCGTCATTCGGTTCGACTTCGTCCGCGTCGTGCCTTTCGAATCTTCCCCCAATTCGTGTTCATGTCGACGACGGAGGCGGCCGATCGGGTTTGGTTTTGGAGGAGCATTTCTCTCAGTTGAATGTTGGGGGCGACCCGGCGGCAACGATCTCGCCTTCTGTGGAAAACCCAAGTCGTGTTTTTTCAGATGATGAGAGATTGGATCAGGCAATGGCAGGAATGGCCCGAAAACCTCAACAGAACCCCTCCCAGATGCAGCAAAAACAACAATTTCACGAATTGCCAAGTGATGCGCTTACAAGGTATGAGCGATTTCTCTGAATTCTGTTTGTTCTGTTCTTTGATCTTTTTTATGTTTTTGGGGAATTTGGTTGAAGTTGAATTGGGGCTCTTTTCACAGAGACAATAGCAATCCCTCTGGTTATGAGCAATCTCTCTGAGATCTGCATGTTCTTTTTTCTTTAATTTTTTGAGGCTTTTCACTGAAATTGAATTGCGGTTCTTTACCTTTTCACAGAGATAATAACAATTCTTCTGGTTATGGGTGATTCCTCTGAATTCTGTGTGTTTGTTCTTTTAAACTTTTTTTCGAGGCATCTTGCTGAAATTGAATTGGGGTTCTTTTGGCAGAGATAATAGCAATCCTTCTGGTGTGATTTCTCACCAGAAAGCAGTATATTATCAAGAACCAGTTGTTCCTATTTCTGTTCCAGAGAGGGCTTCTGCTACTGCTACTGCCGGCTCTGCTTCTGATCCAAAAAGGGATATTTCCGATTCAAATTATCGAATTCCAGTTCAAGTTCAAGACCCAGGTTTTGTAATGCCCTTGCAACAACATGAACAACAGCAATTCATTCAAGCTACTCCTCCCCATTACATTCACCCTCACTTTACAGGGAATGTGCCCATCTCATCTTACTACCCATACCAGTTGAATCCTCAACAGCAGGCGCAGCTGCATCAGCAGCAGCAGCATCAACAGCAGCAGCAGCAGCAGGCACAGCTACATCAGCAGCAGCAGGCGCTGCTGCATCAACAGCAGCAGGCGCAGCTGCATCAACAGCAGCAGCAGCAGGCGCAGCTGCATCAACAACAGCAGCAACAGCAACAACAGCAACAGCGGTTTGATCAGCAGTATCAACAGTATCCGATGTATTTCATGCCTGTTGGGCAAAACCAAGCTTATAATCTCGCTGTTCAGCCTAATCAAGGTGATCCATCCTTGATCCCTTCCGGCAAGCCTGCCACCATCCCTGCAGCATATAAGGAGGCTTTGCCTGTCTATCCTGCAAGGTCTGCTCCTCCTCTAAAATCTGAGTTAGTCTCTAATTTAGTATACAGAGGCACAGCAAATCAACCTCTCCAGAATGCAGCACAGTTTGTAAATGTATCTGATCAGCAGCATCAATACATGGGCTATCATCAGCTGCAGCATCCGCCCCAATCAGCAGCACCAGCTGCCAGCGCGACCAATTTCACCTATGAATTCGCTGATCCTTTGCATGCCCAAATATACTATACTCAGCAAAAGTCTCCTGCATTGGCTTCTCAATACCAAACAGTTAGCTCGGGGGCAATGATCTCTGAGATTTCATTGCCGCAGCAGGGGGCAGATGCCAAGCAGAACAGAACCTCACAACCACTGTAAGTTGTTGGACCTGGCAATTTCTCCTCTGCAATCAGTTTTGGTGGATGTGATGGCTGAAATTTTTCTTGGTATTTATTTGGGAATTTACTTGTGTCTTGGTATTACTATTTGTTTGTATGTCCATGTGGATTGTGATAGAAATCAGGAACTGGCCCTTCTTGTATGTCATTGTCACTGTTCTTGTGATGGGTGGTCTGGGATCAGAGTCTACTTCTGTTGGAAAATGTTGTGTAGTCATATATTGATTAATGAGTAAGTATACAGAAAATAATTATGTGTTTCTCTCTTTTTGAAACCAGTGCCAACAATGTATGTGTATAAATTGACAACGGCAATGAATTTAGGTGAAGAGCTAAATCATGTCTTGTATCATCTCCCTACTACAACACTTGGATGTGTGACACTGTATTTGCTGCATCATTAGCTCCCAGGGCACTAACTAAATGGCTCATGCTGAGCCATTTGGCACCTTGATGTCATTAACAATGTATTTGGATGTCCGCAGTTCTGCACCTCTGCATTGGAGTTTATATATGTTTCCTGAATGTTTTATTGGGTTTTACTTCACATGTACATGTACGTTCCAGGTTATTTGTAGTGACTTGGGGGACTGTAATAGAAATGAGTAGCTCATCTATTTTCCATTTTCTGTGTTCTAATATGAAAGGTGCTGACAAGATTTCAGTTAGGTTTTGCAAAATTTATGCTCGACTTGTTTCTACCTCTTTTTTTTCCTTAGAGATATATGTGTATTCTTTGTTAAAGATATGTTTGATCTCTTAATGATAATGATAAAAACATGGGACTCTGCACTTATGTTTATGTTCAGTGTTAATGTGGAACAGTGGAAGTGTGAGATATTACCTGGGTTATGTGGATTGTACTTTCGATTTGTTTTTATCTTCTTGACATATGGGTTTTGGTTGTCTATTGTAGGAATGAATTATTGTAGCTTTGGTTTATTATTTGTGTTTTCTTACCAAGGTGAGGAGGACTTCCAAACAGTCAATAGGGTTTTACACTTCCCTTTTGGTGTGTATATGGTTATTGGTATTGGTTTGAGATTGTAGAATTGGTGATTTGGCAGCCTTTTTATTTTACTTTGTTTTATTTACGCATTTCTATCTTCAACCATCAATAATAGACATGAGGGAACTTCACCTTCTTTATGTATTTGTTGTTCTTAGGCTAAAGGTGGTGATTAGAGATCTAACTTGGATATGGTTGTATGTTTGTTGGCATTAGGATACATAAGAATCCATAGTCAAATAAGCTCCACTGAAGGATTATTAAAGAGGGATTATTAAAGAGGGTGAAGTAAAATGATATGACTTATGCGGTAAAGGGTGAAGGATATAAGGTAGCAATGTAGATGGGACCTTGACTTTCGTAGGATTCAAAATTCTTGGGGTGATGGCTGGTATTCATTTCCTACATTCCCTCTGATTCACTTTTTAAATAAGAGGTTATTTGATTGTCGCTCATGGCATAAATTCCTATGTCTATGCAAACAAATAGGCCCTTGGTTTTTAGCTATTTTCAATATGGGAATCAATTTGGAGAGATGTATGACAGCTTTATAGACGGTGGGTAGAAGAGAGAGGTAGAGGAATGGTGATGCTAAAGTGAAAGTTACGAATCCTCTACATGGTGGACATTGGCTTAGGATCCGGATTCCTTCTTACCCATTCCAGTCCCCATCACATGTCTTGCTACATGGAAAGGCTGCTGTTACTGACATAAGAGAGTTTTATGTTATACCCCCTAACCAGGAGGATGTCCTCTTCTTTTAATCTTTTCTCATTGCTCTTTTGACCTTCTTATCCTTTCCTTACTTTGGTCTGGCTGTTGTTGGGTTAACTAAAAATTGAATTGGGATCTCTGATTAGGATGAGTGAATTACAGCTGTCTTTTCAGTCCTCAAAAGCCTTCAAATTACCCTTGCCAAAATCTAAAAGCCCATCTAGTCTTTTAGTCTTCAACATAAGTTAATTTGAGGCCAGTTGCATGTGCATCTGGAGTACTTAAAAAGAACTCTGCAAGTCCAGGGCTCTCAGGCTCATGGATTGTGGCCGATGGATTGATGACTCATGAGGGTTGATTAAGTTGATCACGATTTTTTTGTGTGAGTGACCCCTGGTGTTTTGGTTTATCCATGCTGAAGCCCAGCTCTTGACCTTATTAGCCCGTTATCACCAACATCTCAAAACATACCATTTTGAGCTCTTCTGAAATGCATCCACCCATTCTCAAATGTAGCCGTCACTGATGCAGTCCGATTACATGCTTTGCTTGTGATCTTTAATTGGAGGAAGCTTTTATTTTTATTATTCTAAGGGTTTGTTTGTTTGCTTGCTTGCATTGAAATACATGGGGTTTGTGCCATAAGCAATAGGAATTGAATCCTTGCACTTGAAGCCTGCCCACATAAGTTCAAAGGAGCATGATTTTATTAAGAACAAGCTCAGGAAGACTCTGGGTTTGGGTTAGATTCAATTCCGGGCTACATCCCCCAACATGGTGGGTTCAACATTTTTGGGTTCAACATCCCCCAAGGCCACCGTACTAGTACTGTGTAAAGATTCCTGGGCACATGAAGGAGCGCAAGTGGATGTTAAAAATTGTGTACTCATGATCAATGGAATCCATTCATACTGCCCATAATTACACTATTTAACTCTTTATCTTTTATGGTGTAGCTTTCTCTGTTAAATGTAATCTTCCTCCCTACGAGCACAGACACAGAGGCGTACATACAGTCAAATGAGTTGCAGAGCAGTGACCATATGGGTCCAATCCAATAGCCGTAGGAGAATCCTAGCCGTTGGCCTACAATCTCGTATCATCACATGGTACACGTGTGGTGGGCCACATATCATCTCAGGCAGCAAAAATGTCACATGTAATCACGTGGAGCTGCCATTTCATTCTTTTCTCTTGAAGAAGGTGAATATGTTGGATTTGTGTGGCATTTGTTTGTCAGAGAGCACATAGCATGTAATGGATGATCATGTGCCATTCCATTCCCTTCCATGAATATGATGCATTGCCCATGATCCTCGCAGTGGAGGTCGTAGTCTTGAGTGTGACCTCCCATTTTAACGTCTTTACTTCGCACATCTTCCCTTCTTGTTATTCTTTTCATCTAAAGTTATCTTTGGCCTTTTGTCACAATCGTTGCAGAACCGAACTTTTGTCCCTCCTAGAATGGTACACCTGGGCTTTTTCTTCCTTTTGAAGGGGAACTTTCACCGCCCAACATTTATTCTATAGATTTTTGCTATGTTTATTTCTCTGGCTTTCTTTGCCACACCCCAAGATAAATGCACTGTGCTTGTTCCCTCAAGTCCAAATTTGTACAAGTCTAGACTCAACTAATTGGGATCTCGAGTCTGTATCTGCATCAATTTTGATAATTCAGTGGGGCCTAAATTGACCTCCGTTATAGCATTAGGTTAGTTCGTATTCCAGCCCAAGTAAGGATCACAATTGACTGATCATGTGCAGAACATATTGTTAAAGGCATATTTGTTAATATAGAATATATACATAGGAACTTATGTCATAAATGGTTAAAAATGAAGCTTTAAGGTGAATATCCAAAAATGACTATCAAATAACATCACTCAAATAGTAAGTGAATCAAAAGAAGATGGAAATGAATCTCCGGCAACCGCCATATTAATTCAAATTCTAAGAAAGTCAAGGTTCTATCTTTTTGTATGACCTTATACCCTTCACCCCTCGATCATATTCACACGTCATATATATATATATATATATATCGATCATATTCACACGTCATATATATATATATATATATATATATATATATCAGCTATATTGGGCTATTGGTAAAGGAGTGATACTTAAAAACTTGAGAACGGCCACTTACATCACTGGTAAGTGGTGGCAGTTTTCACCTGGCTGTCCAAGGTTTGAACCCTAGGTACACCACATTTTTCTTCCTGCTTATGTGGGCTTCTTTTCCATTGTGTGAGCCTTCTTCCTATGTCCTTGCGGGCTATCTCTTGGGTCCTAACCCCCATAGCTTGGTTGCCAATAAAAAAGGACCAGGGCTCTGGGCATGTTAGTGAAACTAAGGTGCCAATACTACTCGGACACACTGACAAAAAAATAAAAAAAAGAGTGGATTGTACCCTCAACCCCTCCACAATTACATTAAGGAGATAACCTCTCAACCCTCCGCTTGGTTAAAGCATCTGCGAAAGAGTTGGTTGATCTTAGATCATGATTAAAGACAATGCTTAATTTAAAAGATTAAAGATAAATTTCATTAAAGAGAAATTGAAATTTGTACAGTTCCACTTTTCCATTAGACACCCATGCAATGATGGAAGAGTCTCAAGAAACACTGATGTGCTTCTAAAATAGTTAACACCTCTATATCATTAGAAACACTGATACCCATGTACTTATAAAATAGGTTATAAAATGTCCCATGAATTAAAAACTGAGAAGTTATACCTTAACAGTTTCGGAGCTACGATTTCTACCACTGACAATATCTGATACGTCGGTAGTTTCAACTCCTTGGATTAAAGAGGTGGGTACGCATGGCGATACGCCAGGTTGTGTTGGGTGATGAGGGTAACATGTATTTGCTCAACAAAATCCGACCCATTTCTTAATCGGGTTAAAATTCTCAATTTGGACCCTTAATTAAAAGGACATATTCTAGCTATGTTTGGGATCATAGTGCAATTTGCCACATTGGGTTGGCTTAGTAGATCAAGCAGCAAGAATGCACTTGACCCAAACTCACCCCTTTTTTTTTTTTTTTTTCATTTTATTTTACCAAACTGCCCCATTGGTTAGCTTTCCACTTTTTTAAAAGATCCATTTCTAATATTGGGTTCGGAACTTGGACTTTACTATGATAAAGGTGCCTTACCATAGAGCCGACAGTTGGGATGACAATGCAACTCATTTATTCAGGCCAAGAGTATTGACCCAACTCTGTGATACTGGGTCAGGTTTGATTTGGATCGGCAGGTTGAATCAGGAATTGCCACCTTAAGGTACATGTGTCGAGCCCAGCCCCAGAGTGTAAATTCTTGAACCCATTTTGCAAACATGGTTGATATCTGATATCTATGTTAGTTTGTCCTGACGTGTTGGAGATGCGATAACAATAAGGCTGTCAATTGGGCTCTCCTGTGGGGTTCCCACCCAGCCCGGTCCTCAAAAAGCCTGCAAAATGAGGACTTTTGATGTACGTTAAAAGCCCTAGGGCTGGACACTTGGATGAAATTTTTGTAGGCCTGCCAATTTGAGGGCCTGGCTTGGACAATACTTGGTCTAACATGGCCCACTTATTTTTCCTTATTTATATACAACTGTTGGTTTGTTGGAGCTCAGTTGGGTCTCCTGATTTATTTGAATTACTCGGCGTGGAGAATTGTCTGTGCACAGCCCACAAGTCCAGATCCAACAAATCTAGTACAGGTTTGGATTACAGTGGCAGGCTTGCAGTATACTGATTGATTTAAATGCCTCTGCAATGGAGAATCTCTGTGAGCAGCATTCAGGATTCAGATCCAACAAATTGGGTATATATGTCGAGCCCAGACTCATTAATACTTGAACCCATATTGCAAATATCGTCCATGTTTGATATGCTGTAATGTGTGGGAGATAGGTGAACACCATAACCACAGTAGCACCTAGGACTAGCGGTTTGTATAATTTTAACTAGAATAATACATGAACCTGTTACACTTTACTGTTTGTTATATACTTTCTTCTCCTTGTCCCCTACTGTTTTCTGCTTTTCTCCTTTGAATTAAAATAATTTTAAAAAATATTTCATTAAATCATATATATATATATATTTTTTATTTTTATTTTAATGATTTCTTCCTGATAATTGAATATGAGGGAACAACTTGGGTTGGGCCAAGACCAAGCCCACATGCCCGAGGCCAATTCATGATGTTGTCGTCATTATATTTGGAGTCAACTTGGATTCTTCTAACAGTTCATATTTATTTATTTTTTCCTAGGTTGGCTGGTTGGCTAGGAGTGATTCTATCCATCTATCCTTACCGTTTATGTGGTACATACCAAGGTACCAACACTACTCAACTATAAGTGTGTAGGCTTCTAACAGCCCCTCCCTTTGAAGGGCTTCAATCAAGAGTTGATACTGTGATAGAGATGATAAAATTCATAGTGGCATGTTGAGTGTCGATCAGCCCTCTCTTTCATGGCATTTCGATGGACTAAATTGTGTTGAGTCGGAAGGAGGTTGCGCTTACTCATGATGGACTTGAAGTTTTCTTATTATGTTTTGTTGGCTGGTGGGCTTTCTTATTCTTTGATGTTTGTGGTCTTCTTTACTTTGTTTTTTAGTTTCCTTTTAGGTGCCTGAATGCTTGTAAGTATAGTCCTTTTATATTGTTAGCTTTTTCAATGAATTTAACCATTCAAAGATATATAAAAAAAGAAAAGGCTTCTAAGAGTGTAGGGGGTATCTTTTCACCCCTCTCTCATCATTGACCGTAACCTCGACTGCTTATCCTTGTATTGCATTAGACTTGTGAGTTGTGACCAAAAGGGTGAATGGCTCTTCTAAAAGGATGAATGGGGCTCCACATAGAGGAGACTCCAGTTATAATATCTTTTCAATTACCTTCATATATATAAATAATAAATATATGTGCATTTCATTTTTGACACATGTTTCCTTGATCATAAATGTTATAGATGAATGGGCATTCCGAAAAGGAATAAATTATATTGATCGATTTTTGGAAGCAAATCCCATTTCTAAGTATCCCTGAAAATATAAAGTTGAATGATTATTTCCTAAAAGTCTCATGCTTAATTTGCATAATGTAATACGGCATATATAAAGTGAGGTGTCATTATTTCATTGGACGAGTCAAAAGGGCAAAAAACTCCCCTTTTAAAAATAGGGAGTTTTTTGAGAATCCCTCTATACATATTCAATATTGTTGACATTTTAAGGCTTCAGGTTTCGTTATTTATTTATTTATTTATTTATTTATTATTTATTATTATTATTATTATTATTATTATTTTTCAAAGAAACGAAGAGAATGATGTCTCGCAGGGTTCTGTCAGCAGTGGCTTCATGTTATGTACAGGCTTGGAGTTTGAATTGGATTCGGGCTTGGTCCAGGACACCAAGTTGGGTTTCATCCGACATCCAAGCCTGGGCTAGGGCTTCGTATGACCCAAATGTAATTTGGCTGGGTTTGAAACTTCTTAAGAGTCCATAATAATTCAAATTGCAATAAAAATCTAAAATATTAAAGTCCCTCTAAATCGAGATCAGATCAAATCAATTGCAAAATCAAGCTCCAATTTCACTATCAATTGCGAAATCAAACAAAATCAAGCTCAAATTTCTCAATTAATTGCAAAATTGGAACTCAATTTCAAAATCGAATCCTACCTCTATAATATATAATAATAGAATGAGTTGGGTAGACTGGGTCAACTCGAATCCAACCTACTTAAAAGCCCTACTACTTCATACTAATGGTTTTGTAGACGGCAGGCTGCGTTTGGTGGATGAGTCACGAAAAGAATTTATAGATTGGAGACTTTCACACATTGTTCATTATATATTCTCACTATTATTGGTTTTCCGCTAAGTGTTATCACTGTGAATTACTTGGTATTCTAAAAATGCATTTATGATTATCATCATTAAAAAGTCCCTCAACTATAGCTCAACTAGTTATGGACATTGAGTGCGTGAATTCAAATCCTAGGTGTAGCAAATTATATATGTGTTTTGTGTGTGTGTGTAATTATCTAAAACACCTCACTTTAAAAACGTCCATTTTTCAGCCTTTCTTTGTCATGGGACCCACCTTGAGTTAATTTAGTATTTTCGCAAATACTACGCTCATGATTAGTCACAAGTCCAACTTTTCCTCATCATTAAATTAGAATCTTAAAAAAATGATGCATCTAAAACCATTCAATTTTAGGGCATTGATCAAAGGGTTATAATAATCTTATGGAGTCAAAATTTTGTACATATGTAGTTCTCATATGGATCTTTTCATCTGATAGACTTCCATGATCTTCATGCATTTCAGTGAGTTCAACTAGGAGAGGCGTTTCCTAGCGTTGCCCATATATATAATATAACAATATAGGATGCAAAAACAAATTAATCTTGAAATGTAAAATAACAAATAAATGATATAAAATACTGTTAACAACTACTTTTATGAGACATAGTTAAGATCCCAAATGGGCAAGATGAAATCAAAATCCAGCCCATTTGTAAATTTGAATCGCAATCAAGTTTGACCTATTGGACCGGACGGATACATAATGCCATAATCAATTTGTATCAGGCTGGACTCTTTCAAATCCCATCTGTATTTTTACGCTTTTGTTGGCATTGGTAATGTGGGGCCCAATTGATATCACACACGGGCCGGCCCTAAGTAATAGATAATAGCCCCACGCTTTGATTTATTTAATGGATTTTTCATTTTGAGTTTAAGTTCCATTCTTTCTCTTGGATAAGTTTTCTAAATTGTAGAGAAAATCTCTACAAAGATTAGTCTTTTTTTATGGAGACAAACCTTTCATTCATTGAGGACGCCCACCTCTTTCTTTTTTTTTTCAAAGGAGAATTCTCATTAGAAAAAAAGGAAAAAAATACAAAATATCATCACATGGTCCCAGCCTACAATATTGAAAAACTGATAGTCCAAAAGACCGTGGTTGGCCTAACTTGGGAAAGAGAGAGGAAAGTATTAAAAAAAGTTTCATTAGCTCTTCATTCCTACCAAAGCTTTAAGATGTTGGTAGCTAGAGGCAGCATATAAATATAAATAAATAAATAAATATATATATATATATATATATATATTCCTTTCAATATAATGAAAAGAGAAAAGGCTAGAAATCAAGGAAATAATTCATCCTAGGTTGAGCTGAACTATTAATCTTTTAGCTAGTTCTATTCTTCAAGTCGCGTGGACGGAGCTAAAGGCCAATACCTTTAACAATCCAAGGTAAAAGTGCTCCCATTAAGGGTTTGTTTGTGCGGGTGCATTTTCCATAGAAAAGATCGTCCGACAAGGAACTACCATTTTGTTTAGTGACTTCTTCCTTCGTTTGGTATAGCAATGAAACTACAAAGGAATCCACTATTTTATACGCATTTTCATCGTTCGAGTAGATTTGAGGCTATTATCTCTCTTGATTAGAAATGCAAGGGTTTCTTCTTCCATAGCTTTGCACATGCAAATGCCACCTAAAAATGGTTAAAATTCTCCAAGCAAGGACTTTTTTTTTTTTTTCTTTGTTTTTATTCGTCCCCATGGTGACATAGGGCCTTCTTAATGATTGGTTCCGACTTTGAATCCCATCCAAGTGAGCCACACTCAATTAACATGATTTCTCGTTAGCCTTGTCATTTCGTGATGATGGGCTATCTTTTACAAATCCAAATGATTTAAGCAACCATTGCCCTGTGCATCAATATAATGCAAAAGATCCAATCCGTTGCTGCTGATCACATGATTAATCATACTTTCATCTACAGGCAATCCCATCCTTTAGCTATAATCAATCAAATGGCATGCATCACATTCTCACTCTAAATCATACTAAAAGTTGGGAAATGGATTCCCTGATTGGTCCAAACAGATTTGATCAATCATCAGAATAAACCTAGTTGGACCAATAAGGGGGTGTCCCTGTTTGGACCAAATAGGGATGCCACATACGAGACATGTCACATCCTATCTCTAAAAAAAACAATCCTATCTCATTAAAAACGTTCTCTCTCTTATGTGGCACCTCCTATTTGGACCAAACAGATCCGGATCCTAAAAGTTGGTCTGACGTCGGTTTCCTCGTTTAATATCGACAAGTCACTCGATTTTAAAGAAAAAGTCAACTGGAAAGGGACGTTACCGAAATAACAGCCTCCCAACTCGTTGTCGACTAATGAACGAGCAATAAAAGCAATTGTGTCCGGTCCATTCCGTGGTTAAAAAATTGGAAAGAATGCTGAGAAAAGAAAATAATAATAATTTTTGTCATTAAAAGAAAACAAAATTTATGGAAAAGACTTGGTTGTAAGAATTGTGAAAAGCCTTTATATTATTTTTGAAATATTCATTTTTCATGTACCTTTTTGAAAATGACCAAAAAAAATTATAGTTTCTTGAAATTTAAAGAAAAGAAACACGTACAAAACAAATAAGAGAAAGTAATAGATTTCTGCATGTTAGGAATGATTAGGCCAAAACACGCTATCAATCAATCACAAATACTCATACAAACACAAATTTACGTGGTTCAACAAACTTGCTTACGCCTACGGAACTATGAATGTTTTGCTCAATTTCACTTTGAAGGAGTTGGGTGACTCATTAAAATGATTTCAAGCCTTTTAATACTTAGCCTACTCTTGTTCCACATATCTCAATCTTGCTTTCACACCCTCTTCCATTAGAAGAATAACCGTAACTGAGTGGTCCCTAAGAAAACTGTTCATTAGGCCCAATTTGAACAGTTTGAGCCAAATCCAACACTACAACCAACCCCTTATGCTTTCACTGTTGAGTTCGGATCACCGACAGCAGCTGATGCATTCTTACTGTGAGTAGATCAATCACAGCAAGCCATATCAATTGCAAGTCACGTGATCATATGCTGCTCAACTAAAATAGCCTTTGGAGCAGCTTTGGCTCATCTTTATTGGTCAAGTCACGGTGAGCGTGCATTAGCTGCTATAGGTGATCCCGTCTCTTTCACAGTGATTTTGACATTTGAACTACATTGGTACTTGGGACCCTACATCAATTATAAATGGACTCACGTTTATGATGTTTTTCTTAACATTTTCACGGTTTTATAAGTAGTTTGTGTACTTGAAACAAAAGTCAAGTTTATCTTCCAGCACAGTCAGGATTTTGGCTGGGTTAAGAGCTTGCAAAATTTTCTGACAGACGTAATACATATACTAATGTTCATAATATTATTGATCTTTTTAACAAAATGAAAACTATCTTGCATGTTCCGCCGAAATATATTGTGTTTTGTGTTTAAGGGGGGTTAAATCTAAGTGATATATTCCTTGCATCCAATAGAGACAGGCTTCACAAATTGTCACGTGTTTGTAAATGAGGATCAAGTCCTCTGCAGAGAAGGACAAACAAAAGAGAGAGCCATGCTCATCTTGTCCTTTTCACCTGAGAAAATGTAAAGGTGCCGTCAACAATTGTTCTAAATCTTGCCTAATGTAAACGTGCCGTCAACAATTGCTCTAAATCTTGCCTAAAATCCATTCATATAGCCTAATCCATAGGTTTCAATGCATGCCCTTCAATAATACTGGTTTTCGATTCGTCATTTAGTCGGAAATTAAGTCATAATCTGACAACCTTTATATTAAGTTTTGCTATTTTTAACATCTAAAATATTCTAAAGGCGCTTAAAATAACAGGATATGTATATTTCATTGAAGAAAGGGCTGAAATGAACCAATGTTTCGGGTGCAAAAACAATATGGGCCCATATGTATACACTACGTCAAAAACACTGAAGAATGACCTCTACGTTTTGGTTTTACCAACTGATGTGGGCCGTCCTTATGTTTCGACGGCTAATCCTCTGTTACCGATTTGCCATGGCAGTCGTTAATGTGGAAAAAAAAAAAAAAAAAGATCCCGGGCATATTTGGGCATTCTCGACCCCTTCGCGCCCTTTTCACTCTTTTTCCCTCTCTCCCGCCACTTCCCATGTCTTATCGTCTTTGCCCCTTTCTTCCTCTTTCCCCCAGCGCCCAGATCGGCAGCGGCACTTCGACTGCGATTGCAGCGACACCTCTCCCTCTCTCCCGCCACTTCCCCTGTCTTATCGTCTTTGCCCCTTTCTTCCTCTTTCCCCCAGCACCCAGATCGGCAGCGGCACTTCGACTGCGATTGCAGCGGCACCTCTCCCTCTCTCCCGCCATTTCCCCTGTCTTATCGTCTTTGCCCCTTTCTTCCTCTTTCCCCGAGCGCCCAGATCTGCAGCGGCACTTCGACTGCGATTGCAGCGGCACCTCTCCCTCTCTCCCGCCACTTCCCCTGTCTTATCGTCTTTGCCCCTTTCTTCCTCTTTCCCCCAGCGCCCATATTTGATCGGCAGCGGCACTTCGACTTCGATTTGCAGCGGCACCTCTCCCTCTCTCCCACTCGGTCTCTCTCCCTCTCCTCAACACCTGCTCCTACGAAGGTATTTACATCTCCTCATCTTTCTGTAAAACAGATTTCCTAAAAATGATTTGGTTGCTTCACATATTCGCATCAGTGCTCAAATAAATCAACTGAAATTCTCCATTCATCTCATACTGATAAATCCCCTCTTTTTCACAATCACATACGAACTATAGACAACCAACCAAATTTATTGTACATCTCCAAATTTATTGTATATCAGAATTTTATTTTTCTGTTGGGGTGTTGGATTTTATAGCTGAACAATTACAAAACAGTTATACTTGAAGCTTGATTCATCTGTACTTGAATCATACTGGACCCAAACCAGACCAGAGTATTTATCAAACAGGCCTTCCATATCCCTTATCTGGTAGCTCAGATGAAGGTTCAGGGTCGATTTCAGACCCAGACTCAGATTGAGGGCCAGCAAAATTATTAGGCCCCGACCAAAACCCTTGAGGCCTGGCAAGTCCAGCTGTTGATAACCCTACTCTTGGTGCATTCAAGTTGGATGTGGAAAAACTACCTGGCGCTCCTTCAGCTGGTGCACCACAGGTGAACCCAGACACGCCAAACTTTTCATGTTCAAATTGACATTGTCAGTATTTTACTCTGCCATCCATTTGTTGGTAACAATTCAGCTGTTGTAAATTTTCTGATCAGTGAGATTGCCCTCTCTTGGCTGATAGACAATAGGACTAACCTAAGAAGTGTACCATTTTCCCAACCATGGATCATCATGCCCTGTCCACTTGAGTGCCTCCATCAGGTTAGTTCCCCTGTATTGTAGATAAAATTACATGATGCTATTTCATTTTTGGGAGATCCAAACAGATTGAGAACTCAAATTGCAGGCTCTCACACAGATAATATGTTCTTACATTTCTTTAACCTACCCTTCATGATTTTATTTAATTAGAAAATATAAGAACATGAAAGGAGCAGCAGAGATTGCACAAAACAAAGCAAAAGCTCCAGGAAAGCCCCCCTAGCTCCAGGTCATTCACTGCCTCATTGGGGAAATGTGATCCAGAGGGAAAAAAATATATAATCGGAAGAAAGAACATCCAACAAAAACACAAAATCTGTAAGTTGCTGAAGTTGATTTACCCACAACATGTTCCTATTTTCTTTATAGATCATGCAATAGTATCTTGATCTCACTACTTTGAAAGCCAATTATATATATATATATATATATATATGAAGCGAACTGATTCCAATTGAGGAATCAGTCGCCAATTTCAAATCTAATTTTGACAATCCTACAATCTTGACTTTCTCTTAATAACAGCCATTAAATGAATTTACTTTGATCCAAACGTAACTTCTAAAGCTCCACCTCTTCATACACGTTTCTACTCCTTCAAACTTGCTCTTGAATTCTCCATAAACACCTTAGCCCCTCAACGTTCCCTTTTCATTCGCAAACGGTTCCCCTTCTTTGAACTCTCTGCAATTTGCCCTATGATTTTAGGGTTATTAATTTGGGAATTATTTTTTCTTCTTCTTCAACCATTCCTCTTCTTTGTAGTGTTACTATTACTCCCTCTGCAACTTATCACTTGATATCACATTTCACAAAAATGGTGTGAAAAATGTTTTTTTCTTCTTCTAATTAATCCAACTATGCTCTCGCATCCATGTTGCGATCTAGAAAAAATCGCACGTAAATCCATCGCCCCATCTCCAGTCCTGAAACCCTCAATCTCCCCCTCCTTCTTCCCCTCCAGTCTCTTTCTCTACCCTGTTTGAGATGATTTTTGCAGCATTCATATGGTAGATTCTATTATATGGACCTTTGGTTTCGTTGGATTGATTCATGTTTGTAGAATCTACATCAGTTGTCTTAGGCTTTCCATGTTTCTACTTCATTTCATTATTTTTCTTTTGATATGAACATCTTTTGTAGGTGGAGTGGTATTTGGATGGCTTGATGTGTCATGAAATTTTGCCCTTTGATACCATGCATGGTCTTAGGTTGGTTTTGATTTGATGGTATATATGTGGGATTTGTGGAAACATTTTGTATTTATCAATTGAAATCCAAAATACTAACTTTAGATTACTACTTTAATTTGGTACATTTCATTTATTGTTTGTACATCTTTGATGGGTTGTTGCTTATTTGGTGTGTTTTATTTTCATTCTGTGTGCCTGTATTTTTATATCTCAATGCTCTAATATCTCAAGGCTCTTTTTTCTCTCTCATCGACATGAGTACTCAAGAGTGTTGGAAACATTGATTTCTTGTAGAGGATATCTCCTTGTGTACATGTCATATTTGAATAAATCAAGGTTGTCGAGTGCCTATTTGAGAAAATGTCTGAAAGAAAATATAGTCTCTTGCACTGTGCAATGATCAATGCACAGCTGCTTGAGTCAAAGGATGTAAGTTTCTTTGTATACAATGAGTTACTATGCAAATGGTGCTTATTGATGCAACTTTCCTTTCGGTCTATTAGGTTAGAGATCATTTAATTTTTAATCCTTGAAATTTTCATAGTATCTTTTAACTGTGATTTGTATTCTCGCATGACATTAGATAGTAGTGGATAAGAGTTGCTTACTGCTGGTGTAGAATTTTCAAAAAACAAGACTCATATTTTTTATAGATAAAAATGAATACTTAGCCATGGCTGAAGGAATTTAAATCCTAGAAAAGTTAAGGTACCATATACAATTTCATTCCTCACTCTTATATAATTCTTTTTTTTTTTTTTTTTGGTAGAGTTAAATAATCCTTTATTGAATCCCCTTTTTTTTTTTTCCATATATTTAATTCCATGCAAACAAACATATGCCTCAAGTGTTTCAATGTTTTGGAATATTAGATGTCCAGATGCTTTGTGTAGGAAATGATTTGTGCCAAAAAACATTTTGGCCTTTGCTATATATTTATTTTTGTAGTAGAAAAACAGTTGCTAGATCTTAATTGTCATGTTTTGATGACTTTTTTTCCCCACATGCTTTGCAATGTTATAGAAACCATCTCTGAATGTTCTCAACTATAATTTTCATATCAACCTTTTATTGGTTGTACTTACATTGAATCAATGGTTTTCATATAAAGAAAATAGGTTTTTGATTCTTATTGTCACTCTTTTTAAATTATTGGGAAGAGAATGCACAAAATTGTATGAATCTAGAGGTTTTGGACAAATGTTGTAAAGCAATAAAGATGTTCTCTATATTGGATTACATTGGGTATAAATATTTGATTGTTTTGAAAACCTTGGGCGCATTCTTTTCATTTTTTATTTTTTATTTTTTCAGTTAAAAGGTATGGAGTTTGTACATTACACTAGCCTAGATGAGTTAAGTATTTTTGAGTTCATTAGTTTACAAAGAAACAAGTGTGATGCAGGATTCATTCGGATGAATGCAATCCTTAGTAGTGTATAAAAATAGTAAAAAACTCTTTTTTTTGTTAAGAGTATACTTAGATCAACTAACCTAAAAAATAGATTTGTTGGGTGTTCAAGTGGCATGCTCAAAGGTGCAATATAATTCAAAATATTTAGAAGCTCAAATGCAAATTATGGCAAAAGAGAGATGTACAATGCTTAACCGTACTCGATATGCATTGAGCCGCCCCAATGAAAGGACTCGACCCATTTTTGAGTTGTTCATTTACATTGCATTCTCCACCCATGGCATTGGATTCAAGTCCTTGAAAGATGGTTGGTTATTTAAGTTGTCTCATTTTCTTAAAGATTCATGAGGACAAGCAGACAAGGCCAGAAAATGCAAGCTTCTTTTCAAGCCGGGCACAGTCAAATTACTTTTTTGATGGTGCAAGTAGATATGTAATGCCTATGTTCATATTTTGCGGTAGTTACGTTTTGAATCTAATTAACTGATACTTATATCTCTTTAACCATGCTTTTCAATACATTGCCCAAAAGAGAGTCTTGTAGGTTGTTATTCTCTCCAATTTTAAATGTGTTTGCATAGAGAATTGCAAATTATTTTGAAATTTGCTTCAGCCAACATAATATTGCATGTTTTACTATTTTTACATATGCATTTGGCCATAGTAGTCATGAACAACATTGCCCTTAATAAATTAAGATATGGAGGTGCAACAAAGTTTTGTTATTTTGTATTAGTTTGATTTAAATTTTGTATATAATTTTTTGAATTTGTGGGTTTCTTTTTTTTAAGAATTTTGTGCAAGTTACATCTTTTGAGGGTATTATAATTAATGATTCGTTTGAAATTCCTATTAGCGTGTTGCAATATTTTTATTGCATTACATTTAAATCAATCCCATGAAATTATTATTTTTATATATTTTTTAAAATAAAATTTTGAAGGATTTTGAAAATATGTTGATAATGGTTGTTTTTTATAGTCATTTTTTCTAATGGATATTGTAATCGTTTTGTAGGTGGTGATTTTTAGGCCAATAAGTTGATATCATTCGTGGATGTTGAAACATGTGGGAACTATGAAGTAATCTTGTAACTTCATTCATGTTTAGTGATCTTGTGCCGTTTTTCCTTTTTTTTAGTCGAGAATCCTTTTGCTATTAGAAATGTTGACAGTTGTATTGCGGAGATCACAGACTTTTTGGATATTGCTTTTGCTTCCATAATTTTTTATTCATTGAATTGATACCATGAACAAGATGGTGAAGAAATTGAAAGCAGCCAAATACGGATGTTTTGTTTTGTTTTAAAAACATTGTCTTTTATTAAAATAAAAGTACTAAGATAAGAGTCTTATCTCTTAGGTTTTTGAGTATTTGTTTTTGAGTCTTATCTTATTTTTACATTTCAATGTTTTTTATATGACAACAATATTCAAAGTTCACATTTTTTTTTTGACAGCCAGTATGTCACATGATCAATCAACAACACATAGTTTTGCTGCGTCAACAACTACACCGTCGGGGTGTAGTTCCCGTGAGAGTACATATTGCCATCAATCGTTATATGTATTCACTTTTATTTTATTTCTTCTTAACAAACTAATCCTTACAATAGTCAATTTGAAACAGGCGTGCCTAAGTCAATCACTTTTGGCGAGCATGACCAACCTATCGGACCAGATGCTGCCCAACTGAGTTCGTTGATAGGAAATCTGGTGAGGACATATGTGTCCCCCATATATGAGGCATGGACAAATGTGCCGAGTGAGATTAAGGAGCAAATTTGGAACGGCGTGATTGTGAGTGCTTTTGCATTTATATAATTTAAAGTTTTATATCAACATTTCATTATATTCATAACTCCCCATTCATAATCTTTGTAGAACACCTACAACATCAGTGAGATCCATAAAAATTTCGTTATGAAGAAAGCAAACATATCGTGGAAAGGTTGGAAGTATGTTCTTCGACATCAGGCAATAGACAAATACCTCACAAATGCAGAGAGGAAGAGCAATGTGCCCAAGTTCGTGAAACCATAAGATTGGGTAAAATTTGTGGACATATCCTCGACGTCGGCAGCCTTAGCTGCCAGGGAGGCTGGTAAGATTGCTAGGTCAAAGTTGAAAAGCCCGCACACAACGGGCAGGAAGGGACAGGCCAGAGTGGCTGCAGAGTTGGTAAGATTTGTGCACATATCTTCTTTTTGCAATTATACTATATTCTTTTATAGATGGTTGATTACAAGACACGTAAAAAGAATTAGACTGAATGAATAGAAGTTTACATTGAATATTGTATGGACAGTTGTGCTCAGCACGGGTACTTGTGCTAGCATATTTTTAAAATACCCCAATTTTTTTTTTTTATAGAAAGCAAAAAATCCAGATCAGCCTTTAACTCGCACGGATCTCTTCTTGGCCACCCATAAAAGGAAGGATGGATCAGCATCGAGCCCCCATGTGGTGAGTACCATTTTACTATAATTGGTGAATAGGTTATTCATTCGAATTGTTACTTGAGAACCCTTTTATTTAATATTAGTGGTGTATGTGTGGTGAAGTAAATCATTGAAGTGCTATGGTTGCGTGATGAATGTTGTGGTTTGGAGGGGCACTAGTGGGGTATTTATGTAATGATTTTTAATTATGCACAGGTAATTGATCACATCAAAACACATGCTTAAAATAAAACAAAGTAAATTTTCATGTTTTATATCATGCATAGAGATATCAAGGCTAGTAACATTCTCTTGGATGAGAGCTTTAAGCCTAAGGTGGCGGACTTTGGCCTGGCAAAGTTCACACAAGAGGGGATGACACATTGGAGCACGAGAGTGGCAGGGACACTTGGTTATGTTGCTCTTGAATATGCCTTGTGTGGGCAGCTTACAGAGAAGAGTGATGTTTACAGCTTTGGGGTGGTGATGCTTGAGCTGTTGAGTGGGAAGAAGGCACTTAGTTCAGTTGGTGAGAGTAAGTAATGGCTTGTGACTGATTGGGCTTGGTCGCTTGTGCAGGAGGGAGAGTATTGGATGTTATTGAAGATGGTATGGAGTGCTCCCTGCTGCACCCAAAATTGGTTGAGTGAGATTCAGTGGTCTGATTTGAAGAAATTATCTCAAGTCCCACCACATTTAGTTGTATATGACCTTGCTGGGTATAACCTTGAAAGGAAAAATTATCTCAAGTCCTAGATGCATTTGTTTCTGCTTCTAGGTATGATCACACTCCCATAAATGGATTTAGAGCATATATACTAACTTTTTGATACTTGATACATGATAAATTCATAAATGGATTTATGATCACACTCCCCTAAACTGCTTCTAGAATCTGAAATGTATTTTGTGTTTATGATTTTTTTTCTACTGGCCAAGCAATTGTGGATGCTGAGTTTGTAAAGCAGCTTCATGTAGGTTGATTAGAATGGACAAACGCACATGTTGACATTATGTGATCATTAAGTTGTTTTTACTTATTCTTTCATTTCTTTTTGTAAACGTGCCTCCCATTATTAGGGAAACTGGATAACATTAATGTTATCTTAAATATAATTTGTTTATTTTTATTTTTTTAAATGGGTACCCATTGTGGTGAAATGCTCTATTTATTTACTATGTATTTAATGTTTTCTGCGTTCTTCTGATTATGATGAGCTTTAATGTTGAGGGTTTTTGTTTGATGTTTTTTTGGAGAGGAGTGGGGGTTGGGGGTCGGTAGAGTTCAAGAAGGCTTGGAAAGGTCCAATCTAGGTGGGAAAGACTGATTGCTGCTTGAGTACTGTTACTTTTCTGTGTTTATACAGCACAAAAGCAAAAGACAGCACAAAAGCAAAAGAGAGGGGTTGCACCCCTCAATCGGATTTCTATGCATCTGATGGGCGATTGGGCCCCACATGATAATGTGCATTTGGAGGGATTTTTACATCAGTAATAACCCTTATCTGTACATCAAAGGTCCTCAGGGAGGTAGGTTTCCAAGGTTCAGACTGAGAACCTGGAGATGTTGGTCATTAGTGCCTTGGATTGGGACGTCTTAATTTTTCGTCTCAACTTATACGGCTTACAGGCCAACTAAGATCAGTGAAACTGAAAAGATCCTCTCTTTGTAGGAATTGGAATCAATGACTCAGTTCCTGTAAAGGAAGGATTTGGATCCTAGCGTTTACTATGATGGAAGAAATGACTTGACAGGTAGGGTTCTTGGGTGCCCTCATTATATCTCTGAGAGAGCTTTGTTTGAAGTTACTCTACTGTGCTTGTTTGAAGTATACAGGTAGGAACAAAGACATACATCCCCACCCCCCCACCCATGAGCTGAGGAGAGGCCTCCCCTTTTATGAAAGTTTATGTTGATGTCTGGGACTGGTTTGGTCTTTTTTGTTGTCCTTTTTGTTTATGGCATTTATAATGAAAGCTTTATCAAACAAACCAAGAGCTATAACAAGAACCAAAGGGATGAGATATCTTCTTATCTTTCTAGTGTGTTGGGGCATTGAAGTGCTATGGTCGAATGAAGTATGATTGATGACGTAGTGGTGAATGACTTTGTAGTGTGTTGGGGCATTGGGTTGTTTATATGAAGTGTTTTTTTTTTTATCATGTATAGGTACTTAGCAGGTTGTAAAAAAAAAAAAAAAAATGTCACACGTACAGGGGAGACTATGCCGAAATTTTGAGAAATCTTTTACATTAGAAATTATTCTTAGGAACATTTTTATGAAGTATACGTTAATGTTTTGCCAAAATGTGTTTATGCTTCTTATTTATCCTTTTTTTGATATTGCAGGATGATGTTATTACTGCATATGAATCTGACAACTCGGTGGCGCAAGGTGATTTAGACCATGATGCAGTTGCAAATGTATCTTTTTATTGCTTGTTGATCCTAATATCTTTTAATGTTAGTAATCTTTAATTTTGAGGTTTTTATGGTAAAATTGTTTATTTTTCCATAGGTCTTTGGTCGTGATAGCCGAGGACACGTACGTGGCTTAGGCATTGTTTCAAAAACAGCCATTAAACATTCAGCTCCTTATAAAAGAGCCTTGGAGGAGGAGCATGAATGCAATACACATCTTCAAACTGAGGTAAAAAGGTTGAAGGAGGATCAAATGGGCATACGGAGGGAAATGGATGAACTGAGACAAACTCTTACCCAAGGTGGACACAAGTGCGACCTTCAACTTATCATGGTAGTTCATCTCAGGTACAATGCTTATTTTTCGTACATGATTGATTCGATAAATTAATTAATTATCTTGATTGATGAAATACTAACACAATGCATTTGTAATATTGTTTGTAGGCTCAAGATAATTCCTCATGTCAAGTGGCATGTACAAATCAACTGAACACTAATACACACCAGGGTACATGCAGGCTGTTGCATTACGTGCGAAAAGATATTACAGTCGCCCTTGGACGCGTTCTCAGTTTGTCAACTGAGGAGGAAGGATGCTACAGGATCGTTGTAGATGAGATCTTGAAGTTTGACGTAGAGTTGTTGGGTGGAGAAAAGACTTTTGGGGATCTCACCGTGGGTGACATCATTTCATGGCCCACATATAGAACCATGTTTGGCTAGTTTCAAACCCCACATGATTAACTGTTAGATGACTTTATTTGTAGTATTTACTTTGATGTGTGTGATCGTGGTATTAGTAATGCCGAACGTGAACATGATTTTTGTTAATTTTTTACCATTTACTGTAGCTATATTTTGATGGTTTAAATTTTAAGTGGATGGATAATTTATTAGCTTATTTGAGTTATTTATTTGATGGATAATGGATGTTTGTATGGTTAATGCTAACTTACAGTTTTGAGAATTACAAGATTTTTATTAGAAAAATATAAATTTTAAAAATGAATTATGAAATTTTTTTTTTTTAAAAACCCTCTAATAAAACGACTGCTCCAAACAGTCGTTAATTGAATGATAAGTCGTTTTTTTTATGTAGTTTTTAAAAAATGACTTAAAGTATTTTCGACTGACATTGTCCGTCTTTAAAAGAATTGACTGCCGTTTTTTGACTGCCAACGGCAATCGTTTTTGAAAAACGACATTGATTTTGCCGACTGCTCGTCTGACTGCCCTTAGCAGTCCCTTTTTTGGAAAAATGACTGTCTTCGACAGTCATTTTTCGGCCTTTTTGACGTAGTGATAGAATCGGAATTAAGTGAGGATTTTCCTCACGGTGACCATAAGTAGACCAACAACGTCTTGCCACATCACTGTAAAGGCACCACTGCCCATGCAGACATCCCCCATGATAACATGGCCCCGTGGGGAGAACCCTCAAACAATCCGGACTCATATGTATAGGTTTCTGCTTTGGCAATGAGTACCTGAAAGTGGATTTTATAAACATAGTGTGTAAAAGATACAAACACTTGTATGGGTGTTTCATGGGCAGAGTGTGGCCAGGCTAATGTTTGTCCAAGCCGCTTTTGAGTTATTGGGTCTAATAATATGGCCAAGGCCAAGCAAGCATTATATAGACATAGGATTCAGCAATGGGACTAAGATTTAACAACCTCAAAATCAAAGCTTTTATATGAACATTGTTAAAAAAGTATTTTTGTTGTCTCTACTCAAGCGTTAAGATTTTTGTAGGATTAATTAGGTGGGCAATTTAATATAATATCAAAATCAACCAGCAGCGACTTTTGATCACATGAAGAAAAAAATTCTAAAATACATGTCGCGAAATGTACACCCCCCACTGAATTCTATTCGTTGGAGAGTGTTGAAAAATATTTCATACTAAAGTCAGCAGAGGAAATTTAATAGGATGTAATAACATTGGTTTCTTTAATTTCTTATAACCAATTCGAGTTTTGAGGTTATTAATTAGTAATCCTTTTATATGGAATGACACAACCGAGTTCTTGTTCATTCATCAAATCATCATTACATAATGCAGCGGATTATGGGAATTGGTTCCACTTAATAAAGGTTCAAACATCAAATCCAACCTTTATTTATTTCAAACACCTAAACTATAAATATTAATACAAAGACCAAGAGAAACTTCAACGCTAGGTTTCTAAACCCCAGATTGGTTACCTGAAAAGACAAAACCTAGATTATTTCATTCCCCAACAGGCAGGTAGAGTGGTTGCACAAGTTCAGCCACAGGCAGCTTCTCCTTGTTAGTATCATCGACCATGCTATCGACCTCGATCGAGAACTTCTCCATTTCGGGTTCGGGCAAGCAAACAAGTGCTACAAGCCCCTCCTCTCCTTTCCCGTTACGAAATGGAACGTAAAATGAGAGCATCCCAGGATTCTCTCCAACAACTGATTTAGGAGGCCCACTGTAAACAGGCACCCCCCACCCGAAATCCACCAGCCCGGACCCGCCTCGCGTCAGGTCCGACACCATCCACGTCCGCACCACCTTAAATGGCGGCCTTTCCTTCACCACCATCAGGTCCGCCACCGACTGCATATACTCTCGTGTTGCGTCGGCCTTCGCCTTCTTCACCAGCTCCACCGCGTACTCCACCGGGCTCTGACACAGTTTCCCGGCCGGCGACACGGCAGCCGGAAAAGCCACCACGTTCCCGTAGTACCCTGTTGGCAATGGAGGATTGTACTTGGCACGTGTATTGACGACGCATAGGACCCTCACTTCCTCATCAGGTGCCGGGGCGATGGCGGCGGTTCGGCAGCGCCACAGGCAGGCGGTGAGCAGCTCGAAGGTGGTGGTGCAGGAGCGGAGGTGGGGCGGAAGAAGGTTGCGGAGGGTTGCTATTTCTCTGGCGCCGAAGAAGAAGCAGCGTTGGAGCATCTGGTCGGCTGCCAGGAGGGAGGCGGCATTGGGGTGGTGCGCCTCCTCCTTGTACTCGTACTCTTGGTGGGCGCACGTGATACGAGGGGGCTGTCGGGCGTCCAGAAGCTCACGCTGCCACACGGGTGTTATAGAGGGTGCACGTGCGCCAATTATCATTTCGGCAACAGCGTGCATGAACTTGACGATGCCTGCGTTGTCACACATGACGTGGTTGAATCGGAGGCCCAGGATGAACCCCCCACACTTGAGATGAGTCAGCTGCATGCATTAATGTTGAAAAAGTCAAACTTAAGCTTTTCAACTTTAGATTCTTTTGCTGTAATAAAAATATTTTAGAGAGTATCTTTTTATTTATCATTAGATGTGGTTGAATTTTTAATTTTTTTTTTTTGTAAAGACTCAAACTCATACGGCAAAGACCAAGGAATAATATGGATGACATCTTTCACTTCTGTTTTAATAACATTAATATTTTATTGAGACTAATAAATTATGAAGAGGACTTCGTTTATTCTTTTGACTTAAGCTTTGAATATAGCATACTATTAGATTAAGAAGAGGATGATTTTGTAGTCATTTATTTCATAGAAAAATTACTAAAAACAGCTTATGAAATTGAAAATATATAAGGAGAAAACCATAAATAAAAGAACAAAATGAAAGGTATATGACTAGCTAATAAAAATAAGGGGCAAATTTTTGCTTTTATAAGGGAAGCATCGTTTCATGGATTTTATTTTCTAATATATACTAGTTCCTAGTACATGCTGAAGTTTGGGTTTTAGTGAAAAGCACAAAATGTTAGAACTTTTTTCTCACTGCCTTTACATAATATATGATTTTAACTGTCTAGACTAATGCTACGAAGGGGCTATCGTATAAAATGAAGTTTCTATTATGACCGCCAATTTGATGGCCATTTTTATCGGTGGAAACATAGTAACCTGCTACACCAAATTTGAGTTCACATTTAAAATTTTAGTACTTATCCGATCCAGAAATTCAGTGGGGGTGATTTCATGTGCTCTGCTTTTCAATTTGTCTACCTTGGAGTTCGAGTTTGACGAACAACCTTTTCGGTCAATGCATGCTACAAATCTGTCATTGGGGCCAACAATGAAAATCCAAGCCATTCGAAATTACTATCATCTTATATTTACGTTGAGCCAAATTGCCCTCGAGTTAGAATTGTGCCCACTACTAAATTCATCAAATGTAAAATATAGAAATAATCTGATGCATGGCTTTTCAACGTATACCTCACAGTCAGGGCCACCTGTTGACCCATCTTAATAGACTAAACACACGATACCCCAAGAATTACACTAATCCCCCTTTTTTTACACTAGTTTAAATGGTCTGCACTGTTAAATCCACAAGTCAATTTAATAATAAGAGAAACTTGTTAGTTGTTGATGAAAGGGCAAGGATGATCACATGGGGCTCCTATTTTATACCGAGTTAGGCGCCAACCAGATGAAGAGACTCCTAATTGTTTGTTAATTCACTTAACTAGTGAAGTATTTCAATAGACAATAAAATAAGAGGGATAAAATCAGAAAGTATCATATTTCAAAAAAAAACACCTTTACCAAAAAGAAGTAAAAAAGTTACTTTTACATACCACTAAATGACAAAAAAACTCTTTTATATTTAAAAATAGTAAAAGTTACATTCTCATTTTACTAAATGACCAAAAACATCACTATTTTATTTGACCCCTCTGCCCCTTTTTGCTTATCTTTTAATTTGAAATTTCACCTCACTTTATTTAATAATAAAATTGGCTGGAAATGTCAAATAGACGACGTTATACAAGTGTCAATACATTTTCACTAGTATTCGAATGGTAAAAGAAAATGGCACGGCGTTTTATTTTATTTTCTTAAAGAGAAACCACTGGATGGGTGCTGAAACTCCCTGTGATCAGGCTTTTATTCTGATACGTTAAAAGAAAAAAAGTGACCTTTAGCAGTGGACGCTGCGAGCTTTTTTTTCACTATTAAACCGCCGTATTCGCCTAGATGGTCAATTCGAAGGCTAACATGGGAACTTCGCAGCTATTTGTGACCATGAGCCGGAAAAAAGAGCCACAGCTAAAGAACATTATTTTTGTAGTCACCCCAACTCCAATTAGGGTGAGATTAGCCCGCACATGGACTAGAGGAAACTCAGGCAATTTGGATTTACGATGAGCTCGACTAAATCTAAAAATAGTAATTATGACTCAAACATGTGACAATGAACATATCACCATTGTCACCTGAATCAAGAGCAAGGGGCAGTCGACAATGGCTCCAGAGCCAGGAACATCATAAAGGAGCTCATCAATGCATGGGAATGGCGGCTGCGGAGCGTCACCCAACTGCTCGAGCCGGACATCTGCCTCGGCCACTATGAACAAGACACCTTCACCAGTGCACTCCACCACAAGTTTGCCACCAGGTCTGGCCCTTAGCCTACCCGCAAGCGGGTAGTAGAAGACGAGTGCCTCTGCAAGGCCCTTTTGAATCAGCTGAGAGAGGTTAAGCCCTCTCAGGGCCACATGGTTACGGTAAATCTGTACGCTTGGGGTCTGAAAACGGAGGCCCTCTTGGTCATCGATGTCTGACACGGGTTTGAATTCATGGGGTGTAGGCTTAGCAGGAGCTACCAGCACGGGTTGCTGTCTCCGAACATTGAACACTAGTGAGGAGGCCATGAAAGATGAAAGACAATCTAATCACTTTTAAGTTTTCGGGTGGTTTTGATATTGTGTTTACGCTTTTGAGGTTCCTGGATGAATTTATAGAGAGGAGGTGGTGTACTGGGTGACAGTGACACAATATATTAAATTCTTATAGGTATATGTCTCTTTCATTACATCTGTCTTTTGTACAATGTTTCAATAGGTAATGAAGTTCATACCAAAAAAAAAAAAAAAAAAAAAAACAAACAGAGGAAATGAAGAAAGAACTTGTACCTCTAATCCAATCCAATAGTAAGTTCTGCTTTCCTTTTGCTACTACATTTTAGAAGGCAACTAAGAAGAAACACGGAAATGTATATTTTGCACAAAGTTTTCATTTGTCACATGAGTATCTTCAGTGGCAGCTCCATGAATTCAAGTAAGTGGGGCCGACAAAAGACTTATCATTCGTAAATTGAATAAATTTATTTTTCCCTTTACCAACAGCAGTCATCTACTTTCGATAATTCGATAAATATAATATAAAAATATCAAATAATCTATTTACGATAATTCGATAAAGATAATATTGAATTATAAACAAAAGAAATTTTAATACATTATTACTAATAGTTCTTAATCTAAAAAGAAAATTCAAATACATAAACTGTTACAGCTGCCCTTAACCGGTTTTCATATATTGAAATCGTTGCATAATAGCTTCATTATCAACACTAGCAACCACATCCTTTTCAATATATGTGACCAAATAATCATTCATCTATTGATCTCTCATCAATATGTTATTTACGTATTTCATTGCTGAAAAGCTCTTTCTACATTCGCAGTCGCTATTGGAAAAATCAACGCTAGCTTTAGAAGTAAATAAACCAATTGGTATACGATATCCTTTTTTGTTTTCACTAATTTTCTAATAATATCACAAATTCTTTTAAGTTCTAAGAAGTCGTTGCTAGATCGAGTGCATATCAGAAATGTAGGCCCATTAATTTTTTTTATATTTTGGTAGACAATTGGGCCATCAACTTGGACAGTGAGTTTTTTATGGTGATTTTTGTTCACTACCACAGCAACAAAGAAAATGTATAAAGTTAGCTAATGTGGGGGTGAAACTCTTAAATTAAGTGGGGTCAAACTAAAAAATTTACGTGGAGTCAAACTCAGAAATTCAATTCATGACATAAGAATTAAATTTGTATATATTTTTTTCATATCTCGGTGGGGTCAATTGACCCCACTGAAACCAATGGGGCGCCGCCCATGTGTATCTCTTTCCGAACATGCAGTGTTCCCGCACGTTATTCACAAGTTTCATCTTGACCCCATAAGATTCAAATTCCAGCGTGAACTGGCGGCTGGACTATGCATCTGAGCCTTTACATTCCCATGCACTTTGAGAGAGCTCCACCTCACAACTTTTTCACCATGTCCTTTCAACCGATTTCATCATGTGGATTGTAAAGCTGAACATCTCGACATCTCTAACCAACCTTCATCAGTTGGCATGCAAAATGGAGCACGCATCAAACGTGGCCCACTGCAAGGGTAAAAATACTTGGGTGACAGTACTTCCGTCAGGAGGTAAAACCCGAGTGGTACCTCGCTACGGATGAAACCCAGTTTGATCCTGAGTCAAAGTTTGAGAGTACCTTAATTTTTTTTAGTGGATTATAATTAGTAATTTGTTGCACGAATTTGAAATTATATATTGGGTGTTATCTTCAATCCAAAAAGACAGATATCTCTCAAATTGTGAATTAGTGATTTAGAGAAATTTTCTCTAGAAGTTTTTTTGAAGAGTAGTGTTAATAAATTCTCTAAAGAGGCAGATTCTTTTATATCCTTTGTATAAGATTATCTTCTTGTGTAGATGATTTGAAAAGTCAAGCGTATGTTTGATCTATTGCAATGAATGGTGTGAAGTGGTTGAAGCGATCCAATGTAACTTCATTCCTTTGGTATGAGATATCTGGGAAGAAAATCTGAGTTTCTTGTAGTTACGAGATTTATAGTGTTTGATTGTTGATTAAGTTCGGATCTATAGTTTTTCACCCGGTTAGGATTTTCCATGCTAAATCTACTGTCCTTGTGGTGTGTGTTTTTTGAATTTATTTCTCACTGCATAATTTATTATTTTTGCATACTATTAGATTGATTTATTGAGTGGACCAATCTAGAGATTTCATACCCTAAACTTGCACTTACTCTTATCAATCATGAAAAGTAGATACGTGGTTCATATTGTTCAAAAATTTCATATTGACCACTCAAATCCCAGTGTGAACTTAGATGACTCTTGAGCTTGTCGCTGGACTCGGGATATTTCATGAAAAACTCATGTGGGGCGCATGGCCCTCCATAAATTATAGAAAAACCCCCTTTGTTAGGTCAAGTTTTATTATGATGACACCCCAAGAATTTTATTTTATTTTTATTTTTTTTCATATAGAGGCCCGCAGAAGGAAAATCTTGTGGTTCCACCTAATAAATTGAAGGCTTTTCTATGCTGAGTGGGAATCCTAGGCACACACCCATGTACCCGTATATAGGCAAAAAGGAAATGAAAATCACTTTGGTGAAGATCCTATCCATCTATTTTATTTTATTGTTACTTTTGCTCTGGTATATTGGCACACGCCCTAGTACCCGTATGTAAATCCACATATGCAAATACAAGTGCCCAATTCAAACAAAATGTAAGCGATGATATTTCATAGACTAAAGATGAACTTGCAGTGAAAATGCAAAAGTTACCATGCAATTAAGATGAAAAAAAAAAAGACTCTTGGGCAGTTGATGGTAAGACTAGATTTGGTTTTGTTATGTGGATGAATTGGCCTATTGTTCTTATAGGTGCTATTGATGGACTTAGGGTCTCTTCCTCTAATGAAAGCACGAGTGAGGATGATGTCCCTTGCTTCAAAGGAAGCGGAATGACGAGATTTTTCTGGTATTCAGGTTTTTGTCTAATGCGTTGGAGGTGATTTCATTAACGGAAGGCAGATTAGGCTATTCTGCTTATCATTTTAGACATTAGAAGTTTGAGTAGTTCGTTATCCTTCATAGACTTTTTTCATGATATTCTTAGAAAGCTCAATGGAGGGGCTCATTCTTTGACTAATTTTTGCTTCTCTCCTATGAAGTATTTTTGTTGGAGGTAATGGGCTGGGTAATATGGTTCCTCTATTATAATTTGGTTTTATTGTGTGGGGTCTCTTTTTCTTTTTTTTTTTCTTGATACTGCTGGTTTTTTGTTTTTTTTTTTTTTTTCCAATGAAGTTGTTTTGCCTTAACAAAGAAGAATAAAAAAATTTATCTTGTGAGTGTTTGCTTATAATTATTGAACTCTAATTTAACGAAGATTACCATAAGAGCTATAAAACTGTCAAGGATATCAAATAAGTTAAATTCTCTAAATCATCCTCTTCCTTGTGTCTCCTTTCAAGTTTTCATATTTTGGAGCAACCTTTAATCGATCCAAATCATTCGGACACAAAAGCTTTTCTAATTGCCACCTATCTAAATTTTACAATGTCCCAAACATTATTCGAGGTTAAATCTTATTGCAACAAAACTATGCAATGCTTAGTGAGTAAATTTTGTCAAGTTATAATTAAGGATTATGATCATTTGATTGACTTCTCCCTCCCCATCAACAGACCCCATAGTGGTGGGACCCTCGTGCACTCCAATATATATATCCGGATCCCCTATTTAGACCAAACAGAAAAACCTTGTTTTAACCAATGAGGGGGGTGACACATTGGAGGATGATGTCAAATCAACTGACAACTCATCTACTCTAATGAAGTAAAAAAAAAAAAAAGCATCTCCTCCACTTGTCGCCCCCTTTATTGGTCCAATAAGGAGATCTTGACTCATATATATATATATATATATATGACTTAAATCATTTCTAACCATGCTATATATATATATATATATATATATGACTTAAATCATTTCTAACCATGCACCAATTGGTTATCATGCATTAGGATGAGCGCCGTTAGAAGGGTCTTATTTGTTTACAAGGGAGAATGTCTAGCGCTATGTAGTCAAGTCCAAAGCAATTGCACGATGTAAAACCTAAAAATTGATGCAAATCATGTGAGATTTCTTTAGATTCTGGAGGGCCACATGAAATGACTAGTGAAGGCCTCAGATTTGATTGACAAGGGCCACATGAAATGACTAATCAAGGCCTCAGATTTGATTGACAACACATCAAAAACTCTTCAAAAAGAGTATTAAAGTGAGGCTTTACCCTATGGTGATATTGAGCGGACATTCATGTCAATGTAGATAGCTCGGCCTTTACCCACAGTTACGTGGCAGATCGTAATTAGCCTACTCACCTAATCACCATAGGTAAAATCCCTTTTAAGATCCCCTTCCCGCAAAAACTTTCATCTTTGCAGGTACCCCTCTGGTTTTAGCTTTGCCCGGCTATGGTTATGACAACTCCAAAAGAACAGCTATCAAATAATTGCAGCAATGACTCCTTGCATTTTACTTTAAAAGAACTGTATCTACATTCTACATTCCAACTTTCTGACAAGAAAACAAAAATCTATTTTCCAACTAATTAATCCGTGTCTGTACGTCTCTACAGTTCTTCTCGTGTGTCTCATGCATCGAGTGTTCCTTTCCAGTCCTCTTGTCTCTGCTCTCTCGTGCGAAGAGTGATTACGTACTTCCATTCTTTCCTTGTCTGTGGTTGCGCCGCACATTCATAAACGCAGTTCCCAATTTCAACTATCGGGTGCCATACTGGGATTGCCCGGATGCTCTGTATCATCAACCGACCCCTCTGAAGCATTCATGGCGGGAGTTACCCTGCTGCTGATTGTGATGTGAGAGCGTGTGGTCTGGGATCTGTCGATGGTCACTCAAATTCATAAGAAATTGCCTTCTGATAAGTCTAAAGTCCCTAGAAGATTTAAAGAATAATTACTGAGAGGATTCAAAATGAAAAACACCGAAAAAGTTGATATATTGTGGTATAGAGTGGTTCTTTCTTTCTTTATCAGAATTTAGGGACGAAAAAAAAAAAAAAAAAAATTTGGCTTTTTTTTTTAATTTTACATAATTATTATGATTTTAAACTTGAGGTGGTATGTGTCTCTCAAAGTTTATTTTTAAAAATAAAAATTATTTAATACCATTTCTATATGACAGTTTTTAGATTTATAAAGAAATTAAGTTCAATTTATGTGTGAAGGAATTCTTTTTAAGTTCAATTTATGTGTGAAGGAACTTTTTTTTTTTTTCTAATCTTGAAGTTATGATAATTGCGTCTTCAATATGTGTATTATTTATAAAGGCATATAACTAGCTAAATGACCTGTGCTTTACGTACAAACATGTATCGAATCATCATTTACTAGTAAAAGTAAAACACAAAGGAAACGTTTATCAGGATATGCAAAAAATAATGCGTGAAAATTATTATCAAAATTATGAAATAGAGAGAAACAATAGCTTCCTGTTGTAAGCAAGGTCCTGAAATAAGCTCACATGCTTTGAAAGTTTAGATAACTCAGTAAAATGAGAAAATGCAGTGCCAAACTATATAACCCGTGAAGAGCGTAAAATAAGAGTAAAATTAAATTATCAGCATGTCTAATACTGAAAATCTAGGGCTGCTAGAGGCGCCTCACTTGTTGTGGGGCGGGGACAATAAGGGGTTGATCCCTAATATCCTAAGTTGGATCTCCACTACCCTGCCACTGCTCTAATGTAGTAAAATAATTAGAGGTTTGGACGTATAAATTCTCCTTAAATTCATATTTTTTCAATTTTATGACAAGGACTCATATACTGACACGAGAGTCACTTTACTTTTTTTAAAGCTTTTTTGCCCCCACATAGATCTTATGATATCATGAGATCTATTAGTTTATGTAATACATTACAAAATATATGCAGCAAGAAAAGAACCTTAACCGAGGTATAATGGAAATACAAGAAGACTACTATTATCATTCAACCAAAGGACGCTTCCATTAAACATCTGCCGCTGCTCCTTACTATTATTCTATAGTACTTGCTTGTTACAATCTCTCATTTTTATTTTTATTTTCTGTCCTTTCAGTATCCAAAATATTAATACAATAATTAACAAGATCTTCTTTTTAATTAAAAACTTATTTTTAGTTTAATGATACATTTCTAATAATATCTTCAAAAATGGTCCTGATATTTTCTTCGGTTGATATTATCCCAATAATGATATTTGCAACATTCTACCCAGAACATTAAAATATAATTATTCATGCTATAACCTACAGATACATTAGACCTTCACCTGATCACCGACCCTAGTGAAGCCCGGTTGAAACAGAAATTTACATGGAATTTCCAATTTGGGTCAAGTCTTGAGTTGGACTTCAGTTTGTCTCTACTCAGACCTAATCTAGAGTTGAGTTGGGCCAATTGCTGATTAACCCGTCCAAATATCAGCCCTGACTCAAGAGTTTTCAAATATTAAAATCTAAGGGGGCTGTTAATTGACATGCGGTGAGTTGTCTCAGAATGTACTTTATCTATCTGATCAGATGCGGATAAAGATGAGGTTGAGCGTTGACAGGCTTGAACTCAATCTCGCGAAGCAGGCATCCCTCAAATTAAGTGTGAACCGGATCACCTTTTTGAACCAAATAAATTTGGGTGTCCCATGGGAGGAGATGTCAAATTCCATTTCTTCCGACATGCGGCACTCACTGATTGGTCCAAAGAGGAATCCGGATCCGGATCCGGATCCAATTAAGTGAGGTCAATGAAACTCGAACACCACATGATTTAAGCATGCTTGATCAATGACTAGACATATGAGACAAGTGCTGTTAACTAAATCATTAAAAATGACTAGACAAACGAGATATGAGTCTCTGTCAATGTCGGTCACTGAGTCACTCCAATTCTCTAGCTCAGGCCATCCATTGCCAACCGGAGCTAAACAGTGCCGAGATTAAGCTCGCCTTGCGGGGCAATTGAGCGAAACCAATATCACGTACAATTGTTGAGATCGAGTCAAGATCATGTCCAAGCCCTACCATGTCAAGATAAGCTGGCTCGCAAGCTAGCTCCTATTGGTGAAGCTTTTTACTTATGATCGAATCCATCTACACTAAGGCTGGGTTCCAACGGTGAACGTTTAGGGGCTCGCGATCTTCAGATTGGTCTACTCGAACAATCAAGTAAAAAATATGCCAAAAAATAATAATCTTTGCAGTGGAAATAAAATCACAAAGCACACACCACAAAGACACCAAATTTAAGGTGTAAAACCTCCGGGTGAAAAACCACCGATTTGAAGTGGATCAAATCAAACACTATGAATCTCGCAATTACAAAAAACTCAGATTTCCTCCCGAGATATCCCTTATTTAAAGACTGAAGTTACCTTTTGTCGCTTCACGCTTCAACGACTTCACAGCGTTGATTGCAACAGACTCAATCCTGCGCTTGACTCCTCAATTCTTCTATGCAAGAAGATGATCTTCTACAAAGAATGCAAAATAAGTTAGCTCTCTAGAGTACTTAGCACATCTTTTCGATAATTCTCAAGAGAATATTTCTCTTAATTAGATCACTAATTCAGAACTTCAGAGATGATCTGTGTATATTTAGGTTGTGAGGAACACCCAATTTATAGCCTCAAATTCGTGCTTAAGACTCCTAATAATAACTCACTTAGAATAGAGAGTCCATCTCAAACTTTCACTCAGAGTTCGGATCAAACTGGGCAGTCTGCCGCTCTCGCTATAGCGAGCTGGACTCTTACTATAGCGAGATTGCTCTTGAGTTCAAGGCTTTGACAGTCGTTTTTGTTGACCCATCTCTCGGGTTGAATGCTTCTTGACCTTACAAACAAGCTCCAAGAATTATTTGAGCTCATATCCACAGAAGTGAATTAGTATGGCCATCTTTTATATTCAACCTGTTCGAAATTATTGTTTAGCTTTGTTTTCTGAAATTATAGTTGTTTCAGTTGTCTCATTGATCACGTCTAAAAAAAGGGACTATAATATATAAAAAAAAATGTCTATGTACAGATGGAGGATTAGATCGGTTGATGGTGCAAATGTTCAAATCCTCTCATGCTCGAGGCATGTTTGGTATCATTCTAGTGGGTCATTCCTACATTACCACAGGATAAAGAAAAGGGGAACAAATGGTCTCGAGCATCTTTTTTTTTTTTTTTTTTCACCAAATTTTTTGGATTTTGCTCATACCTGAATTAACTGTGGACATTAGGAAAATAAAAAAAATAAAAAAATACCTGGAGTGTAGTTCGTACAACAAAGAACGAAATTATTGTTTAGCCTTGTTTTGTGAAATTATAGTTGTTTCAGTTGTCTCATTGATCACGTCTAAAAATAGGGACTATAATATAAAATATAAAAAAAATGTCTATATAAATGGAGCATTAGATCGGTGGATCGGATGGTGCAAATGTTTAAATCTTCTCTTGCTCGTGGCATGTTTGGTATCGTTCTAGTGGGTCATTCCTACATTACGTACCACAGGATAAAAATAAGGGGAACAAATGGTCTCGAGCATCTATTTTTTTACGAAATTTTTTGGATTTTGCTCATATCTGAATTAACTGTGGACATTAGGGAAATAAAAAAAATACCTGAAGTGTAGTTCGTACAACAAAGAACAGTACAAAAACTCAATTTTACCCTTATGTATTATACAATATCCTACTTACCTTGCGATGTAACATGTGAATGTTTCTTGAAGTAGGAAAAAAATTAAATGTGTGCAATATCGTATTTGCGAACACTATTTGAAATCCTACGAGCGTAGGATATGTACCTAATATAATTAAGGCAAAATTATTGTTTTTATGCCATCCTATATTATACAAACCATTTTGCAGGAACTTTTAAAATGTCTCTATCTATGAGGCAAAAGTTAGGTCATAGGGTACCCCTCGCCTTTTTGCGGAACATTCTAGGAGCCTTTCGACACTTACTTCCCTCGATCAACGCCTGAGAGTATACGGGGTTAGGTGTAATTTTAGATTGTTGAAGGTCTTGCACACCTTAGACATGCAAATTGTGAACCTAACGCCTTTATCTTACATTTAGACCCCTCTTTTAGGACTCAAATCACTTGTAAGCCCCATTTGCTCAAACTATTAGCGGCAAAAACTTTCTTGTAAATATTAAAAACTCACTTAAACTATGCTAGTTATTTCATTTCATTTTAGGTCTCTCTCTACTCCCTCTCTTCTCTCTGTTTTCCATTTTCCTTTGTATGCGCGAGGACCAAAATCTTAACAATTCAAGATAAGAAAGTCCAATCCAAGCTTTGAGGACCCTTGCTCAGAACATTCTCTCAAAACTTTTTTAAGACAAGGACTTCTTTATCCTAGGACGAGCAATCATATAAATATTACTAAAACACCCTCTCATTTCTTCCATGGCTAAAACTATACACGGATTCTACTTGTATAATTGCAGCGCAGTTAGTTGCAGGGATCTTTTTTGTGAAGGATAGTCACATAACTCAAGTAAAAAAAAAGTTGTGGAAGTGCCGGTAAAGAGCATCATTATCATCTTTAGTGGCGGTTTTTGTTATCCGCCGTTATAATTCAATTTCTTCAACTACTCTCCTTCTCCTTTGTTCTAGAGAGGCTGGAATTCAAAACCCTATAAATGGTGATGAAGCTGAACGATTCAGAAGAAAGAGAAAAACCTGAGTTTGTTGGTCTTCTATTCCATTGTAAACCCTAGGAATCACAGGCTTCTGAAACTTATATCGTGTTCTCTTCGATTTGATTTAAATGATCTGAGACAAAGAGGTAATAGAAGATTTTCAATGCAATTATCCTTCTCGTCTAAAGTTGTAGTGCCCCTTTTCGGATTTTCCTTGTGGAATTCTTTACGTTAGATCGAGACGTTAGATCGAGACCCTAACTTTCCATCATCTTTCAATGCAATTACCCGTCTCGTCTTATCTTTTAGATGCATCTGATTCTATCTCTATTGAGATTGATTGGTTCTGTTATTTCTCTGCCCTTCGCCACCATGATCTGCATCATTGGATCAAACCCATCAGGGAAATGATGAACTAAGACAGAAGTCATTAGTGTTTTCGATCAAATTGAATTCCTGAATGGGGCACCCACCACCCATTCCATGATCAAATGATGAGAGAAAGCAGAAAATAAAATAAAAATAAAGTTGGGAGTCGATTGAAATCATGAGTGGCCGATTCATTTAGAATATACAAAATAAAATAAAATGAAAAGTTATGATCTTTTAAATCGGATGGCCTGGATCCTTATTCTCAAATACATGATCTATCTGCAACTGAATAAACCAAAAACTTTCTAATTGCAATGCAAGATTCTAGATCATCATTCACTAACCATGAAACCAAAGAGACCGTTCTGTTTTCTAAAGAAACAAGAGAAAAAACAAATATAGCGCGAGATCTCTTGCAAAGCCCCCCATTACAATTATTATTATTATTATCATTATTATTGTGTGGGGCGATCCTTAAGTAATTGGGGTTATGCTAGATCCAGCAGTAATCTCGGTTACTTGCATCTTGGCTCGGGCGATGGTCCGAGTGCCGCAGTGAGTATCATCATTCTAGACACCCCCGACCTAAGACCGCACGATCTCGGCCGAGATGCCTTGGCCTCAGTCATGCACCTCGGCACCTGAGCTCGGTCATGGCCCCAGCACATCTCAACTCGGCCAGCCCCACTTCAGTCAGTACCATCTCAGCACCTGAGCTAGGCACTCGTCTCAGCTCTCCAGCTCGGTAACAATATAAGCTCTGCTGGGCATCTCATCTCAGCAATAGCGTCAGACCTTCACCTCGGCCAAATGCTTCCACCTCCAAATACGTGGTAGGATACGAGCACGTGCTAATGGGACAGATACGTCATCCCAGCCGTCCAAATCCTCACCAGATCTTTGACAAAGCAGCATCCAGTGGTTGTAACCATATCAGGGGGAGTGTCACGACCCGGGCCCGAGGACCCGGCTAACCAGAGACGTGATCATCATACTTACTCCCGTAAACCCCGAATTAACCGTAGTTAAAACGAGATCCACAAGGGATATCAATCAAGTACCTGTCAAATATAAAACTTTTGCGGAAACAATATATATTTGACGATAACAGCTTATCATTTACATGTATACAAAAAGGAAGTTCTTATACATGTATCATTTACAATATACATTTGTCAATCGCTGCATATACAAAAATACTATACAGACAACCCTTAGTTACATTTCCAAATCATTAATTACATTCCCAAAATGAATCTATAAACAGTCCTCAAAATGTGGTCAAAAGTTCCAAATGCACTCGGATACCAAATCAGATGGTATCCCGCCGGTTCCACTCTATCAGACCTCCTGGAGGAACTGGAGCGGTCTCCTCCGCTGGCGCCGGGGGCGCTGCAATGCCGGCAGGAGCAATCGGGCCTGTAATACCATCAATAACACTAATGAACACGACGGTTCAACAATGTATAAACAATTCTTGCAATAGTATATCAATACATTCATATTGCAATAATGACAATTTCAATGCTAGAGAAATCTAGACAATTCTACAATAAAAGTAATAGACAATGACAGTCAGTATCAGTCAGTATACACGTACCAATTGGCAACTACCATAACATTCATTGCATTACATTTCAATTCATTTCCATCTTCCCTCAAAGGAAGGATTATTCATTTACCATCTCCCCTCAAATGGAGGCTTCAATCAATACCCGAAGATATGATCGAAATTTTAGTGGGACTTACTAGTATCCGGGCCAGGGACAACTAGCATCACTACGGAGCTCCGGAACACCCCAATATCCATCTGCTGTAGCAGGATTAGTCATTCATATACATTGAACTCATTTAGAGTTCTAATACAATAGCTAGGTAGTGCCAAACTCAATGATCAATACATTCAGTATGAAATCCTTTTTATGGATCCAATTAAACTCAATGATTCCTTTCATGACAAAAGAAATGAATGACAATAATATCAATCTCATTAGATTGATCACAATGACACAATGAGTATAACATTAACCACATATGGTTTTACTCAATCCCATCTCAATCCTATCTCAATCCTAAACAACCATTCGGGTGTAACCATTGGTTTCCAAATGCACGTATTATTCATGATGGACATCACATTTGTACTTTTAGTATGTGCATTTCAAGTCCCATTAATTAACACCCATGGAGCTTAGGCCATTGCCAATTGTATGGTTCACCCAAGGAACCCCTTTTTCTTCTCTTTAAAACACCATTAATTCATCATAATTTGATTAACCCATGATTAGTCTTAAAACTAATCGGGAACGTATTTATGCTTAAGAGTCATAGTCCAAATTCTCGTAAAAATCCAAAACTCGAATTCACCAGACTCCAAAATTTTCACTAAATAATGTCACTGGGCCAGTATAAGGTTCGCTCGAGCGGACCCACTGTTCGCTAGAGCGGACCCAGGCAGAACATCGATCGCTCGAGCGAACTCACTGTTCGCTCGAGCGAACTCACACAGAACCAAGTTCGCTCGAGCGGACTAAATGTTTGCTCGAGCGAACTGCGCAGATTTTTATTTCGCCCAGACAGAGTCTAGGTCGCTCGAGCGAACCCCCAGTTCGCTCGAGCGAACTGTGCAGAATTCCAATCCGAATTCTGTTCAGTTCACTCTTCTTTTCCTCTCCTTTCTTAATCACATTTCTACAACCTGCAAGGTAAAATGGAACCTGCTGTTCCCCCTCATACATCATCCATTCATATTCATTACTACTAATCATTCATTAGCCACCATAATCACTTCATTAAGCATTCATAACAAACCCAAAATCCATATAAAAATGCATATAATCCATGCAATCTCTATGAACAATTACAATGGTTAATACTAATCACAAGCAAGGTTTATACTTGCCTTTTTGGAAGCTATTAGCCAAAAACCCTCTTTTTCTTAGTTTGGCTTGAGTCCCAATCTTCCAATTTCAAACCAAACCCTAATCATGAAAACACCCAAATGAACTCCCATGAGTCATTTGTGCTAAGAATCACTACTTAATCACTAAGAGAACTTGGAAATCACAAGAGAGATCCATAACTCACTTGTAGCTCCAAGGAAATGGGTCCTCAAGCTTTCTCTCAAGCTCAATACTTCAATAATGGTGGATTTGCTTGATGAAGAAGATGAAGTTGAAGTCCCTCACTCCACAATCCACTTCAATCACTCACAAGCTCACTCTCAAACAAGAGGAATGGAAGAGGAAGGAGGAATGGAGAATGCTCTAGGGTTTTCTCTTGCAATGGAATGAGAATGAACCCCTTCTCACTCATTTCACTCTAATATATACACTTCTCACACCAAAACTCCCTCTTCTTAAGCTTATTTACATATAGAGTCAAATGACTCCTCATTAGGTCCATTTGAGGTCAAATGGAATCATGTTTATTATGAAAGTTGACGTACTCTTCGAGATACGCACGTTGGTATCAAGAATTTCCGTATTTGACGAAATACGCGAAAATCTGTATTCTCGAAAAAGTCCTTAGTTCACCTTGTTTGAGTCTAAACTCATTTTAATCCATTCAATTTCATTCAAATCCATTTCATTAGGCTTAATGTGTCATTTGAGACTGATTTATCTCTCTTTGGTCATTAACTTTGATTAATCCAACTATTCACGCTTAATTAGCATTAATCACAATTAATTAGCCTTAATCCCGATTAGTTCGGGTAGGGGTGTAACAGGGAGGCCCAAGAAGGGATCCGATGGGACATTTGCTACCAATAAGTCAAGACAAGATCAGGCCCAATGTGACTGGCATTTAATGCAACATGGACTGATCAGACTGGTATTTATTACAATGTGGGCTATGGACCTTCATTTATTACTTTGTGGGCTGATGACTTCAGCAGCCAAATCATCAAGCCCATGGTAAAATATCTAGAAACTCTCTTGCATATATAAGGGGTATTCCAACCAAGGTACGCATAACAGAACACAAGCATAAACTCTGCTCTTCTTCTTCTTCTCCAACCTAATTCAATCCCTGCACTAACTTAGGCATCGGAGAGCTCTATGCTGCCCACAGCCAGGGTCCTTTGACTGCTCTTTCTCTCCTTTCAGGTCCCTCAAGCGACCAGCTTTCAGAGTAATTTGTTTAAGTCCTATAAGGCACCCCCTTATCTTGTGACTAACGTTTTTTGCACTTACAATTATTATATACATCTACTTGGATTTTCTTCTTTTCAGCATGGAGGGCATCATTGTCTGCCTTGATTACTTCAAACTGTTTCTTCAAAAGATCTTAGTCCTTCTCCTATTGCTTGGTCTTCCATCTTGTCCTGTTTTGGAACCATATAGCAATCAGTCGAGGCTGCAAACCAAGAGCTCTAGCCAGCTGCAATTTCCTCTCAGGCTTCAGCTTATTACCCAACTCAAGTTCTCCAATGTCTTCACGTGTTCCATGTTCAACCTCATCTTCTTTTCACCGGCCTGTAAGCAGTCATATGAGGGATGGATCATCATCCCCATTCATCTCTCCACACCCTTTAATTCTTAATTGAATTACTTTCTTTTGGTTTGAAAAATATTCTTGTTATATTGTTAATTGAATTAGTATGTCTTCATGTGATGCATATGGGGTTATAGTTATATTCCTTTATGCTTTTGTGTTTGTGGGTTGCTTTAATGTCACCAAAACATGGACAAAACCATTTCCTAGGAATTAATAAAGCTGCCTATGACCACTAATCGCACGGGCTCTTTTCATATCTCCCACTATATTAATACTCTCATCGCTTTGTTTCCCTTCTCTTCCTTTGGCATGGTAAAAGACTAATGTTTGTAAACTATTATCATCATCATCAATGCCTTGTCCCAACTATGTTAGGGTCGGCTACACGAATTCTGTTTCTCCATTTTGATCTTTCTTGAATCAAATTCTCATATAGGTTACACTTCTTTATATCTATATTTACTACCTCTATCTACGTCCTCTTTGACCTACATTTTCCACTTGGTAGATCATCAACCTTCATAGTCAAACTTTAATGCTTGTAAACTATATCAAAGATTATTATATATACTAATTGCTATTACCATTGGGTTGGTGTGGATGGTCTGTTAATCACGTGTATCTCTATATTGATCTGATTGAAGCTTCTATTAAATCCATTTTTATTGATTTTAATGAAGTCTTGAGAAGTGGGTTTTTGCAGAAATCCTATATAAGTAGTCTTTCAAGTTAAAGAGCTCTTGGCTCTTTCAGTACTATGAAGCTTGTTCATGTCATCTGAGGTATATAGTAGTTTGTCTTATGCTATGATGTATATCACTTAATTGTCCACTGTAGCTTTTTTTCCGGAATTAATGTGGTTAAAATAATTATAACTATCTCTGATTTCTGTTTCTTTTTACTATTTAATTATTGTAAAGTTTTAACTGCATCTAGGAAAGTACAGTGTGAGCTGAACCTTTTAGTGAGGTAATACGTTTTTTTGTCCTCTCTGTGCAATATATGGCAATATTGGTGCCCATCTACCAGGCCCAACTTTCAAACAGCAGCCCACCCTCTTCCTTAATGAGTATTGTAGCCAGTTGGGTAAAAAGTGTTAATATTAGATCCTAGTTATTTCTTATGTAGTATGTAGCAATTTAATCAGTTTCTTCCATGCAGTGGTGATGTAAGCATTGAGTTTGGCTTGTATATGTTTCACTTCTTATTACTTGGTGTAAACATTGAGTGTGGCCTGGAATGTTTCAATTCAGATTACCTGTATTTGACATTGTTCTTCGGCAAATTGTTTCTAGCACCGTAAAGTCCTGTTTGGATGAACAGTCTTCCCTAAGGACATTATAACTTTGAAAAAGTCTACATGGACCGAATTTTTGGGACCGATCCTTGGACCGGTCCCAAAGTTCGGTTCCAATATCAGGATTGATATTGGAACCGAACTTTGGGACCGGTCCAAGGATCGGTTCCAAATTCGATCCATGTAGCAGGTTTGCATAACTTTTGACATTTCAATAATACGAAGGCACGTGATTCTCTCCACTCTAGCTTATATGATAAATATAGTTCAACCCATCCACCGCTTCTCTTGCGTGGTTTTGCCCTATTTTTGGTAATATTTTCTTTAATAAAAGAAATTATTAATGATAAAAGTCTGTCTTTCTGTAATAATCATCTTTAACACGGCCTGAAATGATGGTCGTTGGAGACCTAGACTAAAAATTTATACCTTCGCCTGATCTTCTTCTTGCCAACTCGTTAGAATCAAGAAGCACGGTGGATGCATTTTAGATAACTTACCCTTTGTTTCAGGGCATTGTCAACATAGAATCTGCTTTGGACCTGCTCTTAAAGCCAGCATCCATGGTTATATTAATGAAGACCTCTGCTACACTGGGGTACGCAAAGATGTTGAGATGTTCCCAAAGTTTTCATCTCGTAGAGTTACAAAGGATGAGAGCTTTATATTAGACAGTGCAACCTTGATAGTCAAGGTGTCCTTTGGTTTTTCGTTTCTTTTTTTTCCCTTTTTTGTATTTCTAGAAATGAAATGGATGAATGTTGTAAGAGGTGAATGTGGTATATATGGATTTTCAAATAATGAAAGTCGTCCATTTTAGTTCAAATATATTTCAATTTGATGATTTTTTTTTATTATGAATGTATATGGATGTAAATGCTACAGGTTAGAGGTTTCTTTTTCTATTTTGTGATAAAAAAAAAACATACAGTGAGCCGCGGACAAAAAATGCCCATTACCGGCGGACAACAAAACCGCCAGTAAAAGCTCCCCATCAGCTGTGGATTAAAAAACTGTTCCCCCGCAAGAACTATCAATAGCAGCGGACATTATCTGCTTCCGCTGCTAATACCTAAATTTCCACCGCTAATAAGAAAAACAGGGCATATTTCTGGCTAAAACAAAAGAAAATTTTAGCAGGGGAGATTTGATACCAGCAGCGGATACTTTCCGCCACTGGTATTGCGTTTTAGCGGTGTATTTTTTGCGGCCACTCAAACCAATACCGACAGTAGCTATTCGTGGCTGTAATAATGGTGAACAATTTTCAGCCACTAGTACCAGTTTTAGCGGCAGATTTTGGTGTCCACTGTCCACTGCTAAAAGCAACTTTTCTTACAGTGATCCTATGGGACCATTAATCAATGATTATCCACTAGGCTATAATCTTTTGGCACTGTAATTGTCACATGAAGATTGCTTCAAAGTTGCTAGTAACATCATCAAATCTAATGGACATGACTGATGTAAGTATTTCCATAGCTTAAAGGGTCTACTCCAGAGCATCAAGAAATTCCGGATGCAAAGATTATCTAAAGGCGATATAGGCTTGTTTGGCAAATCTTATCTATATCAAATAGAACTATCGATAACAGATCTGTATATAATAGATCTATGTAGAATAGATATTTTATAAATAGACCGTTTGGTAAAATAAATAAACAGCTTGAAATAGACACCTTATTAATTTGACTGTTAACATTCTCCACAAATTTCTCAAGAAATATGAGGAATCAAGGCTCGAATTTGACCTCTTAGGCTTCTTAAGCATTTGAAAGAGGTTCAACGGTTTAGATCTTGCTAAAGGGACCCACATAAATCAAGAATTCATATTTAATGGTTTAGATTTTATCACAAATTTCTCAATAATGATGCATCATCAATGGCTGATATTTAATTCTATGGTTGTGTTAGATACTCTAAAGAGATTGAATGGTCTGGATTATTGGTTTAGACCCAATCATTGAGAAAAATGAGAAAAAACTAAACAACTTTGTCATCATGTGCAAACCTAGCATTTGAGACATAAGAGGATCAATGTTCCACAGTTTCTCAGGAATATCTCGAGATCCATAAGGAGTTAAGAGCTGATATTTGATATTAGTACCATTCTTAGGCTTCTTAAGCGGATCAATGGTTTTGATCTTGATTTAAATGCCCATAAAGTCCAAAAATCCACATATAAGGGTCCACATTTTTTTTTTCCACAAATATCTAGAGATCTGTAAATGATCAACGGTTCAAATTTGGTCGCCTGGCTGTTCTTAGGGTAATGAAGATTCTGAACGGTTCTGATCATCATTTAGGGCCACGAATGTTAAAAGAATAAAAAAAAGGTCTGCCAAAAAAAACATTGTAGCAGCATGGTCTGTCCGCTTCAGACACCGCAATCTGTGTCAAAAAGCACCATGTTTCAGCCCATATAAACTAGATTAAAAATGTCTGTTGTCTGGTTGAAACAGACATTTGATGTGCACCATCCAAACGGTCTAAATTTCTATAAAACATCTGTATCAAACCACTTTAATACATGTAGACCTTGAAACAAGAGATGCCAAACGGCACCATATTGTCATGAATCTTTTCATCTGATTAGATTTTGCAATGGCTGCCAAAACTCTCCTGGAGCCATGTAGCTACATATTGAGGTTCCAATTTTATTGTCCGTAATGTTGAAGGCTACATCCCGGCCAGAGGCAGCCACCAACATAACTGCTGCCATAGCTTTATTTACATATTTATTATTTTCTTTTAAAATCAGTCACACAACCAACTTACTATTTAGTAGAAAATAAAAAATAGTGTAGGCACATGGTACTTTGAAATGGACATTTGCATGAGAAAACGGACTATATTTTCAACATAAAATTTGTTGAGAGAACTACTTAAAAAAGGACTCTAGATTGTCATAAACCGAAAATAGGACACTAGTCGATATTGCACGGAAGTAGTTCCCTGTGACCACTTCCGTTTTTTTTATTAAAGAATTAAACGTGTGATAACGTCGTCGCTTAATATCCCATTTGAACGTGTGACGACATCGTCGCTTAATCGCTTAATCCCTATTTCCCCCTTTTTCCTCTCATCGTTTTCTCCCTTTCTCTGGCGGTTTCCTTTCCCCCTTTCCCCTTTCGTAGGCTAGTGCTTTCTCCCAAACCCATGGCCTTAGTCACATTTGAATGGGATATTAGAGTATGATGGGTTTTCAATTTGCAGAAGCTGGATGGGTTATGGTGTCTGCGTGTGTTGGAGAATATGAACGCAAGGTGGGGGTAAAGAGGGGCGCCTTATCATAGGGGACATTTGAATGTGACTCACTATTTTATTTCTTCCCTTTTATTAGTCTAAGAAATGGGGAAAGGGATCCGCCAGAGAAAGGGGGAAAACGATGAGAGGAAGAAGGGGAAAACGAGGTTTCAGGTAATTAAGTGACGACGTCGTCACATATTTAAATGGGATATTAAGCGACGACGTCGTCACACGTTTAAATCTTTAATAAAAAAAAAATGGATGTGGTCACAGGAAATCACTTCCGTGCAATATTGACTAGTGACCTATTTTTCGGTTAGTCACCATCTATAGTCCTTTTTGTTTTTGGTAATTTTCTCAAATTTGTACTTACATGTTATAACGGAACGTGACTCGAGGTGCGTTTTGGGCATTGAGGAGCTCTCGGTCCCACACGGGTAGAGGATGGAGGGGGCACTTGCACCCAGTCCCATTTCGATCACCGCGCGCATGAACTGGGCAGCACCAGTGCTGTCGCAGATGGCGTGGTTGAAACGGAGGCCGATAATGAAACCTCCGCACGTGAGATTAGTAAGCTGCACGCGTTATTAATAAGAGAAAGAGTTGAACAATATTTTTATACACTAATTTGATTTCAAGGAAGTCCAACATGCAGCAACATACAGAACAGATAATATTTGATCTGTTAGGATTTAAGGAGATGTAAGACTTATACTAATGTTCATAATATTAATGATCTTTATAACAAAATGAAAACTAGCTTGCATGTTCCGCCGAAATATATTAATGTGTTTTGTGTTTAAGGGGGTTTAAATCTAAGTGATATATTCCTTGCATCCAATAGAGACAGGCTTCACAAATTGTCACGTGTTTCATTTAAAAGTGTTCAAGTAAATGAGGATCAAGTCCTCTGCAGAACAGGAAAAACAAAAGAGAGAGCCATGCTAATCTTGTGATCCCTTTCACCTCAGAAAATGTTAAGATGCCGCCAGCAATTGTTCTAGATCTTGCCTGAAATCCATTCATATAGCCTAATCCATAGGTTTCAATTCATGACCTGTCACTAATACTGGTGTTCGATTCATTTAGTCGGAAATTAAGTCATAATATCACAACCTTTTTATTAAGTTTTGCTATTTTTAACATCTAAAATATTCTAAAGGTGCTTAAAATAAAAGGATGTGAATATTTCATTGAAGAAAGGGCTGAAATGAACCAATGTTTCGGGTGAAATAACAATATGGGCCCATATGTATAGAATCGGAATTATGTGAAGGTTTTCCTCATGGTGACCATGAGTGGACCAACGACGTCTTACCACGTCACCGTAAAGACACCACTGCCCATGCAGGCATCCCCCATGGTAACGTGGCCCCCATGGGGAGAACCGTATGACAATCCGGACTCATATGTATAGGTTTCCGCTTTGGCCACGAGTGCCTGAAAGTGGGTTTTATAAATATAGTGTGTAAAAGATACAAACACTTGCATCGGTGTTTCATGAGCAGAGTGTGGCCAGACTAATGTTTGTCCAAGCCGCTCGAGTTATTGGGTCTAATAATACGGCCAAGGCCAAGCAAGCATTATATGGACATAGGATTCAGCAATGGGCCTAAAGATTTAACGATAGGATTCAGCAATGGGCCTAAAGATTTAACGACCTCAAAAGCAAAGCTTTATATGAACATTGTTAAAGAAAGTATTTTTGTTGTCTCTACTCAAGTGTTAAGATTTTTGTAGGATTAATTAGGGGGCAGATTTAATATAGTATCAAAATCAACCAGCAGCGAGTTTTAATCACATAATGAAAAAAAACTCTAAAATACATGTTGCGAAATGTACGCCCCCACTGAGTTCTATTCGTTGGAGTGAGTTGAAAAATATTTCATATATACTAAAGTCAGCAGAGGAAATTTAATAGGATGTAATAACATTGGTTTCTTTAATTTCTTATAACCAATTTGAGTTTCGAGGTTACTAATTAGTAATCCTTTTTTTTATGGAATGACACATCCAGGGGCGGACCTAGGTCTGTGGGACCTGGGGCGGTCGCCCCAGGTCCAAAATTAAATCTAATAGAGTTGATTTTTTTGGGGTGGACCTAGGTTTGTGGGACCTAGGGCGACAAAAATTAAATCCAATAGTGTTTTTTTTTTTTTTTCTTTTTTAGAACCACGAAATTTGAATGGAGCTATGGAGTGGGGGTGGACTTAAGTTAGAGCAATCTTGGCAGTTGCCCCAGGTCGGAATTGAAATCCCTATAGAGTTGAATGGGCCTTGGACTATGCCTTACGTGTCTAAACTTGTCGCTCTACATATGTCTAAAGATAGCCCCACATATGTAAAGCTTTGTTGGTAAAAAAAAAAAAAAGAAAACAAAAAGGAAAAAAAAAAAAAAAAAAGAACATTGCGTCAACACACCACTCCCTCTTCTTCAACCTCTTATTTCCAAAATCCCTTCGCACCAATTATCGATCGTGCTCCTCGTCGCCAGTCCCTATATATGGTATAGACTATTGCATCTTTATCTACCAAACATATCTAGTATAATCCTTCTTAATCACTCTATCCCTAAATTTGAATGCTTAATCTCCAAATCTTAAACCCTGAATCCCCAAATCCTAATCCAAATCCTAAACCCTAAATCACCAAATCTAAGCGTATCAACAAACCCAAAGATGACTAAATCCATTTCTGTTATAATCTTTTCTTACCCCCACTAAAACTCAAAGATAAAATTTCACTCTCATTATCCAAAGGTTGGAGGCTTAAAAAAGTCAAAAGGGAAAGGATGAGTGTCCTCGAAATGTTCTTGTATATAGTTTTGTCTTACACACTCACTCACCTTAACTTATAGCGATCTCGTTTGGTTATTGGTTTTAACATATTGATTTAGTGAAACATGATAATGTGAGTTTCAATAGCTAAAATTAAGGTTAGAGTAGTTTTTTATCTATCTAATGATTTTTGGTACTTCCTATAAACATCTTAATTCCTAACCTCTTCATTATCTAATCTTCAATGATTATTATGCATTTAGTTGAGTTCCACGAGCTGTACAATTTCTAGAGAAAAACTTGTAGTTGCTATTTGGTAATGTGAAAAAGTTTAGCGAAGTGTAGCTTTTTCAAACATTAAGTTTAGTAGAATTTTCGCTCCGCCTAAATGAAAATTCTGAGTTCGCCGACGGACACATCCGAGTTCTTGTTAATCAAATCATCATCACATAATGCAGCGGATTATGGGAATTAGTTCCACCTAAAGGCTCAAACATCAAATCCAACCTTTATTTATTTCAAACATTTAATACTATAGATATTAATACAAAGATCAAGACGGGCTTCGACGCTTTATTTCATTTCCTAGGTGCTAGGTAGAGTGGTTGCACAAGCTTTCGATTCTAGAGTCTATGCAGCAACAGCTTCCCCTTGCTAGTACCATCGACCATGCTTTCGACCTCGATCGAGAACTTCTCCATTTCGGGTTCCGGCAAGCAAACAAGCGCTAGACGCCCATCCTCTCCTTTTCCGTTACGAAATGGAACGTAATGTGAGAGCATCCCAGGATTCTCTCCAACAACTGATTTAGAAGGCCCACTGTAAACAGGCGCTCCCCACCCGAAATCCAACAGCTCGGACCCGCCTCGCATCAGGTCCGACACAATCCACGTCCGCACCACCTTAAATGGTGGCCTTTCCTTCACCACCATCAGGTCCGCCACCGACTGCATATACTCTCGTGTTGCGTCGGCCTTCGCCTTCTTCACCAGCTCCACCGCGTACTCCACCGGGCTCTGACACAACTGCCCGGCCGGAGATACGGCAGCCGGAAAAGCCACCACGTTCCCATAGTACCCTGTTGGCAATGGGGAATTGTACTTGGCACGTGTATTGACGACGCATAGGACCCTCACTTCCTCATCAGGTGCCGGGGCGATGGCGGCGGTGCGGCAGCGCCACAGGCAGGCGGTGAGTAGCTCGAAGGTGGTGGTGCAGGAGCGGAGGTGGGGCGGAAGGAGGTTGCGGAGGGTTGCTATTTCTCTGGAGCCGAAGAAGAAGGAGCGTTGGAGCATCTGGTCGGCTGCCAGGAGGGAGGCGGCATTGGGGTGGTGCACCTCCTCCATGTACTCGTACTCTTGGTGGGCGCACGTGATACGAGGGGGTTGTCGGGCGTCCAGAAGCTCTCGCTGCCACACGGGTGTGATGGAGGGTGCACGTGCGCCAGTTATCATTTCGGCAACAGCTTGCATGAACTTGACAATGCCTGCGTTGTCACACATGACGTGGTTGAATCGGAGGCCCAGGATGAACCCCCCACACTTGAGATGAGTCAGCTGCATGCGTTAATGTTGAAAAAGTCAAACTTAAGCTTTTCAACTTTAGATTCTTTTGCTGTAATAAAAATATTTTAGAGAGTCTCTTTTTATTTATCTTTAGATGTGGTTGAATTTTTATTTTTTATTTTTTTATTTTTTATTTTTTGTAAAGACTTAAACTCATCCGGCAAAGACCAAGGAATAATATAGATCACATCTTTTACTTCTGTTTTAATATCATTAACATTTTTATTGAATCAAACTCATTAATTATGAAGAGGACTTCGTTTATTCTTTTAACTTAAGATTTGAATATAGCATACTATTAGATTAAGAAGAGGATGATTTTTGTGGTCATTTATTTCATAGAAAAATTACTAAAAACAATTTATGAAATTTGAAAATATATAAGGAGAAAACCATAAATAAAAGAACAAAATGAAAGGTATATTACTTGCTAATAAAAATAGGGGCTTTTAGCCGTAGGTCCTTTATCATTTGATTTTAAAGGCTAAGGTCCAAGATATCTTTTTTAAAGGCTAAGGTCCTTCATCATTTTATCTTTTAATTTGAAATTTCACCTCACTTTATTTTAATAATAAAATTACTAACTATGGATGGCTATGGCTGGAAATGTCAAATAAACGACCTTATCTTGTGTAAGCCTACAAGTGTCAATACATTTACGCTAGTATTCGAATGGTAAAAGAAAACGGCATGGCGTTTTATTTTATTTTCTTAAAGAGAAACTTCTGGATGGGTGCCGAAAGTCCCTGTGGTCTGGCTTTTATTCTGATATGTCTAAAAAAAAGAAGTGACCTTGAGCGGTGGACCCTGCGGCCTTTTTTCCACCACTAAACCGCCGTATTAGCCTAGACGGTCAATTAGAAGGCTAACATGGGAACTTCGCAGCTATTTGTGACCATGAGCAGGAAAAAAGAGCCTCGGCTAAAGATCATTATTTTTGCAGTCACCCCAAACTCCAATTAGGGTGAGATTAGCCCACATATGGAGTAAAGGAAACTCATGCAATTTGATTTACAATGAGCTCGACTGAATCTAAAAATATTAATTATGACTCAGACATGTGACAATGAACATATCACCATTGTCACCTGAATCAAGAGCAAGGGGCAGTCGACAATGCCTCCAGAGCCAGGAACATCATAAAGGAGCTCATCAATGCATGGGAATGGCGGCTGCGGAGCGTCACCCAACTGCTCGAGGCGGACATCTGCCTCGGCCACTATGAACAAGACACCTTCACCAGTGCACTCCACCACAAGTTTGCCACCAGGTCTGGCCCTTAGCCTACCCGCAAGCGGGTAGTAGAAGACGAGTGCCTCTGCAAGGCCCTTTTGAATCAGCTGAGAGAGGTTAAGCCCTCTCAGGGCCACATGGTTACGGTAAATCTGTACGCTTGGGGTCTGAAAACGGAGGCCCTCTTGGTCATCGATGTCCGACACGGGTTTGAATTCATGGGGTGTAGGCTTAGCAGGAGCTACCAGCACGGGTTGCTGTCTCCGAACATTGAACACTAGTGAGGAGGCCATGAAAGACGAAAGATAATCTAATCACTTTTCGGGTGGTTTTGATATTGTATTTACGCTTTTGAGGTTTCTGGATGAATTTATAGAGAGGAGGTGGTGTATTGGGTGACAGTGACACAATATATTAAATTCTTATAGGTATATGTCTCTTTCATTACATCTGTCTTTTGTACGATGTTTCAATAGGTAATGAAGTTTATACCCAAAAAAAAAAAAAAACCGGTCGAAATGAAGAAAGAACTTGTACCTCTAATCCAGTCCAATAGTAAGTTCTGCTTCCCTTTTGCTACCGCGTTTTAGAAGGCAACTAAGAAGGAACACGGTCATGTATATTCTGCACAAAATTTCCATTTGTAATTTTACATGGGTATCTTCGGTGGCAGCTCCACGAATTCAAGTAAGTGGGGCCAACAAAAGACTTATCTTTCGTGAATCGAATAAATTTATTTTTCCCTTTATCAACATCGGTCATTTACTTTCGATAATTCAATAAATATAATATAAAAATATCAAATAAACTATTTACGATAATCCGATAAAGATAATATTGAATTCTAAAAAAAAGAAATTTTAATACATTATTACTAATAGTTCTTAATCTAAAAAGAAAATCCAAATACATAAACTGCTACAGCTGCCCTTAACCGGTTTTCATGTATTGAAATCGTTGCATAATAGCTTCATTATTAACATTAGCAACCACATCCTTTTCAATATATGTGACCAAAAAAACCAATTTCTATACGATATCCTTTTCTGTTTTCACTAATTTTCTAATAATGTCACAAATTCCTTTAAGTTCTAAGAATTCGTTGCTAGAGTACATATCAGAAATGTAGGTCCATTAATTTTTTTTTATATTTTGGTAGACAATTGGCCCATCAACTTGGGCAATGAGTATTTTATGGGGACTTTTGTTCACTACAATAGCAATAAAGAAAATGTTTTAAGTTAGCTAATTAATGTGGGGGTGAAATTCTTAAATTGAGTGGGATCAAACTCAAAAATTTCTATGGGGTCAAACTCAGAATTTCAATTCATGACATAAGAATTAAATTTTATATATTTTTTCAGATCTCGGTGGGGTCAATTGACCCCACTGAAATCAATGAGAGCCGCCCATGAGTATCTCTTTCCGAACATGCAGTGTTCTCGCACGTTATTCACAAGTTTCATCTTGACCCCATAAGACTCAAATTCCAGCGTGAACTGGCGGCTGGACTATTCATCTGATCCATTACATTCCCATGCACTTTGAGAGAGCTCCACCTCACACCTTTCTCACCATGTCCTTTCAACCGATTTCATCATGTGGATTGTAAAGCTCCACATCTCTAACCAACCTTCATCGGTTGGCATGCAAAATGGAGCACGCATCATATTTATAATTCAATGCACGCCGACCTTCTAATATGGTCCGGAAGCAACAAACGTGGCCCACTGTAAGGGTCAAAAAAATTGGGTGAGAGAACTTCCGTTTAGGAATTAAAACCCGAGTGGTACCTCGTTATGAAACCCATTTGGATCCGTACTCTGAGTCAAAGTTTGAGATTACCTGATTTTTTAGAAGATTATGATTACGAGTCCTGTGCACGAATTTGGAGTTATATATTGGGTGTTACTCTCAATCCAAAAAGACAAAGACCTCTTAAGTTCTGAATTAGTAATCTAATTGAGAGAAATTTTCTCTAGAGGTTTTTTGAAGAGTTGTGCTGACAAATTTTCTAAAAGCGACAGATTCTTTTGTATCCTTTGTTGAAGATTATCTTCTTGTGTAGATGATTTGAGAAGTCAAGCATGTGTTTGACCTATTGCAATGAATGGTATGAAGTCGTTAAAGCGACCCAAGAAAACTTCATTCCTTAGGTATGAGATATCTAGGGAGGAAATCTGAGTTTCTTGTAGTTACGAGATTTATAGTGCTTGATTGTTAATCAAGTTCGGGTCTATAGTTTTACACCTAGTTAGGATTTTCCATGTTAAATCTACTGTCCTTGTAGTGTGTGTTTTTTGAGTTTATTTCTCGCTGCATAGCTTCTTATTTTTACATACTATTGGGCTGATTTATTGAGTGGACAAATATAAAAATCTCATACCCTAAACTTGCACCCACTCTTATCAATCATAGAAAAGTAGAAACGTGGTTCATATTGTTCAAAAATTTCATATTGACCACTCAAATCCCAGTGTGAACTTAGATGACTCTAGAGCCTTGCTGGACTCGGGATAATTCATGAAAAACTCATTGGGGGCGCATGGCCCTCCGTAAATTATAGAAAAACCCCCTTTGTTAGGTCAAGTTTTATTATTATGACACCCCAAGAAATTTTTTTTTTCATATAGAGGCCCGCAGAAGGAAAATCTTGTGGTTCCACCTAATACATTGAAGGCTTTTCTATGCTGAGTGGGAATCCTAGGCACACACCCAAGTACCGGTATATAGGCAAAAAGGAAATGAAAATCACTTTGGTGAAGATCCTATCCATCTATTTTATTTTATTGTTACTTTTGCTCTGGTATATTGGCACACGCCCTAGTACCCGTATGTAAATCCACATGTGCAAATACAAGTGCCCAATTCAAACAAAGTGTAAGCGATGATATTTCATAGACTAAAGATGAACTTGCAGTGAAAATGCAAAAGTTACCATGCAATTAAGATGAAAAAAAAAAAAAAAAAAAGACTCTTGGGCTGTTGATGGTAAGACTAGATTTGGTTTTGTTATGTGGATGAATGGCCCTATTGTTCTTATAGGTGTATTGATGGACTAAGGGTCTCTTTCTCTAATGAAAGCATGAGTGAGGATGATGTCCCTTGCTTCAAAGGAAGCGGAATGACGAGATTTTTCTGGTATTCAGGTTTTTGTCTAATGCGTTGGAGGTGATTTCATTAATGGAAGGCAGATTAGGCTATTATGCTTAATTATCATTTTAGACATTAGAACTTTGAGTAGTTCGTTATCCTTCATAGACTGTTTTCATGATATTCTTAGAAAGCTCAATGGAGGGGCTCATTCTTTGACTAAGTTTTGCTTCTCTCCTATGAAGTATTTGTGTTGGAGGTAATGGGCTGGGTAATATGGTTCCTCTATTATAATTTGGTTTTATTGTGTGGTGTCTCTTTTTCTTTTTTTTTTTTCTTGATATTGCTGTTTTTCTTTTTTCCAATGAAGTTGTTTTGCCTCAACAAAAAAGAATAACAAATTTATCTTGTGAGTGGTTGCTTATAATCATTGAACTCTAATTTAACGAAGATTACCATAAGAGCTATAAAACTGTCAGGGATATCAAATAAGTTAAATTCTCTAAATCATCCTCTTCCTTGTGTCTCCTTTCAAGTTTTCATATTTTGGAGCAACCTTTAATCGATCCAAATCATTCGGACACACAAGCTTTTCTAATTGCCACCTATCTAAATTTTACAATGTCCCAAACATTATTCGAAGTTAAATCTTATCAGAACAAAACTACGCAATGCTTCGTTAGTAAATTTTGTCAAGTTATAATTAAAGGTTATGATCATTTGATTGACTTCTCCCTCCCCATCAGCAGACCCTGTAGTGGTGGGACCCTCGTGCACTCCAATATATATATCCGGATCCCCTGTTTAGACCAAATTGGAAAACCCTGTTTGAACCAATGAGGGGGGTGACACATCGGAGGATGATGTTAAATCAACTGACAACTCATCTACTCTAATGAATTAAAAAAAAAAAAAAAGCATCTCCTCCACTTGTTGCCCCCCTCATTGGTCCAAACGGGAGATCCTGACTCATATATATGTGACTTAAATCATTTCTAACCATGCACCAATTGGTTGTCATGCATTAGGATGAGCGCCGTTAGAAGGGTCTTATTTGTTTGCAAGGGAAAATGTCTAGCGCTATGTAGTCCAGTCCAAAGCAATTGCACAATGTAAAACGGAAAAATTGATGCAAATCATGTGAGATTTCCTTAGATTCTGGTGGCCCACATGAAATGACTAGTGAACGCCTCTGATTTGATTGACAACACAACAAAGACTCCTCAAAAAGAGTCCTCATATGAGGCTTTACCCTATGGTGACCTTGAGCGGACCGTCATGTCACTATAGACAGCCCGACCTTCTATCCACGGTTACGTGACATGCCGTGATTAGTCTGCTCACCCCATGGGTAAACCCCTTGTAGGATCCCCATTCCCTCATAAACTTTCTTCTTTGCAGGTACCCCTCTGGTTTTAGCTTTGCCCGTCTATGGCTATGACAACTCCAAAAGAACAGCTATCAAATAATTGCAGCAATGGCTCCTTGCTTTTTACTTCCCCAACTGTATCTACATTCTACATTCCAACTTTCTAACAAAAAAACAAAAATCTATTTTCCAACTTACTAATACGTGTCTGTACGTCTCTACAGTTCTTCTCGTGTGTCTCATGCATCGAGTGTTCCTTTCCTGTCCTCGTGTCTCTGCTCTCTCGTGCCAAGGGTGATTACGTACGTCCATTCTTTCCTTTTCTGTGGCTGCGCCGAAGATTCATAAACGCAGTTCCGAATTTCAACTATCGGGTGCCGTACTGGGATTGCCCGGATGCTCTGTATCATCAACCAACCCCTGTGAAGCATTCATGGCAGGAGTTACTCTGCTGCTGATTGTGATGTGAGAGTGTGTGGTCTGGGATCTGCCGATGGTCACTCAAATTCATAAGAAATTGCCTTCTGTTAAATCTAAAGTCTCTAGAAGATTTAAAGAATAATTACTAGGGGGATACAAAATGAAAAACACCGAAAAAGTTGATACATTGTGGTATAGCCGTATAGAGTAGTTCTTTCTTTCTTTATCAGAATTTAGGGACAAAAAAAATTGGCTTTTTTTTTTTAATTTAACATAATTATTATGATTTTAAACTTGAGGTGGTATGTGTCTCTCAAAGTTTATTTAAAAAAAAAAAATTTATTTAATACCATTTCTATATGACAGTTTTTAGATTTATAAAGAAATTAAGTTCAATTTATGTGTGAAGGAATTCTTTTTAAGTTCAATTTATCTGTGAAGGAACTTTTTTTTTTTTTTTCTAATCTTGAAGTTATGATAATTGCGTCTTCAATATGTGTATTATTTATAAAGGCATATAACTAGCTAAATGACTTGTGCTTTACGTACAAAGATGTATCGAATCATCATTTACTAGTAAAAGTAAAACACAAAGGAAACGTTTATCAGGATATGCAAAAAATAATGTGTGAAAATTATTATTAAAATTATGAAATAGAGAGAAACAATAGCTTCCTGTGGTAAGCAAGGTCCTGAAACAAGCTCACATGCTTTGAAAGTTTAGATAACTCAGTAAAATGAGAAAATGCAGTGCCAAACTATATAACCCGTGAAGAGCGTAAAATAAGAGTAAAATTAAATTATCAGCATGTCTAATACTGAAAATCTAGGGCTGCTAGAGGCGCCTCACTTGTTGTGGGCGGGGACAATAAGGGGTTGATCCCTAATATCCTAAGTTGGATCTCCACTACCGTGCCACTGCTCTAATGTAGTAAAATAATAAGAGATTTTGACGTATAAATTCTCCTTAAATTCATATTTTTACAATTTTATGACCGGGACTCTGATACTGGACACGAGAGTCACTTTACTTTTTTTAAAGCTTTTTTGCCCCCACATAGATCTCATGATATCATGAGATCTATGAGTTTATGTAATACATTGCAAAATATATGCAGCAAGAAAATAACTTTAACCGAGGTATAATGGAAATACAAGAAGACTACTATTATCATTCAACCAAAGGTCGCTTCAATTAAACATCTGCCGTTGCTCCTTACTATTATTCTAAAGTACTTGCTTGTTACAATCTCTCTCTTTTTTTTTTTTTTTTTCTTTCTGTCCTTTCAGTATCCAAAATATTAATACAATAATTAACAAGATCTTATTTTTATTTTAAAACTTATTTTTAGTTTAATGATACTTTTCTAATAATATCTTCAAAAATGGTCGTACTATTTTCTTCGGTTGATATTATCCCAATAATGATATTTGCAGCATTCTACCCAGAACATTAAAATATAATTATTCATGCTATAACCTACAGATACATTAGACCTTCACCTGATCACCGACCCTAGTGAAGCCCGATTGAAACAGAAATTTGCATGGAATTTCCAATTTGGGTCAAGTCTTGAGTTGGACTTCAGTTTGGCTCTACTCAGACCTAATCTAGAGTTGAGTTGGGCCAATTGCTGATTAACCCGTCCAAATATCAGCCCTGACTCAAAAGTTTTCAAATATTAAAATCTAGGGTAAATTAGCCAAAAGTCCCCTGTACACAGTCTTCTAAGGCATGAAGGACAACAACTTTTTCTCTAATGTCTCTAATCCAGACAGCTGGAGATATTTTGGTGAAAGGTCCCTAATATGCCACGTCATATATTTTCATGACTAATTTGCCCCTTTCAACCCTCATTTCTAGGCCAAGGTCTCTCTTATTCTTTTTTGTCCCAGAGAAATCCTTCATTCTTCTTCTCTCTCATTTTCCATTTTTTGTTCGTTTCCATGGTTGTGGATTATCGTTGCAGAGCACATTTCGTCGCCACCATGACTTCCCGATTTTCTCTCTTTCATTTCTTCAAAGATGATAACGGTTTTACTTTCTCTTACTTGTTCATTTGAAGTCTCTTCCAAATCTATCTTTCTGTCTACAACTGATTTGAAAGAGAGCAGTTTGCTCTTTTTCTTGTTTTCCCTCTCTCTTTTCTCGATTGGATCATGGTCATCAAGTGTTCTTGTTTTGGATTTCGATTTTTATTAGAATCTGATTTTCCGTATTCTGTTTTTTGTTATCGCCGAGCTCTGATAAATTTTCCAGAATCTTTGATAAACTGGACAAAAAACTCAGATAAATTTGCCGAAACTCAGACAAATTTATCTGAATTTCTGGCAAAACTCAGATAAATTTATCTGAGTTTTGCCAGAACTCGGACAAATTTATCTGAGTTTCTGGCAGAACTCGGACAAATTTATCTGAGTTTCTGGCAGAACTCAGACAAATTTATCTGAGTTCTGCAGCCGGATTTTTTCTATTCTTGTTACAGAAAACATCACCGGACCAAAGGAAAACAGGTGACTTTAAACTTCCCTGTAATTGTTTGAAGATAATTCTCGCCCTGGATTGGATTAGTCATGTGTAGTTTAAAGAACTTTTAACAGTCAAAACGTTAAGGGAGCCATTTGTGTATTTTGCTTGTGATCTGTTGCAAGCGTTTTTTTTATGTCCATCTTCGAAAAACAGACATGGGATTCGCCATCAAGAAACATGGATTGGACAGCATGAAGGACCCCAAGTGCCCACAGGGTATGTACAATGTTAAGCCACACCTCCGCTGCTACCTCATTCGCCGTGGACGGTCGGCATCACCGCCGTTGTTGCTCGCCGCCGACTGCCACCATCCCGCTTGCGCTACGCCATCGCCGGAGAGGAAGAAGAAGACCGTTGCAGCAGTTGCCTCTAAGCCATTGATTTCTGTTACAGAACCCAGGAACAGAACCAAGAAGGAATAGGTTGGGTTCAGTTCTGAGTTTTGCTAAAACTCAGATAAATTTGTCTAAGGTCTACCTTTGCTGACCTGTACAGGGGTTTTTTTGTCTTTTTCACTGTCTAACTTTTATGAGAGGACTTTCGTCGGTACGATAAGTTATTGTGGACCTTAGCCTTAAAAATCAAATGTTCAGGGACCTCCACCCAAAATCCCCTAAAATCTAAGGGGCTGTTAATTGGCATGCGGTGAGTTGTCTCATAATGTACTTTATCTATCTGATCAGATGCGGATAAAGATGAGGTTGAGCGTTGACAGGCTTGAACTCAATCTCGCGAAACAGGCAAGGCTCAAATTAAGTGTGAACCGGATCACCTTTTTGAACCAAATAAATTTGGGTGTCACATGGGAGGAGATGTCAAATCCCATTTCTTCCCACATGCGGCACCCACTGATTGGTCCAAAGAGGGATCCGGATCCGGATCCGGATCCGGATCCAATTAAGTGAGGTCAATGAAACTCGAACACCACATGATTTAAGCAAGCTTGATCCCAAGTCAAAATGACTAGACATATGAGACAAGTGCTGTTAACTAAATCATTAAAAATGACTAGACAAATGAGATATGAGTCTCTGTCAATGTCGGTCACTGAGTCACTCCAATTCTCTAGCTCAGGCCATCCATTGCCAAGCGGAGCTAAACAGTGCCGAGATTAAGCTCGCCTTGCGGGGCAATTGAGCGAAACCAATATCACGTACAATTGTTGAGCTCGAGTCAAGATCATGTCCAAGCCCTACCATGTCAAGATAAGCTGGCTCGCAAGCTAGCTCCTGTTGGTGAAGCTTTTTACTTATGATCGAATCCATCTGCTCTAAGACCGGGCTTCAACGGTGAACGTTTAGGGGCTCGCGATCTTTAGATTGGTGTACTCGATCAATCAAGTCAAAAGTATGCCAAAAATAATAATCTACGAAACGGAAATAAAATCACAAAGCACACACCACAAAGACACCAAATTTAAGGTGAAAAACCTCCGGATGAAAAATCACCAATTTGAACTGAAACAAATCAAACACTATGAATCTCGCAATTACAAAAAACTCAGATTTCCTCCCCAGATATCCTCTATCTGAAGTTACCTTTTGTCGCTTCACGCTTCAACGACTTCACAGCGTTGATTGCAACAGATTCAATCAAGCGCTTGACTCCTTAATTCTTCTATACAAGAAGATGACCTTCTACAAGGAATGCAAAAGAAGCTAGCTCTTTTGAGTACTTCGCACATCTCTTCGATAATTCTCTAGAGAATATTTTTCTCAATTAGATCACTAATTCAGAACTTCAGAGATGATCTGTGTATATTTGGGTTGTGAGAAACACCTAATTTATAGCCCCAAATTTGTGCTTAAGACTCATAATAATAACCTACTTAGAAAAGAGAGTCCATCTCAAACTTTCACTCAGAGTTCAGATCAAACTGGGTAGTCTGTCACTCTTGCTATAGCGAGCTGCACTACAAAAAGTTGGTTTTTAGTGGCGACGTTTTTAGCCGCAGTCTAATTTTCGCCCCTAAAACCCCATTTTAGTGGCAAAAACTTGATGTTGCCATTGAAGGTATTATAATGCCCACATTTAGTGGCAACTTATATGTTGCAGCTAAATTTCGTCACTAATTCCTTGGCGGGAATTTTTGGCGCCATGGGATTCTGGAGGGAAAGAGATTTAGTGGCAAGTTTTAATTCATCGTCACTAATGGTATACGGTTTTAATGACAACTATTTATGATCGCCACAAATTTCTTAGATTCTTACATTTAGCCGCGGTATATTTTTTGCCACTGTTTGTTTTATTTTTTGTGGCTACTTTATATTGCCACTAAAGATATATCACAAGAAAGTCGACTTTTAATGGCAATATTTTTTGCCATAATTTAATTTCTGCCACTAAAAACTCACCTTTAGTGGCGATGCTTGATTTTGGCACTAAAGGTATTACGTGATCACATTTATTGGCAACTTATATGTTATAGCTAAAGGTCATTTTGGAGGGAAAGGACATTTAGTGGCGAGTTTTCTTTTTTGCCACTAATAGTCTAGGAGTTTAGTGGCAACTTTTTATTTTCGTGGCTAATTGCTTAGTTGTCTTATTTTCACCCCCTTTTGCAGCGACTTTCTATTGCCACTAAAAAAATATTATATGAAAGCTGGCTTTCAGTGTTACATTTTTAGCCACAATTTTATCTTTGCCACAAAAGACTCACTTTAGTGAAGTTATTATAGTGATCACATTTAGTGGCAACTCATATGCCGTGGCTAAAGGTTATTTTGGAGGGGAAAGAGAATTGGTAGCGAGTTTTAATCTTTCACCATTAATGTGGTCTAGAAGTCTAGGAGTTTAGCAACAACCTTTTTTTCATAGCTAATTTCTTATGTGTCTTACTTTTAACTATACTTTTTTTTTTTATGGGGCATCTTCAAATTTTACTTTGAATGGGGTGGCTCGCATTGCATAATTGATCATACACTATTAAAGATGCCAACAAAGTCTTCTAGCATAATCAATGATTCTTAAAATCAAGTTGGGTTGAGATTTGAGCTAAAAAATATACTGATGAGCAAAATTAAGGGCATCAGTAGACTACGCGTGTGACTGAAATACGTGCAGAGCTCCATTATGAATCAACCATCTTTCTTACGCTAAGGTATGGATGAGAATCACAGTATTGGTTGATCCCAACAAATAACACCATTACGGTATCGACCACATAATGTTTTATATCCAACGCAGTCGTTGTCGCATGAAATGATATTACCCCAAAAAAATTTGAAAAAATATTCAAAGTAATCCATAACATTATGAAATGCTAGAGAATCATGTTGATTTCCATTAGTAACAACTGTAAAGTAAGATATTGGCCCCTAAATCATATCATGCGGTATCATTGTTTAATCTTTATCAATTTAATATGCTCATATTATAATTTTTTCTGGTCTTCTTTTTAATTTACAGATCAATTATATAGCCCACATTGACTACAGATCTATTTGAGGGCTTATTAGGGAGGCATTTACTATAAGTGATTTAAGTTTTTTTATAAGTAGGTTCTATTACTGGGGTGTAGGTCAAGAAACAATTTCAATACCTGATGGGATTTTTTGATTAGATTAACTACTATAAAGCATTTGAATTTTACCTTTTATATTTATAATTCAGGTGACTTAATAAGTGAGAAATCCGATGGGCTCAATTTTAGTTCGATTAAAATTTGTTGAGGACCGACATCAAGAGGAGGCATTTATTTTTAATGAATTATATTTTTATAAGTAGGCTTACTATAAAATTTCTCAATTAAAAAAAATACCTTGGGTCCATTAGATAAAAGAGGGGGATTCTCCAAGGACTTGGTCCTACCATCATATATATTTTTTATTCATATGGCTTAAAAGTGATAAATTTGATGGACTCAATTTTAGTTTAATTAAAATTTGTTTAGGGTATCAAGAGGAGGCATTTATTTTTGGGAGGTGCTCTAGTGAGAGACACTCTCACTAAATTGGTGAGAGATGGGTGGGGGCCCTCACATTTAAGTTGGAGATCCTTGCATTTAAATTGGTGAGAGTGGATATGGAAGTGAGGGCCCCCACCCAACTCTTATAAACTTGGTGAGAGTGTCTCTCATAGGAGCACCTCCCTTTATTTTTAATGGCTCATATTTTTTTCAATGGGCCCATAGGGTAAAGTATTTCTATTAACAAAATAACTTTGGTTCACTAAATTAAATAAGGGTGAATTCTAGGACTTCGGTCTCCTACTCCTATCATGTTTTCATTACTCAATTAGTAAGTCCCGCGCCCTAAACTGATTCCTTCCCGCCATCGATTTTATTCTCTAATCTAATCGTAGAAAGAGAACCCTCTCTGTTTCTGTCTCTCTCGCCATTCCAAAACGCAGTAGGGGAAAAACTCTCTCGGTCTCGGTCTGGATTTCGGTCTCTGTCTCTCTCTCTCCGATCTAAAGCTGCGGTGCCCGGGTATCCTCCTCAGAGATCCGAACCCTCTCTCTATCTCGGTAACCCCTTCCCTGTATAACTCTTCTTTTGTTTTTGTGATCCCCTCTCTATCTTAGTAACCCTCTCTCCCTTTCTCTTTGAATTTGGATTCTCTCCAACATCAACACAAAAGAATTGAGGATCTGCTTAAAAAAAATTGTAACATATTTCTTGTTCTATTTGTGAGGGTTTCGGGTTTGTTTTTTAGAGGTTTTCTCACTTTGGGATTTACACTTGTTTGGGTTTTTCTCTTTAATGGGGTTTGATATGGAACTGGGAATTACGATTTGAGTTGCTGTAGTTCTTTTTTGTTTCATATTGTTGTGATGTGACTGTTTCTTGCTTATATGTTCAAGAATTGCATTCGTTGTTCAAGAACAATTGAGCTTTTTGGTGTTGCAATTCATGAACTAGGGCTTAGTTTCTGTTATAATGTATAAGTTAGAATTGGCTAATTGTTTGATTCAAAGGTGAATATATGACACTAAAATATTTTAATATCCCAGTACAGAGTTTGATATTGAATCTTGTAATACCTAGTGCCTTTGGAATTGGATTGTTACCAATATGATAGTGTATAATATTTATGTATTGAGAATCTATAATATTAATACTATCCAGTGACTCCAAAACCTATAGAAAGATTGAATTTTTCTTGTTCTAGTCCTCTTTATATAATTATACTATGTATCAATTTTGCATATATCCTATAAAAAATATATGCTGTTGCCCTATTTTTTTGGATTGGTTCTCATGCTGTTGTCCTGTTAAACCAATTCATGTTTCACTGCTAATACAAATCCATCAGTCCCATTCAGTCCATTAAACATTTTTAAACTTCCAAGCCTAAATCCTAGAAAAAGGAAAATCTTGGTGGTTTTTTTTTTTGCTGAGATTTTCTAATGAAGTCTGTATTTTGTTAGAAATTAAAGAAACCTTACTTTTCATTATTTCAATAGCTACTTCCTATTAAGTGCTTGTCATGTACTCAAATAACATAGTGCTTTGTTGTCATAGTGTAGCAAGGATCATAGTGCTTGTCATGTACTCAACAAAGAACTATGAGAACTTCCTTTGTTTGAGTACTTTAATTGAGAACATAGTGCTTGTCATGTACTTTTCATTGAAGTGCATAGTGGATCATATATGAAAATTGAAGTGCCTGGGAACTTTTCATTCTCAGCACGTTGTTTTCTCTTGGCATTGCATTGGTGTGCAGAAGATTTCTATTTTCCTCAAAAGCAGAGATAAAATTTTCTAAAAGGGATGTCAGACTTGCAGGGGGTATATTGCATTGGTGGGCTACTTTCATAATTGAAGAAGCTGTTTAAGCTTTACCAATAATCCAACTCTGCATTTTTTTTTTCACCAAATCATTTCACTAACTGCAATGTTTTGAAATATTTGAGCAGCATGCCATTGCTGGCCAACACACTCTGGTTTTCTATACAGCAGAACATTTTGGCAGGCTCTAATTTCTTTGAGGTTGGCTCAACTTTATGTAAGTGCCAGACATTATGCCAGGCGGCACAAACTTTGCACTGACCACCACTTAAAACACTCTTCACAAGTTCTCCAACAAAATGTCATTTTGTTCCACTCCACTGTGCACCAATAGAGACTCGAACAGAACTCTGCTCTGCTATTTGAAAGGGCAGAGCATATACCAATCCAGCTACTAACAGCTAGTTGTTTTATAAGGAAAATTTCAAAATAATATACCAACCTCAGTGCGTGATATCAAAATTCAACAAGAAGGGGCATTCATGCTGGAGCTTCTTTCTGATCAGATGGAATAATATTCACTAAGAATCATTGAAGCATATGATGAATCTGTTGAAATGGATATCTGTACAAGATGTATAGCATCATTCGTCATGTTAACTGCATCCAAATTGCTCTGTGATTGAAACCCATAATTCTCATGCGTAGAAGACTGATTGTGGTTGATGCTAACATGGTTACTTGAATTCCTTCCCAAACCAATCCAATGCTTACATTGCATGCCATGAATGTAATTTGGGTAGAGAAAAGCTTATCTTTTAGTTGCACCCATATTGGTTCTTCTAGGTAACTCTTCGAGAGGAAAATGAAGAAGAAAGAATTGATAAGGAAGGATAATGTCTAGATATTCAAACTGGTCTCATATTGTGTCTTTCAGATGAATATGGAGACTGGTGCATCTAAACAAAAAAACAGGAACTCTTTTTGATAAGTTTCTCATGATTTGTGTTGAAGAATACATTTTTAAACTTGACTAGTTATATGTATGTCTCAATTTGTAAGTATATTATTCATCTCTTACACTCCATGTTACTTGTAAGTATACCCTTACAAGTAAATAGAAAACAATGTAAGTGTATTTGGCTGAGATCTTGACAGATAATTTCCCCTATCCTTAAAACAGGACAGCCTGGGAAACCACTATCATGAGTCCATGACCAGGAGCATTTAGGATCTAATGAATAATTCAAAGGCTTTTTCAGATATTCATCCTGTTAGAAAAGAATTGCCTGGGTTTGATTGTTATCGGTTATGTTGATTGATGGCAGGAAAGAGGAAGGAGGACAAGTCAGGCCACCACCCCTTTTCCATGAAAAAAGTGAGAAAAGTATAAACACTTTTCTGCACAAGAAGTACCACATTTGGTGTAGTTGCTATTCTGGCAATAAGAAAGAAAAAAAATGAATTAAGATTTTTCTTGATTCCAAGGAAAAAAAAAAGGACATTTCAGATGGGGAGGGTCAAAACGGGTTTTAATGAAATGCGGAAAAGGTCTTCTGGAGAACCGGTTTTCTGCAGTGCCACACAAACGTGCCGTGAATCTTTATTTTTCATTTGTTGGTACCCATGATCTCGAGCTGATAGGTACTTAAACGTACTGGCCACCCTCTCATCACCACTATCACCCTGGATATGTGTGATCCAGTGGATTGACCTGGAGTTAACCGATTACTGATCATGGAAGTCTAGTCAAATATGGTTTAGACCTACACTCAAATTGATCTGTATGTAGGTTAACCAAACCTAAACCGTTTCCAAGTTCTCAAAACTCTACCCAATTGAATTGATAATAGGGTTATGTTCAGTCGGGTAGGGATGGCCATCCGATGTATTTGTCTACATTAGATATTGGGAAATTTAACAAAATGCCCCATTTTACCAGCACATCTCTTGAATGTTTAGTCGCGTACCTGGTTATGGATGCTTAGAGTGTGGAACTTAACTTTTTCATGTTATTGATGTATGTGGGATATTATGTTTGTGATGCTTTATTTACTTTCTTTTTCCGTGAATGTTTAGTTGTGTAGCTAGCTATGGATGCTTAGAGTGTGGGACTTAACTTTTTCATGTTATTGATGTATGTGGGATATTATGTTTGTGATACTTTATTTACTTTTTTTTCCTCTTATGTTTTTTTACTGCTGATCAAAGGAGGAGATGGAAAAAAAAAAAAAAAAAAAAAAAAAAAAAACAGAGATGGGCACTTTCCTCACTCTTTGGTTTGTAACTATGCAACAATGAGTGACTAATTTTCTTATAAGCATTTCATTTAATCAAATTGTTAGAGGGAAATAAAGGTAGATGAACAATTTGATTTTTGTCTGACTGGGTTCAAACACTACTGTACTTGTCTTCATTTAGCTTTCACTGGACTGTGCTAAGGTCTATATTTATGTGGTCCCAATTCAAGTTTCATGTGGCAGAGTCATTCAAGTTAATTTCATGTGGCAGAGTCCATTGGTACCAATATATACCCATTTTTTCAATATATTTTTTGAGAGTTTGGGAGTTATAGAGTGTCAAATCTTTTATTTCTAAATTCTGAGCACATAAAAAAATATATGTAGGTTTGAGAGGTGCTCTGTTTTGCTCCCCTGCTGAGTTCTGCGAGCTGTGAGGCAGAAGGAATCTTCAGAATTGATGCAGATAACAGCCAAGCGGAGTATGTCAGAGACCAACTAAACAAGGGAATCTTACCGCGGAGTGTTGATTTGCATTGTCTGGCAGGTCTGATTAAGGTATTTGTCGAAATTGAAAAACTCCACCCTAGAAACTTATTGATTTATCTTCCAACCATTTATAAATATATGTTCACATAGAACAAAATCATTTAATAATTTGTTATAGTTTCTTTAACAGCAGAGTGCTAGTCACCTGCAAACATGGTTGAAATAATGGCCCAGTATGCATTGTGTGCTGGCCATAGCCAATATGATAGTTTGATGTGCATTGGCCACATAAAAAATGTACCTGCCAACCAAAACAGTGTATATGTTGGTTCTGTATAAACTTTTGAAGTAAATACTAATGTCTTTCTTCATTGCTTTTTATTCTTTTTCCCTGGGATAGAAGTTGAGGGGATTAAAGTGAGGACAAGTTGAGCTCGAGATTGATTCCTTAAGCAGGACCCAAGGTCAAGCTGCGGATCAGGTAGTTGAGCTCAAGCTCGGCTTGTTTATTCCACTCCCCTAGGTTGGATGAGTTGAAATTTTCACTCCAGTTGGATGATTGTTACCATTTATTTAGGGGCCTTGAAAACAAATTGTTAACATTTACACTTTTTCCTTGTTAAATGTGTAAAATTGGTGAGTTATTTATTGCATTTCAGCCATTGTAAGTTTATGTTTTTTTTTTTTTTTTTCGCTGGGACATGTTTTTTCACTTCTCATATGGGACACATGCTACTAAATTGTAAAGGGAGTGAGTTTAGTAATTATACATGCATTAAATTTCTTAGTAGAAAGACTTTTACATATAAATCTTGGCAATTTTTGTAAATTCTTCTGCATGTGGAAGCAGATGGTCTGAAGGCTTGGCACAGACATGGCACATTAGTAAGATGAAATTGATGCATGTTGATTTAGTTGATATATAGATAAATACTCTGTGTTGTTGAACAAAAAAAGAAACCCTGTTTAACAACATGAAGAAGTTGGCTGTTCGGTTGGGTTGATGACCTGTGGTAGGTTCTTCCTTCATCTATATTAAATAATGCCCCCAGGATTCCATTTAAATTCTTCCAAGAGCTTCCATGGGTTTTTGCCTATTCTGTTCTTGTGGTTCTCCAAGAGCATCCGTGATTTTACCATAGTGTTTAGGGCCTGTTTGGTAATTTACTTTTATAAAATAAAGTGGAGTGAAGTGAAATAAAAAGAATGAATAAAATATAAGTGAGTTATGATGGTATTTTATTTTTAGTTGTTTGGGATGGAATATTTTTGACTTTTTGTATGGGGAAATGGAGTTTTTTTGTCTTTTAGTGAGGAAATGTAGTTGCTTTTTGACTTTTTTTGGAAAAGATGGAGGGAATTTTGGTAAAATGTGCTTTTGATGAGATGTTTAACTTGACTTCACTTCACTTGACTATATTAGTAAAATTACCAAACGGGCCAGGGTCTTGGCCTGTTATCTTTGAGGTTTTCTAAGCCAATGTTTTTTGAAAGCACATTCTTGTCGTGAATGGTTAATAAGTATACTACTACGGCAAGCTAATTCGGCATGACACTTGCTTAGTCTGCTAAGCCATCCAGCTCTTAAAATAGGATGATGTTGCAATTATGGGTGTAAACATCTGCTTAATTTTATTCCCAACATCTTGAATTGATTTTTATGGATGTGTCGGCAATATGGCTGAGAATGCCATATTTGATATTTTGACCTCCATGATTCTGAATTTAGTCATGAAAGCTTCATTATGTATCCTTTCAGAAAATCAACTCCCTTGTGTTCATCTTGCTGCTTCTTTGATCTTATCAGAAGATAAACCTTTAGCGAGGGGCTGCTAATGAGCTGCGCCAGGTTTGTCAAATGCCTTTCCAAGCCCAGCCAGGTTCGTCAAATGCCTTTCCAAGCCCAGCCTTTCTGGATATTGGGATTCAGGCTTGATTTAACGTGGGTCCGGCCTACAATAAAAATGGTAAGACTAACCATAACGACTTCCAAAATATCAATGTAGATTGTAATTAACACATGCAAAAAAAAAAAAAAAAAAAAAAAAAGAAAGAAAAGTAACCTACTTGAAGGCCTCCTAGAGAATACAAGTGCTTCTGCATCAAGAGTAGAATTGTTGGCACACTGTTCCCTCTCTGGTTGTAAGAACACTGCATTGAAGTGGCAGAAACTCCAAATACTCTCACACAGCATGCAAGATAACTGAATAAGGATTGTACATTGAAAAACAAAAAAACAAAGAAGAAGAAGAAGAAAGAAAGAAAGACAGGTAAGAAACAGATTTACAAGCCCATTGCAAAATGCAAAACAACAAACCAAAATATTGTAATAATAAAAGTAACTAACTAAATCATACCAAGCAGGTAAATTCTTATCTGAGAAGTCAAGAAGAAGCTGACAAACAGTCTAAGATTCCTGAATATTAGTATATGTTCAATATTTAGCATCAGACAGGACAAGACAATATATATATATATATATATATTTTGAAGAATATGAAATAATAACAATTTAAGTACAATATATGATACTTAAAGAGTAATACTTCTAATTCTTGTTGTATTAGGTTCTTATAACTGTGCTCATAGTGAGTTTTCCATACTTCTGTCCTACGAAACATCTAAGAGGAATGCCATAGAAAGATCTATCTATAGAAATGCTTCAGAAGATTACTAGTCCTGTTATACTTTCTTTTTTTTGGTAAAATAATCCTGTTATACTTAAAATTCTTGAAAGAATACAGTCTAACAAAAGTATAACAGCATAGAGAAAATGTTTTAAGTAAAACCCGTAGAGCTAAAGCTGAATCATATGTTTTGAATAGAGTACAGGTGTCCGTGTATTCAATATTTTGGGAAATGGGGTGCATATCCATATTCCATTGTCCACATGGGTCCACAACAGCATAAACTTAGCCAGAACAGTTGCAGTTTTTCTTTTTATTTATAAATATGTTGCAGAGAGGCAAAAGCACCATTCAATATGGTAAAGGTTTGGACTCATCATGGATCAAGCAACCTGGATCCATCTAAGCCTGGTTAGATTGGTGTGCTTTTAGGCCCATGGGATGGGTCAACCTCTCTCTCCACACCATGTATTCATACAAATGTGGGAGAGATCAAGAAGATGCTGGCATCTGCTTCACCAGTCAAGCATGAGCTTTGTGTGGTGTTCGTGTGCGGAGTGTGGTTTCCTGTTGCCACTCTCTCTATGCAGGCTGTCTGTCTTTTAGTTTGCTACTCTCTGCTTTTGCTGGCCGTGCAGTGTTCTGAGTGGCTGTGGAGTGCTAGTAAGTCATCAAGTTCTAAGCTGCAGTGTAGTGGCCTGTTAAGCTGCATTGGTCTTGTCCTGCTGCCTTGTTCTGGTGCTCTCAGCTGCAGTGCAGGGTGGTGTTTTTGGAATCCTTTCTACGTTTTGAAGTGCATGTTCTTGCCCTCAGAGGTTTTCTGTTTCTTCTCTGGTTCATGTTTTGCTCTTCAGTGGTCTTGAGTTGTTGTGTTGCTGCTGGTAGGGTGCTGAGTCTGTCCTTGGGGTTCTTTTGTCTTCTGCCCCCACTTGTTCTGTGTCCTCTCTTTTGGTAAGTTTGCTCTTTGGGTTGGTGTTTTTTTGGAAGCCTCCCATTGTTGCTCTCTCTTTGTTTTTTGGGGGGGCTTTCCCCTTTTCCCTCTCTTTCCTTAATATAAATTTTCCTTTAAGCGAAAAAAAAAAAAAAAAAAAAAAAAAAAAGAAGAAGAAGAAGAAGAAGAAGAAGAAGAAGAAGAAAAATTATGGGCACTTAATCGAATTGCTCACCCAAATTATAGAACAAAATTGATTCATCATTTCTTGATACTATATCCAATCTATGCATGGTTGGGCACAACACAAACTCAATTAAATTATATAGAATTACATTTTGCCCAGATCAAAAACATTATGGACTCCCTCTACCAATAGCTTATAATATGTTCATTATCATTCTTGATGAATAAATACATTAAGGAAAGCTTATTTTTCATGCTCATATATTATTCCTTCTTTGATGTAAGACGTGCTTGATATGTATGTATATATGCTTAATGAATAATCAATTTAATGCAAAGTGTTGTAGGATAGATCATTGAAATGGCCAATAGAGGTTAAGGTGGAGGTAAACGAGGAGGAGCTCGGGCAAGCTAGTCCTCATAGAAACGACAACCTACATTAGAGGTAGGACCTTCAGACCCCACACAGGTTGAGTCATTTGTTCGAGATGAGGTGGTCGTCGACAACGCCGGTATGTTTAACAACCATTTTAAATTATGCATGTACTTTTTTTTATGGTTTATGCAATAATATATAATTTTGTGTTGATGAAAGCTAATAAATTTAATTGTACTTTGAGTGAATAGGGCCATGTGTGTCTAGGAAGAGAGGACGAGGGAAGACTAGGGGTATTACACTTACAAAGAGGAGGCGTGATGGGGAAAAGCTAGTGGTAGACATTCCACCAAACCTGATGCAAGTTGTAGGAAAAAAATGCTCAAGCATTAATAACTGAGTGTGGCATTATTGTCAGACAAATGGCCCCACTCTGATTTCCCAAATGAAAGACAATCCCAGATGACGAGAAGACTAAGATGTGGCAAGCTACACAAGTTAGTGCATGTTTGGCATCTCTATTTCAAGCCTCTATTTCTCTAAATGTCTAAATCAGACAGAGGTTTGAACAATTAGAGCGTTTGGCACAAGATTCTAGACTCTGTCCAGTTTAGACATTTAGAGGCAAATCCTCTAAAATCCAAATGCTCCAAAAGTGGGCAGATGAGAAATAGAGCTTTTGAGTCTTAAAATATAGAGGCGAGGTCCTTAAAATAGATTTATGCGTTACCAAACGCGTTTTTTTTTATTCTAGCCTCTTTTTTTTATGGCTCTTTTTTTAATGGCTCTATTTTAGATGGATCTATAAAAAAATGAGTAGAGATACCAAACAAGCCCTTAGTCATTTGAAATAAGAAGCTTATATGTTCGAGAAATTTTATGTAGATTTGATGTTACTAACTTACATCTATGTTTACTTACTCATACAATAATGCGCAACAAAAGTTTACTCTCCAAGATGAACCCCATATCAAGGAAGCTGTGTATCAACAGCTAAATCGCCAATATATGGATTATCGACACATGTTGCATAAGGATTATTATTGCAAGTATGGTACCGATGATATGAGACTGGATAATCCCTCTTCGTGTGTGAGCAACAATGATTGGGTTGATTTTGTTAAGTATTTTGGATCTAAGGACTTTAAGGTATGCATGTTAATTAAGTTATATTGTCTGCCATTTTAATCTATCTATCATACATGTATTGCTTATAATTTATGGTATCTGAATGCAGAAAATGAGTACTGAAAATAAGGAGAACCGGGAAAAAGCAGAAAATCGGCCATGTTGCTGGGATGAAGGCTTTTGCTCGAATCAGCTATGATAGTGTAAACTTCTCTCATAATGTTTCTGGGAATTTATTATTATAAATATTATTTATGTTAACTTGTATAATGACAATGTAATCTTGAGACGGGGGACGAGCCTTCTCAGAGTAGCTTTTGGTTCACTACCCGGTATAGCATGAAGAAAAAAGTTTGGGTGGATTCGACTTCACAAAAAGTCTATGTAACTTATTGTTCTCTTCTCTATTTTCTTATCAATCTTCTTATATTATATATAATACTAAATTGATAAATAATAACAATTGGTTTTTGAATGTAGGAGGAGCTTAAGAGATTAGAGTCTCAGCCACCAGAGGAGGGCACTCCTCCCATGACTGAGGACCAGAGGTTTGAGACAGTGCTTGGACTAGAGCGATCAGGATATATACGTGGTTGTGGGGCTGGACCACAAGACCTCTACAGTTGGCCAGCGAATCCATGCGCAGCTAGAGAGAATGAGGAGTTTAGGAGGTGAGTTGAGGCGGATACAAGGCGCTTGGAGTTGTTGGAAAAGGAGAATAGTGAGATGGCTTCGCGAATGGAGTCCTTAGAGTCCCAACTAGCCTCGCAGCAAACACAAGTGCAAGCTCAGGGGCAGGCAGCGCTTCAGTCTCAAGCAGAATCGTAACAGATACAGGTGCATGTTCAGGTGCAAGCTGCGTTATAGTCTCAGCTTAACATCCTCTTCCAGTAGTTCAAGGAGTCAGGCCAAATTCCAATGTGATGCATAACTACTCAAAGGTCGGATGATAATGATTTTTTTATTTTATTTATATTCTTTCTATGCAGATGTAAATTTTACTCTTGCTACTCAAGTACCTTAGAACTTTATGTTTTTAAATTTGAGGTTATTTTTTAATACTTGATGGTGATGAAGTTTTCATTTTCTCATATTATATAAGCAGGTTCATGAAAATTTGAAAGGGGATCAATAAATTAATTTTATTCTTCCTTTTAATTAATTTTAACCTTTTAGTTGCGGGAACAAGTCGTCGGTAGAACTATTATACTTAATACCTTTAGTGATGACTTGTTGTAGCTGAAAGTAAAACGTTTAGTTGTGATTGCAAGTCGCCACTATCGCAGCTAAAATTTAAATATTTAGCCGCGATAATAAATTGCCACTAAAATTACTATACACTACTTTTAGTGGCAACTTATAATTGCCGTTAAAATTAAACTTTTAGCCGCGACTTAAGATCGCCCCTAAACCCCTACTTTCATATGTTTGTAATAAATTTTTAGCGGTAATTTTATACTTTTAGTGACAATAATTTTTTAAATAAACGGCGATAAATCGTACAGCTAATTATTAGACCTTTAGCTACAGTTTTGAAGTTGTAGGTAAAAGTCCGACTTTTAGCTGCGATGTTTTAAAATCGCGGCTAAAACAATTAGTGACAGCACTATTAGCAACGATTCAGCGGCGATAAAAATATTGCCTCTAAAACTTTTAGCCGCGACTTTAAGATCTTTAGCCGCGAAAAATTTCGCAGCTAAATGTCAAATTTCTTATAGTGCTGGTCTCTTGCTATAGCGAGATTGCTCTCGGGTTCAAGGCTCTGATAGTTGTTTTTGTTGACCCATCTCTCGGGTTGAATGCTTCTTGACCTTACAAACAGGCTCCAACAATTATTTGAGCTCATAGCCACATAAGTGAATTAGTATGGCCATCTTTTATATTCAACCTGTTCGAAGTTATTGTTGAGCCTTGTTTTGTGAAATTATAGTTGTTTCAGTTGTCTCATTGATCACGTCTAAAAATAGGGACTATAATATAAAATATATAAAAAAATGTCTGTACAGATGGAGCATTAGATCGGTGGATGGTGCAAATGTTCAAATCCTCTCATGGTCGAGGCATGTTTGGTATCGTTTTAGTGGGTCATTCCTACATTACCACAGGATGAAGAAAAGGGGAACAAATGGTCTCGAGCATCTATTTTTTTTTTTTTTACCAAATTTTTTGGATTTTGCTCGTACCTGAATTAACTGTGGACATTAGGAAAAAAAAAAAAAATACCTGGAGTGTAGTTTGTACAACAAAGAACGAAATTATTGTTTAGCCTTGTTTTGTGAAATTATAGTTGTTTCAGTTGTCTCATTGATCATGTCTAAAAATAGGGACTATAATATAAAATATAAAAAAAATGTCTATGTACAAATGGAGCATTAGATCGGTGGATGGTGCAAATGTTCAAATCCTCTCATGCTCGGGGCATGTTTGGTATCGTTCTAGTGGGTCATTCCTACATTACCACAGGATAAAGAAAAGGGGAACAAATAGTCTCGAGCATCTATTTTTTTACCAAATTTTTTGGATTTTGCTCATACCTGAATTAACTGTGGACATTAGGAAAATAAAAAAATACCTGGAGTGTAGTTAGTACAACAAAGAATAGTACAAAAACTCAATTTTACCTTTATGTATCTACAATATCCTACTTACCTTGCGATGTAACACGTGAAAGTTTCTTGAAGTAGGAAAAAAGGTGAATGTGTACAATATCCTATTTGCGAACATTATTTGAAATCCTACGAGGGTAGGATATATACCTAATATAATTAAGGCAAAATTATTGTTTTTATGCCATCCTATATTATGCAAACCATTTTGCAGGAACTTTTAAAATGTCTCTATCTATGAGGTAAAAGTTAGGTCATAGGGCACCCCTCCCCTTTTTGCGGAACATTTTAGGAGCCTTTCGACACTTACTTCCCTCGATCAACACTTGAGAATATACGGGATTAGGTGTAATTTTAGATTGTTGAAGGTTTTGCACACCTTAGACATGCAAATTGTGAACCTAACGCATTTATCTTACATTTAGACCCCTCTTTTAGGACTCAAATCACTTGTAAGCCCCATTTGCTCAAACTACTAGCGGCAAAAACTTTCTTGTAAATATTAAAAACTGACTAAAACTATGCTAGTTATTTCATTTCATTCTAGGTCTCTCTCTACTCCCTCTCTTCTCTCTGTTTTCCTTTTTCCTTTGTATGCGCGAGGACCAATATCTTAACAATTCAAGATAAGAAAGTCCAATCCAAGCTTTGAAGGATCCTTGCTCAGAACATTCCCTCAAAACTTTTTTAAGAAAATGACTTCTTTATCCTAAGACAAGCAATCATATAAATATTACTAAAACACCCTCTCATTTCTTCCATGGCGAAAACTATACACGGATTCTACTTGTATAATTGCAGCGCAGTTAGTTGCAGGGATCTTTTTTGCGAAGGATAGTCACATAAACTCAAGTATAAAAAAAGTTGTGGAAGTGCCCGTAAAGAGCATCATTATCATCTTTAGTGGCGGTTTTTGTTATCCGCCGTTATAATTCAATTTTTTCAATTACTCTCCTTCTCCTTTGTTCTAGAGAGGTCGGAATTCAAAACCCTATAAATGATGATGAAGCACAACGATTAAGAAGAAAGAGAAAAAACTGAGTTTGTTGGTCTTCTATTCCATTGTAAACCCTAGGAATCACAAGCTTCTAAAATTTATATCGTGTTCTCTTCGGTTTGGTTTAAATGATCTGAGACGAAGAGGTAATAGAAGATTTTCAATGCAATTATCCTTCTCGTCTAAAGTTCTAATGGCCCTTTTCGGATTTTCCTTGTGGAATTCTTTACGTTAGATCGAGACCCTAACTTTCCATCATCTTTCAATGCAATTATCCATCTCGTCTTATCTTTTAGATGCATCTGATTCTTATCTCTATTGAGATTGATTGGTTCTGTTATTTCTCTGCCCTTCGCCACCATGATCTGCATCATTGGATCAAACCCATCAGGGAAATGATGAAGTAAGATAGAAGTCATTAGTGTTTTCGATCAATTTGAATTCCTGAATGGGGCACCCACCACCCATTCCATGATCAAATGATGAGAGAAGGCAGAAAATAAAATAAAAATAAAGTTGGGAGTCGATTGAAATCATGAGTGGCCGATTCATTTAGAATATACAAAATAAAATAAAATGAAAAGTTATGATCTTTTAAATCGGATGGCCTGGATCCTTATTCTCTCAGAGACATGATCTATCTGCAACTGAATAACCCAAAATCTTTCCAATTGCAATGCAAGATTGTAGATCATCATTCACTAACCATGAAAGCAAAGAGACCGTTCTGTTTTCTAAGAGAAACATGAGCAAAAAACAAATATAGCACGAGATCTCATGCAAAGCCCCCATTTACAATTACAATTATTATTATTATTATATACATCTGCTTAGAGTTTCTTCTTTTCAGCATGGAGGGCGTCATTGTTTGCCTTGATTGCTTCAAACTGTTTCTTCAAAAAATCTTAGTCCTTCTCCTATTGCTCGGTCTTCCATCTTGTCTTCCTGTTCTGAAACTGTAAATGCCTAAAATAATACGGACTTAAGATGATGGATTATAGAATCACTATGAAGTTTGTATGGAAAGATCGGATGCCTGAGAACCTGAAAGGGAAAAGGAAACAAAGGTTAGAGACCCTGGCTACTGTTAGCCGAAGGCAATCTGATTCCTTAGTTAGTGCAGTCACTCGACAAAGGATAGAGAGGAAAAGAGTTTTGAGTATGAGTATATGTGATTGTGTGTAGGAGATTGAGCTTACCTTTTTTGGACTTGTTCCTTGTATATATAGGCCAAGAAATGGCTTTTAGAGGTAGGGTCCTACTGGACCTTACCCTCGTAGCTGGGGGTGGAAGTTCCAATGGATGGCCTTACTCTGGTGCAGATTTGAGGCAGAGATCCCATCAGACGACTTTTCCCAGATAGCTCAGTGGGGGTAGCTGGATGTTGTCCCATCGAAACATACCCTGGCACGGATCCTACTCTTACAGGGATCGCATGCGTGGGATAAGGGTAACTCCTTATCTACATTCGAGGATTATCCAATCCGTCAGTACTTATCTCGGTCGACCCCACCGAGCTGGTACTCCTACCGAGCTGATATAATACCGAGCTGATATTGATACCGAGCTGGTACTTATTGTGGAAGCGTGCTGACACCGTTGCCAATCGAGATGCCTGTAGTCAAGACATACTTAGCTGGTACTTTTATCAAAACTAAAATAATCTAGTTATTAGGAATATCCCCACACAGAAACCATATAGGAATCAGTCTAGGCTGCAAACCAAGAGCTCTAGCCAGCTGCATTTTCCTCTCAGGCTTTAGCTTATTACCCAACTCAAGTTCTCCAATGTCTTCACGTGTTCCATGTTCAATCTCATCTTCTTTTCACCGGCCTGTAAGCCGTCATCTGAGGGATCATCATCCCCATTCATCTCTCCACACCCTTCAATTCTTAATTGAATTAGTTTCTTTTGGTTTGAAAAATATTCTTGTTATCTTGCTAATGGAATTAGTATGTCTGCATGTGATGCATATGGGGTTAGTTATATTCCTTTATGCTTTTGTGTTTGTGGGTTGCTTTAATGTCACCAAAACATGGACAAAACCATTTACAGGGAATTCAGTAAAGTTGCCTATGACCACTGTCTCACAGGCTCTTTTCCTATCTCCCTCTATATTAATACTCTCAAGAGTTTTGTTTCCCTTCTCTTCCTTTGGCATGGTAAAAGGCTAATGCTTGTAAACTATCATCATCATCATCAAAGCCTTGTCCCAACTATGTTGGAGTCGGCTACACGAATTCTGTTTCTCCATTTTGATCTTTCTTGAATCAAATCCTCATATAGGTTACACTTCTTTATCTCTATTTTTACTTATTCTATCAACGTCCTCTTTGGCCTACCTTTTCCACTTGGTGGGTCATCAACCTTCGTAGCCAAACTTTAATGCTTGTAAACTATATCTAAGATTATTATATGGACTAATTGCTATTACCATTGGGTTGGTGCGGGATGGTCTGTTGATCACGTGTATCTCTATATTGATCTGATTGAAGCTTCTAATATTAAATCCATTTGTATTGATTTTAATGAAGTCTTGAGAAGTGGGTTTTTGCATAAATCCTATATAAGTAGTCTTTCAAGTTAAAGAGCTCTTGGCTCTTTCAGTACTATCAAGCTTGTTCATGTCATCTGAGGTATATAGTAGTTTGTCTTATGCTATGATGTATATCACTCAACTGTCCATTGTAGCTTTTTTTTCTGGAATCAAAGTGAGGATGCTATTTGTGGTTAAAATAATTTTAACTATCTCTGATTTCTCTTATTTTTTCCTATTTAATTATTGTAAAGTTTTAACTGCATCTAGGAAAGTACAGTGTGAGCTCAACCTTTTAGTGAGATAATACGTTTTTTTGTCCTCTCTGTTGCAATATATGGCAATATTGGTGCCCATCTACCAGGCCAACTTTCAAACAGCTGCCCACCCTCAAAGAGTATTGTAGCCAGTTGGGTGAAAAGTGTTAATATTAGATCCTAGTTATTTCTTATGGTTTCTTCATTTAGTTTGTAGCAATTTAATTAGTTTCTTCCATGCAGTGGTGATGTAAGCATTGAGTTCGGCTTGTATATGTTTCACTTCTTATTACTTGGTGTAAACATTGAGTGTGGCCTGTAATGTTTTAATTCTGATTACCTGTATTTGACATTGTTCTTCGGCAAATTGTTTCTAGCACCGTAAAGTCCTGTTTGGATGAACACTCTTCCCTAGGACACATTGGGTTCATAACTTTTGACATTTCAATAATAGGTAGGCATGTGATTCTCTCTCCTCTAGCTTATATGATAAATATAGTTCAACCCATCCACTGCTTCTCTTGCGTGCTTTTGCCCTATTTTTGGTAATATTTTCTTTAATAAAAGAATTTATTAATGATAAAAATTTGTCTTTCTGTAATAATCATCTTTAACACGACCTGAAATGATGGTCGTTGTAGTCCTGGATGAAAAATTTGTACCTTTGCCTGATCTTCTTCTTGCCAACTCATTAGAATCAAGAACGGTGGATGCATTTTAGATAACTTACCCTCTGTTTCCGGGCATTGTCAACATAGAATCTGCTTTGGACCTGCTCTTAAAGCCAGCATCCATGGTTATATTAATGAAGACCTCCGATACACTATGGTATGTGAAGATGTTGAGATGCTCCCAAAGTTTTATTCTCGTAGAGTTACAGAGGATGACAACTTCATATTAGACAGTGCAACCTTGATAGTCAAGGTGTCCTTTGGTTTTTCGTTTCTGTTTTTTCCCTTGTTCGATTTTGAAGAAACGAAATGGATGAATGTTATAAGAGGTGAATGTGGTATATATGGATTTTCAAATAATGAAAGTTGTACATTTTATTTCAAATATATTTCAATTTGATGATTTTTTTTTTTATTATGAATGTATATGGATGTAAATGCTACAGGTTAGAGGTTTCTTTTTCTATTTTGTGATTTATTTTTTTAAATACAGTGAGCAGCGGACAAAAAATGCCCATTACCGGCGGACAACAAAACCGCCAGTAAAAGCTCCCCATCAGCTGTGGATTAAAAAACTGTTCCTCCACCAGAACTATCAATAGCAGCGGACATTATCCGCTTCCGCTGCTAATACCTAAATTTCCACCGCTAATAAGAAAAACAGGGCATATATCTGGCTAAAACAAAAGAAAATTTTAGCAGGGGAGATTTGATACTGGCAGCGGATACTTTCCACCACTGGTATTGTGTATTTTTTCCCGCTACTCAAACCAATACTGACAGTAGTTATTCATGGCTGTAATAAAATGGTGAACAATTTTGTGCAGTTTTAGCGGCAGATTTTGGTGTCCGCTGCTAAAATCTCCAAGGCATAATCTTTTGACACTGTAATTGTCACATGAAGATTGCTTCAAAGTTGCGAGTAACATCAAATTTAATGGACTTGACTGATGTAATTATTTCCATAGCCCAAAGGGTCTACTCCAGAGCATCAAGAAATTCCGGATACAAAGATTATCTAAAGAAGATATATTGTCATGAATCTTTTCATCTGATTATCTTTTGCAATGGCTGCCATAACACTTCATGAGCCATGTAGCTACATATTGAAGCTCCAATTTGGTTGTCCGCAATGTTGAAGGCTACATCCCAGCCAGGCAGCCACCAACATAACTGCTGCCATAACTTTATATACATATTTATTATTTTCGTTTAAAATCAGTCGCAACCAACTTACTATTTAGTAGAAAATAGAAAATAGTGTAGACATATGGTATTCTGAATGGACGTTTGCATGAGAAAACAGAAGATATTTTCAACATAAAATTTGTTGAGCGAACTAAAAAAAAAAGGACTCTAGATGGCCATTAATCGAAAAACAAGTCACTAGTCGATATTGCACGGAAGTAATTCCCTGTGACTACATCCATTTTTTATTTATTAAAGATTTAAATGTGTAACGATGTCGTCACTTAATATCCCATTTAAACGTGTGACAACGTCGTCACTTAATCGCTTGAAACCTCGTTTTCCCCTTCTTTCTCCCATTGTTTTCCCCCTGTCTCTAGCCGTTTCCTTTCCCCCTTTTCCCTTTCTTAGAATAGTGCTTTCTCTCAAACATAAGGGGAAATGAAACCGCTAGAGAAATGGGGAAAACGATGCAGGAAGAAGGGGAAAATGAGGTTTCAGAGGATTAAGTGACGACATAGTCACACGTTTCAATGGGATATTAAGAGACGACATCGTCACACGTTTAATTTTTTAATTAAAAAAAACGGATGTGGTCACAGGAACCACTTCCGTGCAATATCGACTAATAACAACATAACACATATCCTTGGCCTCAAAACTGCAAAGGAAGTGTGGGATGCACTTGCAGAAGTTTTTCAACATCAGTCTATAACCAAAAAATCATATCTCTGCATCGAACTTCAAACCATCCAAAAAGGTTCATCCTCCATCATTGACTAGGTTCATCGTATCAAAACATTGGCCGATTCCCTTGCTGCAATTGATGGACGCGTAAAAGACTCCGATTTGGTTGGCCACACCTTGAATGGCCTTGGATCAGAATATGGTCCTTTTATCATCACCATTGAAAACATCACCCACCCCACCTGTTACTTTCACTGACCTTAGGGCCAAACCTCTCACCCATGAGCAACGGCTTCGTCGTGGCTATGGCACACAGTCCAGAACCTTTTCAGATCCACATTCCCAGACAGCACTCCTTACCACAGAAACAAGTCAGCCTAAAATATTCAAAGGAAATCACCAACGCAGTGGCTTATTCAAAAAGGGGTAAACCTTCAATCACCAAACTCCAAACCACAAGGGTATGTACAACAGGGATCTGGATTTTTTCAAGGACCTTTGCCTTCTCCACAACAGCAAAACAATGCTTGTCCAGCCTTTGGCGCATCTGAATCTCACACTTATCAGCCTATCAAATGTCAAATTTGTGCCAAGATGAGTCATGCAGCCAGCAAATGTTTTTTTCGTTACTCTGCCAGTCAAAACAACAACAACAACAACAACAACACAAATCATGCCTTCGCTTGGTCTTTACATGACTCCTCCAGGTACCAATCTTCAGCTGAGAGCGCCTTTTTCCATGGATACTCAATGGCTGCCTGATTCCGGTGCAACATCACATATGACATTTGATCCATCAATGTTGCAACAGTCTGCAAATTATTTTGGGTTCGATCAAGTCTTTGTTGGAGATGGCAAATTATTTTGTTTTTCGTTTAGAGACCATCTATAGTTCTTTTCTGGGTAATTCTCTCAAATTTGTTCTTACATGTTATGACGGAACGTGACTCGAGGTGGGTTTTGGGCGTTGGGGAGCTCTCGGTCCCACGTGGGTAGAATGGAGGGGGCACTTGCGCCCAGTCCCATGTCGACCACTGCGCGCATGAACTGGGCAGCTCCAGTGGTGTCGCAGATGGCGTGGTTGAAACGGAGGCCGATGATGAAACCTCCGCACGTGAGATTAGTAGGCTGCAAGCGTTATTAATAAGAGAAAAGAGTTGAACAATATTTTTGTACACTAATTTGATTTCAAGGAAGTCCAACATGCAGCAACATACAGAACAGATAATATTTGATCTGTTAGGATTTAAGGAGATGTAAGACTTATACTAATTTTCATAATATTATTGATCTTTATAACAAAATAAAAACTAGCTTGCATGTTCCGCCGAAATATATTAATGTGTTTTGTGTTTAAGGGGGGCTTAAATCTAAGTGATATATTCCTTGCATCCAATAGAGACAGGCTTCACAAATTGTCACGTGTTTCATTTAAAAGTGTTCAAGTAAATGAGGATCAAGTCCTCTGCAGAACAGGAAAAACAAAAGAGAGAGCCATGCTCATCTTGTGATCCCTTTCACCTCAGAAAATGTAAGGTGCCGCCAACATGCACAATTGTTATAAATCTAGCCTGAAATCCATTCATATAGCCTAATCCATAGGTTTCAATTCATGACCTGTCACTAATACTGGTTTTCGATTCATTTAGTCCGAAATTAAGTCATAATCACACAACCTTTATTTTAAGTTTTGCTATTTTTAACATCTAAAATATTCTAAAGGCACTTAAAATAGCAGAGTCTGGCCAGGCTAACGTTTGTCCAAGCTGCTCTTGAGTTATTGGGTCTAATAATATGGCCGAGGCCAAGCAAGCATTATATATATGGACATAGGATTCAGCAATGGGACTAAGATTTAACGACCTCAAAATCAAAGCTTTATATGAACATTGTTAAAAAAGTATTTTTGTTGTCTCTACTCAAGTGTTAAGATTTTTGTATGATTAATTAGGAGGGAGATTTAATATAGTATCAAAATCAACTAGCAGCGAGTTTTAATCACATGAAGAAAAAAACTCTAAAATACATGTTGCAAAATGTACGCCCCCATTGAGTTCTATTCGTTGGAAAGTGTTGAAAAATATTTCATACTAAAGTCAGCAGAGGAAATTTAATAGGATGTAATAACATTGGTTTCTTTAATTTCTTATAACCAATTTGAGTTTTGAGGTTATTAATTAGTAATTTTTTTTTATGGAATGACACATCCGAGTTCTTGTTCATCAAATCATCATTACATAATGCAGCGGATTATGGGAATTAGTTACACCTAAGGGCCTATTTGGATGTATGGTGAATTGAAGGTGTGAGGTGAAGCATCAAATCAAGAGATAATAAAATATAAAGTGTTATAATGGTATTTTATTTTTAGTTGTTTGGTATGAAATCTTTTTGACTTTTTGTATAGAAAAGTGGAGTTTTTTTGTCTTTTAGTGGAAAAAAGATGTTGCTTTTTTGACTTTTTTTAAATAAGATAAAGGAAATTTTGAAATTATATACTTTTGATATGATCCATTATCTTTTTTTTTTCTGAATAATGGAAGCTTTACCTCATCTCACCTCACTTCACCATACAACCAAACATGCCATAAAGGTTCAAACATCAAATCCAACCTTTATTTATTTCAAACATTTAATACTATAGATATTAATACAAAGATCAAGACAGACTTCGACGCTTTATTTCATTCCCTAGGGCCCGTTTGGTAATTTTACTAATATAGTCAAGTGAAGTGAAGTTAAGTTAAACATCCCTTCAGAAGCACTTTTTCTAAAAAATTCCCTCTATCTTTTAAAAAAAAAGTAAAAAAGCAACTACATTTACTTACTAAAAGACAAAAAAACTTCATTTCCCCATACAAAAAGTCAAAAATATTCCATCACAAACAACTAAAAATAAAATACCATCATAACTCACTTATATTTTATTCATTCTTTTTATTTCACTTCACTCTACTTTATTTTAAAAGTAAAGTGGTTGCACAAGCTAGGTAGAGTGGTTGCACAAGCTTTCAATTCTAGAGTCTATGCAGCAACCGCTTCCCCATGTTAGTATCATCGACCATGCTTTCGACCTCGATTGACAACTTCTCCATTTCGGTTCCGGCAAGCAAACAAGTGCCAGACGCCCATCCTCCCCTTTTTCGTTACGAAATGGAACGTAATGGGAGAGCATCCCAGGATTCTCTCGAACAACTGATTTAGAAGGTCCACCGTAAAGAGGCGCTCCCCACCCGAAATCCACCAGCTCGGACCCACCTCGCATCAGGTCCGACACAATCCACGTCCGCACCACCTTAAATGGTGTTGGAAAAATGGCTTATAGAACAATTATTTTTTATAAACTTTGAGCCAAAAACTAAAAGGGACCTACTTATCATTTAAGGTGAGAATACATGAGTATGTAATCTACTCCATGAGTAGATTAAAGACATATATTATGTTGCTCTAATCCATTAATGAGTGAACGAGAAATTGCCTTCTAAACACTACTACTTGAACATGTTAAACATGGAAACAAAAGGAAGTGGTGAACTCGCTTCCCATCTTGCTTGGGAGCAAAACATTAATTGGATATAAATATACTTACATTGGTAGTATAAGATGAGCCCCAAGGGGCATCCCACTTTTATGCAGGAGGGAGGACCAAGACCAAGATGGGGTCACCACCACGCACGCCCCGCCCCGAGTCGGGCCGGGCTCGAGCTTGGGCTTGGGCTTCACGCGAGAGTTGGGCCTGGCTCGGCCCACTACCTATTTAATTTTTTGGAAAAATTTTATTTTTACAAATGGGATGTGTCCTTAGTGGTGTGTCCAAAGAAGAGGTGCATCTGTTCACCTGAACAGTCACTGTTCTGAACAGATGCAACCCCCAAGGACTTGATGCAAGCTATAAATATGCGTCTTGTTCATCACTTTTGCTCATTCAATCCATTGCTGCTGCATTGCATATTTGCATTACTCGAGTCATCTTAGTCCAGAAAGAGAGAGTTTTGTTGCACTGTTGGTTCGCTAGTCACGCAGTTTGTAGTGCTGCAGCTGTTGTGAAACCGATCATTGTATCCTGGGAGATAAACGCTGCTAAAGCCCGTTAGCACCATTGCAGGGGCGAAATTTGTCTTAATGACATAGTGTTAAAATACTAGCGTTAACCAACATTTTCCTATCATTTTTTGAATTTAGTAAATTCAACAGTAGAGTACTGTTTTTCTGCTTTCAAACAGTAAGTGTATTTCAATTTAATTTTAAATTATTTCCTGTAATTCTCTTTTGTTGTTTTGTTTCACCGTTGTAGAGAACTATTTTCTAAATACTGAAATATTACTGTATGTATTCGGATTAACAAATGATGGCCATGCCTTCACCACCATCAGGTCCGCCACCGACTGCATATGCTCTCGTGTTGCGTCGGACTTCGCCTCCTTCACCAGCTCCACCGCGTACTCCACTGGGCTCTGACACAGTTTCCCGGCCGGCGACACGGCAGCCGGAAAATCCACCACGTTCCCGTAATACCCTGTTGGCAATGGAGGATTGTACTTGGCACGTGTATTGACGACGCATAGGACCATCACTTCCCCATCAGGTGCCGGGGCGATGGCGGCTGCTCGGCAGCGCCACAGGCAGGCGGTGAGCAGCTCGAAGGTGGTGGTGCAGGAGTGGAGGTGGGGCGGAAGGAGGTTGCGGAGGGTTGCAATTTCTCTGGCGCCGAAGAAGAAGGAGCGTTGGTGCATCTGGTCGGCTTCCAGGAGGGAGGCGGCATTGGGGTGGTGCGCCTCCTCCCTGTACTGGTACTCTCGGTGGGCGCACGTGATACGAGGGTGCTGTCGGGCGTCCAGAAGCTCACGCTGCCACACGGGTGTGATGGAGGGTGCACATGCGCCAGTTATTATTTCCGCAAGCGCGTGCATGAACTTGACAAAGCCTGCGTTGTCACACATGACGTGCTTGAATCGGAGGCCCAGGATGAACCCCCCATACTTGAGATGAGTCAGCTGCATGCGTTAATGTTGAAAAAGTCAAACTTAAGCTTTTCAACTTGAGATTCTTTTGCTATAATAAAAATATTTTAGAGAGTTCGCATTTAAAATTTTAATACTTATCTGATCAAGAAATTCAGTGGGATGATTTCATGTGCTTTGCTTTTCAATTAGTCTAGCTTGGAGTTGGAGTTTGATGAACTACCTTTTTCGGTCAAGGCATGCTATAAATCTGTCATCGGGGCCAACAAAGAAAATCCAAGCCATTTGAGATTACTATCTGTTTATATTTACGTTGAGCCAATGTCCCCTCGTGTTCCAATTGTGCCCACTACTAAATTCATCACAGCTAAAACATAGAAACAATCTGATGCATGGATTTTCATTGTATACATCATAGTCGGGGTCACCTTATGATCCATCTTAATAGACTACACACACGCGACCCCCCGGTCATGTATATTCCTCCCAAAGTTTTCATTTGTCATTCTACATGAATATCTTCAGTGGCGGTTTCAGGAATTCAAGTAAGTGTAGCTAACAAAAGACTTAATTGAATTAAGCACTACAATTTGAGCTCATAGCTGTGTTTTTCTCTCCAGAGAGGAGTAACGGTTCTGATCTTTTGTTTGGGGCCCATAAATGACAAAAATGTGGATCAAACTATGGGGGTGTTTTTGAAAATATCTAAAATTATAAGAACATCCAACGACTGAAATTAGGTTATGTAGCCGTATTTGACCCTATGAATCTATTCAATGGATTAGATCTTGATTTAAGGGCACATAAATCAGAAGAAAAAGAAACAAATGGACTGCCCTGGGTTTCTGTGTGTTTCACTGTTTGGGCGTTGGGTCTGTCCGCTTTAAGTGCAAAATGTCTGTTTCAAATATGGTTCTCTGCTGGCCATGCGAAATAGACGTATATTGGTTTGGCTCAATTGCCCCGTAAGGCGAGCATAACTCGGCACTGTTTAGCTTAGCTTGGCTCAGGTTGGCAATGGATGGCCTGAGCTCGAGAATTGGAGTAACTCAGTGACTGACATTGACAGACATTCATTTCTCATATGTCTAGTCATTTTAATGATTTAGTTGACAGCACTTGTCTCATATGTCTAGTCATTTTGACTTTGTCTCATATGTCTCATATGTCTAGTTTCATTTTGAATTGCATTTTGAATTCCTTACCCTGTGTTTGGAAAGGGAGGAAGGGTGGGAGGAAAAATTAATTTTTTTTTTCTTATTTGTTAAAATTTGAGGGGGAAGAAAAAAAATTTCTTGTCTTCCTCTTTTTCCTATTTTTTTTTCTAATTTTGAAGGACAAATTTGGAGGTAAAATTCTGAAAATCTTACCTCCAAATTTCCCTTTCCCCACTTTTTCTCCCCCCTTCCCAAACACCTTTCCTTTTCATTTTACATCTATTTTCCCTTCTTATTTTTCCTCCCCCTCATTTTACCCCCTTCTCAAGCATAGTGTTAGTAATTATTCTTTAAATCTTCTTAGAGACTTTAGACTTAACAGAAGGCAGTTTCTTATGAATTTGAGTGACCATCGACAGATCCCAGACCACGCACTCGCACATCACAATCACAATCTAAATAGATTGTCCCGGGACAAAAGTCCCGGGACAAGTAGCATTTTCGAGAAAGTTTTTGTGGGAATCAGCAATCCTATATGGGGTTTTAGCTCCAGTGACCCCGTGAGCAGACTAATCATGTCTCCCATGTCACCATGAGTAGCATAGGGAGGCCTGCCCACATTGACACGACGGTCTAGAGTAAAGCCTTAGATGAACGGGACACTTTTTGAGGAGTCTTTGCTGTGTTGTCAATCAAATATGAAGCAATCACGAGTCATTTCATGCGTGCCATCCAGAATCAAACGAAATCACACGGGTTTTACATGAGTAGTGCTGATAGACAAATTTTATTAGTTGATATTCAAGGATATCACAGAAGTTGTCCAAAGTTTTTGTCAAAAAATTTATTTAGAAGACTTTTTAATTTTACATTGAGCAATTGCTTTGGATTTGACTACCTAGCACTAGACGTTTTCCCCTGTAAACAAATAAGGAAAATGCTACTTGGACCGACTTTGGGGACCGATCCGTGGACCGGTCCCAAAGTCGGTCCACATAGCAGGACTCAACAAATAATACCTTTCTAACGGCGCTCATCCTAATGCATGACAACCAATTGGTGCAGGTTAGAAATAATTTAATTTATATATGTAGGGGGATATTTAAGTGAATCTATCCATCACCATGTGTGGTAAGGGACACCCCTTTTGGAAAAGTTTCAAATACAAAAAAGAATCTTTCTATCAAGTACAAAAGCCCATATATATATGAAAAATATTCAAGTTCATCTATCCCTCACCACACATGGTGAGGGACACCTCTCTTGGAGAAGTTTGAAGTAAAAAAGGGCTTTTGTACTTGATGGAAAGATCTCATTTTGTACTTGAAACTTCCCCAAAAGGAGTGTGGTGAGGGATAGATGCACTTGAATATCCCCCTATTTATATATAAATATATATATGAGTCAAGATCCCTTGTTTGAAACCTTATTAGGATTAATGAGGGGGCGACACGTGGAGGAGATGCTTATTTTTATTCATTGGAGTAGATGAGTTGTCAACTAATTTGACATCCTCCTCTTCGTGTCACCCTCTCATTAGCCCAAACAGGATTTTCTTGTTTGGTTCAAACAGGAGATACGGATATATATATATATATATATATTTATATATTTATCGGAGTGCACGAAGGTCCCACCATTGCGGGGTCTGTAAAGGGAGACAGAAAAGCCAATGAAATGATTATAGCCCTTAATTTTAACTTGACAAAGTTACTAACTATGCATTGCGTAGTTAGAGAAGCTTGTGCGTCTAAACGACTTGGATTGATTAAAGGTGGCTCCAAAATATGAAAACTCGAAAAGAGAAACAAGAAAGAGGATGATTTAGAGAATTTAACTTATTTGATATCCTTGACGGTTTTATAACTCTTATGGTAATTTCCGTTAAATTAGAGTTCAATAATTATAAGCAACCACTCACAAGATCAATTTTATATAAATTTCTTTTTTCTTAAAGCAAAACAACTTCATTGTAAAAAAAAAAAAAAAAAAAAAAAAAACAGCAATATCAAGATAAAAAAAGACCCCACACAATAAAACCAAATTATAATAGAGGAACCATATTACCCAGCCCATTACCTCGATCCAACAAAAATCCTTCATAGGAGAGAAGCAAAACTTAGTCAAAGAATGAGTCCCTCCATTGAGCTTTCTAAGAATATCATGAAAAAAGTCTATGAAGGATAACCAACTACTCAAACTTCTAATGTCTAAAATGATAAGCATAATAGCCTAATCTGCCTTCCATTAATGAAATCACCTCCAACGCATTAGACAAAAACCTGAATACCAGAAAAATCTCGTCATTCCGCTTCCTTTGAAGCAAGGGACATCATCCTCACTCATGCTTTCATTAGAGGAAGAGACCCTTAGTCCATCAATAGCACCTATAAGAACAATAGGGCCATTCATCCACATAACAAAACCAAATCTAGTCTTACCATCAACTGCCCAAGAGTCTTTTTTTCTTTTTTTTTTCATCTTAATTGCATGGTAACTTTTGCATTTTCACTGCAAGTTCATCTTTAGTCTATGAAATATCATCGCTTACATTTTGTTTGAATTGGGCACTTGTATTTGCACATGTGGATTTACATACGGGTACTAGGGCGTGTGCCAATATACCAGAGCAAAAGTAACAATAAAATAGATGGATAGGATCTTCACCAAAGTGATTTTCATTTCCTTTTTGCCTATATACGGGTACTTGGGTGTGTGCCTAGGATTCCCACTCAGCATAGAAAAGCCTTCAATTTATTAGGTGGAACCACAAGATTTTCCTTCTGCGGGCCTCTATATGAAAAAAAATTTTCTTGGGGTGTCATAATAATAAAACTTGACCTAACAAAGGAGGTTTTTCTATAATTTATGGAGGGCCATGCGCCCCCAATGAGTTTTGAGTTTTTCATGAATTATCCTAAGTCCAGCGGCAAGGCTAGCTCTAGAGTCATTTAAATTCACGCTGGGATTTGTGTGGTCAATATGAAATTTTTGAACAATATGAACCACATTTCTACTTTTCTGTGATTGATAAGAGTGGGTGCAAGTTTAGGGTATGAGATCTCTAGATTTGTCCACTCAATAAATCAGCCCAATAGTATGCAAAAATAATAAACTATGCAGCGAGAAATAAACTCAAAAAACACACATCAAAAGGACATTAGATATAGCATGAAAAACCCTAATCGGGTGAAAAACTATGGATCCGAACTTGATCAACAATCAAGAACTATAAATCTTGTAATTACAAGAAACTTAGATTTCCTCTCCAAATATCTCTACCTAAAGACTGAAGTTACCTAATTATGTCGCTTCAAGCTTCAACGACTTCACACCGTTCATTGCAATAGATCAAACATATGCTTGACTCCTCAAATCATCTACACAAGAAGATAATCTTCAACAAAGGATACAAAAGAATCTGTCGCTTTTAGAGAATTTGTCAGCACAACTCTTCAAAAAACCTCTAGAAAAGATTTCTCTCAATTAGATCATTAATTCAGAACTTGAGAGGTCTCTGTCTTTTTGGATTGAGAGTAACACTCAATATATAACTCCAAATTTGTGCAAAAGACTCATAATCATAATCCACTAAAAATCAGGTCATCTCAAACTTTGACTCAAAGCACAGAGTACGGATCCAAATGGATTTCATAACGAGGTACCACTCGGGTTTTAATTCCTAACGGAAGTTCTCTCACCCAATTTTTTTGACCCTTACAGTGGGCCACGTTTGTTGCTTCCGGACCATATTAGAAGGTCGGCGTGCATTGAATTATAGAATATGATGCGTGCTCCATTTTGCATGCCAACTGATGGAGGTTGGTTAGAGATGTTGAGCTTTACAATCCACATGATGAAATCGGTTGAAAGGGCATGGTGAGATAGGTGTGAGGTGGAGCTCTCTCAAAGTGTTAGCCACTAATTCACTGTCTATAACAACAAATTTATAAAAAAAAATATCAACTATTGATTTAAAAAAATCTGTATTAAACGTTTAAAAGTGTTATCAAATAGCATAATTCTACACTATCTATTTCAAATAGGGCCATTTGAAACATATCTGTTTTATACTGACATGTTTCATATAGATAAGAGTTGCCGAACAAGCCTTTAGTATGGCCATCTTTTATATTCAACCCTTTCAAAATTATTGTTTAGCCTTGTTTTGTGAAGTTATAGTTATTTCAGTTGTCTCATTGATCATGTCTAAAAATAGGGACTATATTATAAAATATAAAAAAATGCCTATGTACAGATGGTGCATTAGATCGGTGGATGGTGCAAATGTTCAAATCCTCTCATGCTCGGGGCATGTTTGGTATCGTTCTAGTGGGTCATTCCTAAATTAACACGGGATAAAGAAAAGGGAAACAAATAGTCTCGAGCATCTATTTTTTTACCAATTTTTTTCGATTTTGCTCATACCTAAATTAACTGTGGACATAGGAAAATAAAAAATAGCTGGAGTGTAGTTCGTACAACAAAGAACAGTACAAAAAACTCAATTTTACCCTTATGTATTATACAATATCCTACTTACTTTGCAATGTACCACGTGAAAGTTTCTTGAAGTAGGAAAAAAGGTGAATGCGTGCAATATCCTATCTGCGAACATTATCTGAAATCCTACAAGCGTAGGATATATACCTAATATTATTAAGGCAAAATTATTGTTTTTATGCCATCCTATATTATATAAACCATTTTCTAGGAACTTTTAAAATGTCTCTATCTAGGAAGCAAAATTTAGGTCATAGGACACCCCTCCCCTTTTTGCGGAACATTTTAGGAGCCTTTTGACACTTACTTCCCTCGATCAACACTTGAGAGTATACGGGGTTAGGTCTAATTTTAGATTGTTGAAGGTCTTGCACACCTTAGACATGCAAATTGTGAACCTAACACCTTTATCTTACATTTAGACCCCTCTTTTGGGACTCAATTACTTCCCTCGATCAACACTTGTGAGTATATGAGGTTAGGTGTAATTTTAGATTATTGAAGGTCTTGCACACCTTAGACATGTAAATTGTGAACTGAACGCCTTTATCTTACATTTAGACCCCTCTTTTAGGACTCAAATCACTTGCAAGCCCCATTTCCTCAAACTAGTAGCGGCAAAAACTTTCTTGTAAATATTAAAAACTCACAAAAACTATACTAGTCATTTCATTTCATTCTAGGTCTCTCTCTACTCCCTCTCTTCTCTCACTTTTTCCTTTCCCTTTGTATGCGCGAGGACCACGATCTTAACAATTCAAGATAAGAAAGTCCAATCCAAGCTTTGAAGGACCCTTGCTCAAAACGTTCACTCAAACTTTTTTTAAGAATAGGGCTTCTTTATCCTAAGACAAGCTATAATAGAAATATTACTAAAACACCCTCTCATTTCTTCCATGGCCAAAACTATACACGGATTCTACTTATATAACTACAGCGTAGTTAGTTGAAGGGATTCGTTTTGCGGCGGATAGTCACATCAACTCAATTATAAAAAAAAGTTGTGGAAGTGCCGGTAAAGGGGCATCATTATCATCTTTAGTGGCGGTTTCTGTTATCCGCCGTTATAATTAAATTTCTTCAACCACTCTCCTTCTCCTCTGTTCTTGAGAGGCCGGAATTCAAAACCCTATAAACGGTGATGAAGCAGAACGATTCAGAAGAAAGAGAAAAAAACTGAGTTTGTTGGTCTTCTATTCCGTTGTAAACCCTAGGAATCATAGGTTTCTGAAATTTATTTCGTGTTCTCTTCGGTTTGGTTTAAATGATCTGAGACGAAGAGGTGATAGAAGATTTTCATCCAATTATCCTTCTCGTCTAAAGTTGTAATGCCCCTTTTCGAATTTTCCTTGTGGAATTCTTTACATTAGATCGAGACCGTAACTTTCCATCATCTATTTATAGGGTTTGTTCAAATACCTCTTCTGAATGATGAGATTATGAAATAGGAAGAGGAATCAGCTGTGGAAGAGGATGACGAACAGCCGATATCTGATGATTTGTAATTTGGTAAGGATAGCTGCTCAATTTTCTGCTCATCGATTCCCTTCTTCTTCTTGATTTTCAGATGATTTTCTGTGTTTGATGCCAGGCTTTATTGGATGCAGATTTTGATTGCTGCTTCTTCTTCTTCTTCTTCTACTTGATTGCCTTTTTTTAGTGGAAATCGCCCTCAACTCCATCAGGCCATGTGACTCTGGTTCCCTGCAATCTCCCGCTAGAAAGAGGTAGATTTCTCCCAAAACTCTAGACTTGCCCAATTGAATTCCTGCAATGGCCGGAGAATCTCAAGCCCCCCTCCCCACAACCACCACTTATTTCTCCGATTCTTTTGGTTTGTTATGATGGAATTCAATTTCATTTCTATTGCTGCTACTTTTGTTTAACCTTTAGATGTTATGGTTTCAAGAAGAGGTTTCAGGTGATTACAAAAAAGGAAAAAAAGAAGTTTCAGGTACATGGCTAATGGAAGTATCAAAGGTATGTTCTTCATAGCCAAACTTTAATGCTTGTAAACTATATCTAAGATTATTATATGTACTAATTGCTATTACCATTGGGTTGGTGTGGGATGGTCTGTTGATCACGTGTATCTCTATATTGATCAGATTGAAGCTTCTATTAAATCCGTTTTTATTGATTTTAATGAAGTCTTGAGAAGTGGGTTTTTGCAGAAATCCTATATAAATAGTCTTTCAATTTTAAAAGCTCTTGGCTCTTTCAGTACTATCAAGCTTGTTCATGTCATCTGAGGTATATAGTAGTTTGTCTTATGCTACGATGCATATCACTCAATTGTCCATTGTTGCTCTTTTTCTGGAATTAAAGTGAGGATGCTATTTGTGGTTAAAATAATTATAACTATCTCTGATTTCTCTTACTTTTTCCTATTTAATTATTGTAAAGTTGTAACTGCATCTAGGAAAGTACAGTGTGAGCTGAACCTTTTAGTGAGATAATACGTCTTTTTGTCCTCTCTGTTGCAATATATGGCAATATTGGTGCCCATCTACCAGGCCCAACTTTCAAACAGCTGCCCGCCCTCTTCCTTAAAGAGTATTGTAGCCAGTTGGGTGAAAAGTGTTAATATTAGATCCTAGTTATTTCTTATGGTTTCTTCATTTATTATGTATCAATTTAATCAGTTTCTTCCATGCAGTGGTGATGTAAGCATTGAGTTTGGCTTCTATATGTTTCACTTCTTATTACTTGGCGTAAACAATGAGTGTGGCCTGTAATGTTTCAATTCTGATTACCTGTATTTGACATTGTTCTTCGGCAAATTGTTGCTAGCACCGTAAGGTCCTGTTTGGATGAACAGTCTTCCCTAGGATACATTGGGTTCATAAACTTTGAACATTTCAATAATATGAACGCATGTGATTCTGTCTCCTCTAGCTTATTTGATAAATATAGTTCAACCCATCCACTGCTTCTCTTGCATGCTTTTGCCCTATTTTTGGTAATATTTTCTTTAATAAAAGAAATTATTAATGATAAAAGTTTGTCTTTCTGTAATAATCATCTTTAACACGACCTGAAATGATGGTCGTTGGAGACTGGGACGAAAATTTTGTACCTTTGCTTGATCATCTTCTTGCCTACTCATTAGAATCAAGAAGCACGGTGGATGCATTTTAGATAACTTACCCTATGTTTCAGGGCATTATCAACATAGAATCTGCTTTGGACCTGCTCTTAAAGCCAGCATCCATGGTTATATTAATGAAGACCTCTGATACACTGGGGTATGTGAAGATGTTGAGATGCTCCCAAAGTTTTCATCCCGTAGAGTTACAAAGGATGACAGCTTCATATTAGACAGTGCAACCTTGATAGTCAAGGTGTCCTTTGGTTTTTCGTTTCTTTTTTTCCCTTGTTCGTTTTTCTAGAAATGAAATGGATGAATGTTGTAAGAGGTGAATGTGGTATATATGGATTTTCAAATAATGAAAGTCGTACATTTTAGTTCAAATATATTTCAGTTTGATGATTTTTTTTATAATGAATGTATATGGATGTAAATGCTACAGGTTAGAGGTTTCGTTTTCTATTTTGTGATTTTTTTTAAAAAAAATACAGTGTGCAGCGGACAAAAAATGCTCATTACCGGCGGACAACAAAATCGCCAGTAAAAGCTCCCCGTCAGCTGTGGATTAAGAAACTGTTCCTCCAGAACTATCAATGGCAGCGGACACTATCTGCTTCTGCTGCTAATACCTAAATTTCCACCGCTAATAAGAAAAACAGGGCATATTTCTAGCTAAAACAGAAGAAAATTTTAGCTGGGGAGATTTGATACTAGCAACGGATACTTTCCACCACTGGTATTGTGTTTTAGCGGTGTATTTTTTCCCGCCACTCAAATCCAACCTTTATTTATTTCAAACATTTAATACTATAGATATTAATACAAAGATCAAGACAGACTTCGACGCTTTATTTCATTCCCTAGGTGCTAGGTAGAGTGGTTGCACAAGCTTTCAATTCTAGAGTCTAGGCAGCAACAGCTTCCCCTTGTTAGTACCATCGACCATGCTTTCGACCTCGATCGAGAACTTCTCCATTTCGGGTTCCGGCAAGCAAACAAGCGCTAGACGCCCATCCTCTCCTTTTCCGTTACGAAATGGAACGTAATGTGAGAGCATCCCAGGATTCTCTCCAACAACTGATTTAGAAGGCCCACTGTAAACAGGCGCTCCCCACCCGAAATCCACCAGCTCGGACCCGCCTCGCATCAGGTCCGACACCATCCACGTCCGCACCACCGTAAATGGTGGCCTTCCCTTCACCACCATCTGGTCCGCCACCGACTGCATATACTCTCGTGTTGCGTCGGCCTTCGCCTTCTTCACCAGTTCAACCGCGTACTCCACCGGGCTCTGACACAGCTGCCCGGCCGGAGATACGGCAGCCGGAAAAGCCACCACGTTCCCATAGTACCCCGTTGGCAATGGGGGATGGTACTTGGCACGTGTATTGACGACGCATAGGACCCTCACTTCCTCATCAGGTGCCGGGGCGATGGCAGCGGTGCGGCAGCGCCACAGGCAGGCGGTGAGTAGCTCGAAGGTGGTGGTGCAGGAGCGGAGGTGGGGCGGAAGGAGGTTGCGGAGGGTTGCTATTTCTCTGGAGCCGAAGAAGAAGGAGCGTTGGAGCATCTGGTCGGCTGCCAGGAGGGAGGCGGCATTGGGGTGGCGCGCCTCCTCCTTGTACTGGTACTCTCGGTGGGCGCACGTGATACGAGGGGGTTGTCGGGCGTCCAGAAGCTCACGCTGCCACACGGGTGTGATGGAGGGTGCACGTGCGCCAGTTATCATTTCCGCAAGCGCGTGCATGAACTTGACAAAGCCTGCGTTGTCACACATGACGTGGTTGAATCGGAGGCCCAGGATGAACCCCCCACACTTGAGATGAGTCAGCTGCATGCGTTAATGTTGAAAAAGTCAAACTTAAGCTTTTCAACTTGAGATTCTTTTGCTATAATAAAAAAGTTTTAGAGAGTTCACATTTAAAATTTTAGTACTTATCTGATCAAGAAATTCAGTGGGATGATTTCATGTGCTTTGCTTTTCAATTAGTCTAGCTTGGAGTTCGAGTTTGATGAACTACCTTTTGGGTCAAGGCATGCTATAAATCTGTCAATGTGGCCAACAATGAAAATCCAAGCCATTCGAAATTACTTTCTTTTTATATTTACTTTGAGCCAATGTCCCCTCGTTTTAGAATTGTGCCTACTACTAAATTCATCATATCTAAAATATTGAAACAACTTGATGCATGGTTTTTCAGTGTATACATCATACTCAGGGCCACCTGATAACCATCTTAATAGCCTACACACACGGGACCCGCTGGAATTACACCAATCCCCCTTTTTTGACACCAATTTTAGTAGACTACACTGTTGAATCGACAAGTCAAATTAATAACAGGAGAAACTTGTTGGTTGTTGATGAAAGGGCAAAGATGATCACATGGAGCTCCTACTTTCTGCCCAATTAGGCGCAAACCAGAAGAAGAGACTTCTATTAGTTTGTTAATTCACTTAATAACTAGTGAAGTATGGTCATTTCAATAGATAATAAAATAAGAGGGATAAAAACAGAAAGTAACATATTTCAAAAATACACCTTTACAAAAAAGAAGTAAAAAAGTTACTTTTACATATTACTAAATGACCAAAAACCCTTTTATATTTAAAAATAAATAAAAAAGTTACATTCTCATTTTACTTAATGACTAAAAACATCACTATTTTATTTGATCCCTCTGCTTTTTTTTTATATATCTTTTAATTTGAAATTTCACCTCACTTCATTTTAATAATAAAGTTACTAGCTGGATAGCTATGGCTGGTAATGTCAAATAGACGACCTTATCTTGCTTACGCCTACAAGTGTCAATACATTTACACTAGTATTCGAATGGTAAAAGAAAACGGCATGACGTTTTATTTTATTTTCTTAAAGAAAAACCACTAGATGGGTGCTGAAACTCCCTGTGGTCTGGCTTTTATTCTGATACTTTTGATAAAAAAAAAAAAAAAAAAGTGACAGTTAGCGGTGGACGCTGTGGCCTTTTTTTTTCCACCACTAAACCGCCGTATTAGCCTAGATGGTCAATTAGAAGGCTAACATGGGAACTTCGCAGCTATTTGTGACCATGAGCCACGGCTAAAGATCGTTATTTTTGTAGTCACCCAACTCCAATTAGGGTGAGATTAGCCCAAACATGGAGTAGAGGAAACTCAGGCAATTTGGATTTACGATGAGCTCGACTGAATCTAAAAATATTAATTCCGACTCAGACATGTGACAATGACCATATCACCATTGTCACCTGAATCAAGAGCAAGGGGCAGTCGACAATGGCTCCAGAGCCAGGAACATCATAAAGGAGCTCATCAATGCATGGGAATGGCGGCTGCGGAGCGTCACCCAACTGCTCGAGCCGGACATCTGCCTCGGCCACTATGAACAAGACACCTTCACCAGTGCACTCCACCACAAGTTTGCCACCAGGTCTGGCCCTTAGCCTACCCGCAAGCGGGTAGTAGAAGACGAGTGCCTCTGCAAGGCCTTTTTGAATCAGCTGAGAGAGGTTAAGCCCTCTCAGGGCCACATGGTTACGGTAAATTTGTACGGCTGGGATCTGAAAACGGAGCCCCCTTGGTCATCGATGTCTGACACGGGTTTGAATTCATGGGGTGTAGGCTTAGCAGGAGCTATCAGTACGGGTTGCTGTCTCCGAACATTGAACACTAGTGAGGAGGCCATGAAAGACGAAAGATACTCTATAATCACTTTTAACTTTTCGGGTGGTTTTGATATGGTGTTTCCGCTTTTGAGGTTCCCGAATGAATTTATAGAGAGGAGGTGGTGTTTTGGGTTACAGTGACGCAATATATTCATTTCTTATAGGTATAAGTCTCTTTCATTACATCTGTCCTTTGTACAACGTTTCAATAGGTAATGAAGTTTATGCCAAAAAAAAAAGAGAGGAAATGAAGATAGAACTTGTACCTCTAACGCAATCCAATGGTAAGTTCTGCTACCCATTTCTACTGCGTTTCAGAAGGCAACTGAGAAGGTACACGGTCATGTATATTTTGCACAAAGTTTTCATTTGTCATTCTACATGAGTATCTCCGGTGGTGTTTACAGGAATTCAAATAAGTGGGGCCGACAAAAGACTTATATTTTTTAAATTAAATAAATTTATTTTTCCCATTAGCAACATCGGTCATCTACTTTCGATAATTCGATAAATATAATATAAAATTAGCAAATAAACTATTTACAATAATCCAACAAAGATAATATTAAAATCTAAAAAAAAAAGAAATTTTAATACATTATTACCAATAGTTCTTAATCTAAAAATAAAATCCAAATACATAAACTGCTACAGCCGCCTTTAACTGGTTGAAATCGTTGCATGATAGCTTCATTATCAACACTAGCAACCACATCATTTTTAATATATGTGACCAAACAATCATTCATCTATTGATCTCTCATAAATATGTTATTTACGTATTTCATTGCTGAATAGCTCTTTCTACCGTCACAGTCGCTACTGGTAAAATCAACGTCAATTTTAGAAGTAAATAAACCAATTGGTATACGATATCCTTTTTTGTTTTCACTAATTTTCTAACAATGTCACAAATTCCTTTAAGTTCTAAGAACTCATTGTTAGAGTGCATATCAGAAATGTAGCTAGGCCAATTATTATTTTTTTTTATTTTGATAGACAATTGGCCTATCAACTTAGGCAGTGGGTATTTTATGGTGGCTTTTGTTCACTACCACAGCAACAAAGAAAATGTGTTAAGTTAGCTAATGTGGGGGTGAAACTCTTAAATTGAGTGAGGTCAAACTCAAAAATTTATGTGGGGTCAAATTCTGAATTTCAGTTCATGACATAAGAATTAAATTTTTATATATTTTTTCAGATCTTGGTGGCGTCAATTGATCCCACTAAAATCAATGCAGCGCCGCCCATGAGTATCTCAACATGCAGTGTTCCTGCACGTTATTCACTAGTTTCATCTTGACCCCATAACACTCAAATTCCAGCGTGAACTGGCGGCTGGACTATTCATCTGGTCCTTTACATTCCCATGCACTTTGAAAGAGCTCCACCTCACACCTATCTCACCATGCCCTTTCAACCGATTTCATCACGTGGATTGTAAAGCTCAACTATTCTAACCAACCGTCATCAGTTGGCATGCAAAATGGAGCATGCATCATATTCTATAATTCAATGCACGCAGACCTTCTAATATGGTCCGAAACCAACAAACGTGGCCCACTGTAAGGGTCAAAAAAATTGGGTGAGAGTACTTCCGTCAGGAGTTAAAACCCGAGTGGTACCTCGCTATGGATGAAACCCAGTTTGATCCTGAGTCAAAGTTTGAGATGACCACATTTTTTTAGTGGATTACGATTATGAGTCTCTTGCACGAATTTGGAGTTATATATTGGGTGTCCAAAAAGACAGATATCTCTCAAGTTCTGAATTAGTGCTCTAATTAAGAGAAAATTTCTCTAGAGATTTTTTTTTTTTTGAAGAGTTGTGCTGACAAATTCTCTAAACAGCCAAGTTCTTCTGTATCATTTGTAGAAGATTATCTCCTTGTGTAGATAATTTGAGAAGTCAAGCGTATGTTTAATCTATTGCAATGAACGGTGTGAAGTCGTTGTAGCGACAAAAGGTAACTTCAGTCCTTAGGTAGAAGATATCTGGAGAGGAAATCTAAGCTTCTTATAGTTACGAGATTTATAGTGCTGGATTGTTGATCAAGTTCGGATCCATAGTTTTTCACCCGGTTACGGTTTTCCATGCTAAATCTACTGTCCTCGTGGTGTGTGTTTTTTGAGTTAATTATTTCGCTGCATAGTTTACTATTTTGGAACACTATTGGGTTTATTTATTGAGTGGGTCAATCTAGAGATCTCATACCCTAAACTTGCACCCACTCTTATCAATTATGAAAAGTAGAAACGTGGTTCATATTGTTCAAGAATTTCATATTAGCCCCATAAGACTCAAATCCCAGCGTGAACTAGATGACTCTGGAACCTTGCTGCTGGACTCAGGATAATTCATGAAAATCTCATTGGTGGCGCATGGCCCTCCATAAATTATAGAAAAAACCCCTTCGGTAGATCAAATTTTATTATTATGACATCTCAAGAAAAAAAAAAATCATATAGAGGCCCGCAAAAGAAAATTCTTGTATTGTACAACCAGCCCTTCACTTTGACTTAGGTTTTTGTGTCAGAGCTTTATAAATCATTAGGTCTATTCTACTATGATATGTATATATATATGTATATTGATTGGGTCATATTAGAACGACTGCAGTTGTATTTAGACGGCTGATCACCGATGTCTACGGACACTGTAGTATCCGCATTTCGAACCGGTTTATTCGGCCTTTGATTTCGATTACGAACCGGTTTATGACCGCCGACTTTCGAACGGGTTTCCCGCTTTATAGTTAGGGCTGACAACCCAAAGCAGTAACAGTACTTCTATGTGATTATTGTATTGCTCTATTTGTGTAGAATGGATTTAGATAGTACGTTCTTTTCATCATTATTCCATTGTTAATCTCTTATGATCATTATCTGTCATTACTCACATTGATCTTGTGTTTTATTTATAAATTATGCTTTTGTGCTTGTGCATAGGTACCGACCCCTACCCTAATATGGAGACGGGTGATAGTCAAACGTTTCAAGTGTTTCAGTCAGTTAACGAACTTGAGTGGAAAGCCAGAAATGGCTACGAGGCCGTCTGAGTCCGCACGGGAGTGACTTTCATCGGAGAAACTATTTTAGTAGCCATTATTAATAATGAACATAAATTTAGATAGTTGTTTTATTTAAGTTATTTTGGAAACTTTAAACCTTAAATATTCAGTAGTTATGTATTGGTTTAATTTTGGATATTGATACAAATTAGTTTAATGCTTCTGTAAATATTTTATTATGATTCATCATATTTCAGAATTTGGTGAGTTCATATTTGAAAGCTGATGTTGCATGAAACATAAAAAATTAAATATTTATTATTATCTTTTTCACCTTATCCCTTCATTGTATTTTGAAAACGTGACAACACACGTCCTTTCTTTCATTGTCTGTGGTTGCGCCAAAGATTCATGAAGGCAGTTCCGAATTGGGAATTTCTATATACATCCACCCTGCTTAATATTTACACCCACCCTAGCCTATGCCTATGAATGACCTGATTTGACATGAGGGAATGGGAGAGCATAGTGATAAAGAAATCGCAACGTTTTTTGAATGGTGTGATGGATGTAAACGTTTTAAAATAAAATAAAGGAAAATAAAGTAATTTATCAAGAGACGAGAGAGAGAGAGAGAGAGAGAGAGAGAGAGAGAGAGAGAGAGACGTTGGAGTGGTGCACTAAAGCGTACACTGCAGCTGAAGAAAGAGAGGAGACAAAAGAGCGAAATTAACATTTCAGTACTCTTATGGACTATGATAATTCTAAAACTCACACTGCATAGCTAAAACAATTCTTACACTACTCACACTGCATAGCTCCCGACAAGTTAACTTGTTGTGTAGCCCAATGTTCTAATTTTTTTTTGGGACTTTCTAAATACACTCATTGGAAGATAACTACTAAATACTAATAACATAAAAATCTAGATAATCTCAAAAGTTTTGGATATTTGAAACAAATTTATTCAAACCTATTAACACATATTACATTCATAATCTTCCAACACAATGGTTTCAGAAGGAAATCCAGAACACATATACTACATGAATGCATTAATTCGCTCTGCATACAGGGTAGCCCATGCAGCTGCACAATCATGCCTGAAATGAACCCATTGAAGCATAATGGGAGGCATCGGATAACCATCTGTCAATGCAACCTGGACGTAGTGATTATTATTTACGTACCCGATAGAAATAGCAGTATGTTGATACGACGGTGGTTGAGTAGATCGAAATGGCAATTACGTAAAGCTCTGTGCGGCACTTAAAACGTATAATATCACATTGAACTTCGAAGCAATTAAGAGACTCATGTCTGGCATGATCATCCAATGCTCAATTGGTGCTACTCTATCTAATGCAAGAAAGTTCAGTGAGTTGTAAACACGAGTTCACTGGTCATCACTATCAAATATTGCAACATATTGTGTCCTGAATGTGTGCAGCTCTTCTATTAAGTTATACCGGATAGTTGCCCATACATCTTCGTGAAGACCAAAACAGACAGCTATCGCCCGAAATCCGCAATTTCCATCAAGTTTTACGTCTTGTACATGCATAATGTAAGGATGCAATATATGTGGAAACTGACGAACATAGGCATGTATAAAGTAGTTGTAAATAGAGGAGCAACTGTTTTTCGCTGGGTCCTGAAATTGAAAAATATCTGGCTCAACAAACTTAAATGTATCCGTATTAGCGCAACTTAATATGCCTTCCCTGTCCTTCGAGTCAGGGCCTCCAAACGAATAACTGTTTCTGCTTGGTTCCCGAGAATGAAGGGAATCAGACTAATACATAATGCACAGGGGTCTGATGGAACAAAAGAGACACACTTCCTTGACCTCTTGTCATGCATGAGCTCAGAACTGGGGAAGACGAAGACTAATGGAAGTTGAAAACAAACAGAAGGAATTGATTTGCTCTCAACGTCCTATATTTCCTCGGTGATTTTCCTAGAGGCTTTAATGCAAGTTGTTCTTTAATGCAAGTTATTCTTTACGATTTTCAATATATGATCATTTGGTTCAGGGAATATATTCCCTGAACTAGATGATTCAGGGAATATAATTCAAGGAGTCCTGAATTATATTCCCCTGAAAATAGAGGCCAGGCGAATCATGTTTTTCTTATTAGAAAAAATGTCTCATACTTATTATATAAAGTTGTAGCTTAACTAATTGAATTTTGGGTTTATTTCTGAAAGGACTAATTTTTTCCTAAATTATGTATTTTATTATGGCCAGGTCGACAGTTCAGGCCATCAACCACCGAATCTAAGACTTGCCCACATGCCAAAACGTTAACACCCATGGAATAATGCATGAAATGGATATAGAATAGAATGAGTTGTAATGATATCCTCGTTAACAGTCTGGGCTCTCATTGAAAATGCCTATGTAGGGGCCACTGTTGATGGGTATAAAGCCCTCATCTCATATTGATCAGTCAAATCCATTTGTACTATCACTCATTGGTGTGATGGATGGGCAATAGTCAAAAAAGTTGCAGATATTCATTGTATATTGATTTTTAGATGGGACTTAAAAAGTTGCATAGCCACCAGTGTGGGAGCAAATATTTCAACTATCGGGTGCCGTACTGGGATTGCTCGGATGCTCTGTATCTCCCCTCCGAAGCATTCATGGCAGGAATCACTCTCCTGCTGATTGTGATGTGAGAGTGTGTGGTCTGCGCTCTGCCGATGGTCACTCAAATTCATAAGAAATTGCCTTCTGTCAATCTAAAGTCTCTAGAAGATTTAAAGAATAATTACTAGGGGGATTCAAAATGCAATTCAAAATGAAAAACACCGAAAATGAAACTCGAAAAAGTCAAAATGACTAGACATATGAGACAAGTGCTGTCCACAAAATCATTTAAAAATGACGTAGACGAGAAATGAATCTCTGTCAATGTCAATCACTGAGTTACTCCAATGCTCGAGCTCAGGCCATCCATTGCCAACCTGAGACAAGCTAAGCTAAACAGAGCCGAGTTCAGCTCGCCTGGGGGACAATTGAGCCAAACCAATATATGTCTATTTCGCATGTCCAACAGAAGAAGAACCATATTTGAAACAGACATTTTGCACTTAACCGGACAGTCATAACGCCCAAACGGTGACACACAGTAGCCCAAGGCAGTTCGTTTGTTTCTCTTTCTTCTGATTTATGGGCCCCTAAATTAAGACCTAATCCAGTGAATGGATTCATAGGGTCAAGTACGGCTACATAACCAAAGGATGATCTTATAATTTTAGATATTTTCAAAAACACCCCTATAGTTTGATCCACATTTTTTTCATTTGTGGGCCCCAAACAAAAGATTAGAACCGTTAATCCTCTTTGGAGAGATAAACACTACTATGAGGTCAATTTGTAGTGCCTGATTCAATGTAGATATCAAAAAAATCGAAGAAAGATTCTGGACCATTGATGCACCAACCATTACTAAACTCGGTTTTGGATTTGTACCACACAGTCTGATTTTTATCATTCTTTTCCATTGGTGGGGCCCAAACTATAATCTAAATCATACAAGTTCTTAGAACGACTAAGAACAACCACCATATCAAATATCAACCGTTGATCATTCATCAATCTTGAGATATTTGCATAACAAAAGTGAACAATTGAAGTTAATTTTTGGACTTTGTGGACCCTTTTATCAAGATCTGAACCATTGACCATCTTAGGAATACAACAAATAGCCATGAGGTCAAGTATTAGCCACTAATTCACTGTCTATCTCAATAAATTTATAAAAGAAATATATCAACCATTAATTTTAAAAAAATATATGTTTTAAATGGTTAAAAGTGTTACCAAACAGCATAATTCTACACTATCTATTTCAAATAGGGTCATTTGAAACATATCTGTTTTATACAGATATGTTTCATACAGATAAGAGTTGCCTAACAAGCCTTTAGTATGGCCCATCTTTTATATTCAACCCGTTTGAAATTATTGTTTAGCCTTGTTTTGTGAAATTATAATTATTTCAGTTGGCTCATTGATCCCGACTAAAAATAGGGACTATAATATAAAATATAAAAAAATGCCTATGTACAGATGGAACATTAGATCGGCGGATGGTGCAAATGTTCAAATCCTCTCATGCTCGGACATGTTTGGTATCGTTCTAGTGGATTGTTCCCACATTACCACAGGATAAAGAAAAGGGGAACAAATAGTCTCAAGCATTTATTTTTTTACCAATTTTTTGGATTTTGCTCATACCTGAATTAACTATAGACATTAGGAAAATAAAAAAAATACCTTGAGAGTAGTTCGTACAACAAAGAACAGTACAAAAAACTCAATTTTACCCTTATGTATTATACAATATCCTATTTACCTTGCGATGTAACACGTGAAAGTTTATTGAAGTAGGAAAAAAGGTGACTGTGTGCAATATCCTATCTGCGAACATTATTTGAAATCCTATAAGCGTAGGATATATACCTAATATTATTAAGGCAAAATTATTGTTTTTATGCCATCCTATATTATACAAACTATTTTGTAGGAGCTTTTAAAATGTCTCTATTTATGAGGCAAAAGTTAGGTTATAGGGCACCCCTTCCCTTTTTGCGGAACATTCTAGGAGCCTTTCGACACTTACTTCCTTCGATCAACACTTGAGAGTATACGAGGTTAGGTGTAATTTTAGATTGTTGAAGGTATTGCACACCTTAGACATGCAAATTGTGAACCTAACATCTATATCTTACATTTAGACCCCTCATTTAGGACTCAAATCACTTGCAAGCCCCATTTGCTCAAACTACGAGCGGCAAAAACTTTCTTGTAAATATTAAAAACTCACTAAAACTATGCTAGTCATTTCTTTTCATTCTAGGTCTCTCTCTACTCCCTCTCCTCTCTGTTTTCCTTTTTCCTTTGTCTAGAAGAAGACCAGTATCTCAACAATTCAAGATAAGAAAGTCCAATCCAAGCTTTGAAGGACCCTTGCTCAAAACGTTCCCTCAAACTTTTTTAAGAAAATGGCTTCTTTATCCTAAGACAAGCTATCATAGAAATATTACTAAAACACCCTCTCATTTCTCCCATGGCCAAAACTATACACGGATTCTACTTGCATAACTGCAACGTAGTTAGTTGCAGGGATTCTTTTTGCAGCGGATAGTCACATCAACTCAATTATAAAAAAACAAAAAGCCTATATGGACCGACTTTGAAGCCCGAATTTCGGACCGATCCCAGCTGGACTCTAGCTGGAATCTCATTTTGAATGATGGACCATGTCAATTAGAAGCCCGCCCCAAATTTCCAAAGCCTGCCAAGTTCATGAGTAAGAAGTAAAATGGGAAGGGAATGTTCTAGACAGCTCTCACACGTCCTTGTCTCCTCTCTCTCTCTCTCTCTCTCTCTCTCCCCATTGCAAGAAATTTCACTCCCTAGGATCCGCCCAGGCGCAGCAGCACGTCCACGTCTCCCCTCTCTGTTCCCATCTCTCTCTCTCTCGTTGTGCATCGCAAGAAATTTCACTCAGAGGATCCGCCCAGGCGCAGCAGCATGTCCTTGTCTCCCCTCTCCTTTCCCATCTCTCTCTAGCTCTCCATTGCAAGAAATTTCACTCAGAGGATCCGCCCAGGCGCAGCAGCACAGTTCTCTCTACCTCTTACCTGGGCAGCGCCTCCCCCCATCATTGCAAACCTGGGTTCTCATCTCTCTCTCTTTCTCTCTCACTCTCCATTGCAAGAAATCCCAGCAGAGGATCTGCCTAGGAGCAGCAGTGCCCATTTTTCTCGTCTTCCCTTGTAGTGGTCATTTTTTGGTCTTCCCTCTAATAAGGAAATCGAAAGAGGGGAAAACCCCCAAATCGATGGGAGATTGCAAACCCTCCTCTCCCGCTCCCTTCATCCCTCTGTCGCCGGAATCCTCTCCTCTCCCGTTCGTCTCGCCTCCCTTTGACCGGATTCCTCCCTTTCGTCACTAGATCCTTGTGCTGTGACGCAGCTACACCTAGCGACAGTGACTTCCCTCTCTCCTTTGCGACCAGATTTTTCCCTCTCCTCTCTGGAACCCTAACTCCCAAAGCTCCTCTCTAAAACCCTCTCTATATTCTCTGGAACCCCCTCTCCTAAACTTGAGAACCCTATTCTCTCTCTTGCGAATCCTAGACTTGCGACCTGTTTGCACCTGTTTTCGTCACCGCTTAGACCGATGTTACCGAGGAACGTCTCTAGCAAGCTACCTTGCAGTGACAGAATTGTAAGGAAAAAGAAAGACGTCTCTCTCTTGGCCATGGCAAGAGCAGATCTTAGTCTCTCTTAGCCACGGTAGCTGCTGATCTCGGCCCTGCCATGGCTACGACTTGTCTTTCTTTGTTAATATTCTCTCTCAATGTAATTCTTGTATGTAATTTAGGGGATGTGTTTCTGTTTGTTTTGGAGACCTGGCTATGGATTTTGATGGGTTTTCTCCGTTTTATGTGATTCTTTTTTATTTTTATGATCTTAGTCCGCTTTATTTCTTCAAAAATGAGTTCTTTGTGGTTGGAAGTTATTGATTTTTACAGGTGTTGATCCAGATGGCAGCGAGGAGAAGAAGGGTGTGATACTGGAACCCATGATTTGGGGTATTAAAGCTGAATGTATGTGAGACTCTATGCTCATGGGGTTGCCCCTCATGAGGATTGTTTGAGCTTGGTTATTGTAAGAAATAGTTATTAAGGTATTGCTTGGCAATTGTTCTGTCCATTGCAGCAGAGAAAGGCACTAGGAAAAATGATAGAGAAGATGAGAATTGATTTAAGATCCAGAGGCTATTGATTGGCAAAAGGCTCAAGAATTGTTGGATGTAGAAAATGAAATTCTTGTAAATTAGGGGTTCATATTCTGTAATATGAAGAATAAGAGAATTATAAATCACTTCATTGTCTCTAAAATCTTCCTTAGTTGAGTTGTCTTCTTGGGATAAAAGGAATCAATTCTATTCATTATGTTTTGTTTCTTTTATTTGTTATATATATTTTTCTATTCTATGATTAGTGATGAAAAGAGTATTCACAATTGTCGCATCAATAAGCACGGAGCCAAGTCTATTGTAATGGTCTGGATAAGATATTAGATGAATCACATGTAAAATACAAGAAACCTAAAAGCCAAAACTTTTGAATTGATCAAGGCATTCCACAGAAAATCTCCTATTGAATTGTTGGGTGATTCTGTGCTAGCACAATAAAAAATATTCTTAAAAATCACATTGTATCATAGTCTTGGATGAGAACTCCAATACTTCATATAAGCCCTTTGTGTATCATATTATCATTGGCAAACTATCCAACACCATTTTTTGTACTTGCTGTAGTATTCACACAAAACAACCATCTTTAAGCATATTTCAAAACCCTTTTACAAGACACAATCATATATGCTTACTGCGAAAATTATTCATATCGAAGCTGTCTTTTGAGTTTGTCAAGATTAAATAAACTGTTGCAACAGAAATTAACAATATAGTGTGGCCATATTGTAATTTAATTTGGCAAACAAGTTTCTGTTTACGTTATCATCATTAGCCAATTCAAAAACACCTTAGCTATCCTTTCATAAATGGGTATTGCACCTAATCAGAAATTTCATGTTTTAGTTCATTACTATTCAGTCTAGACACCACACCAAACACACATCCAGTAAAAGAGATACCAGCATCAACAAGTTTTCATTGTTAAGAAGAATTGAAGAGGACTCAGAATAAGAAGGGGTGCAAAATACATCTTCATTGCCAAAATACATGTTACAATTCCTACCAGAAATAGTTAAACATTTAAGAAATATTATTACATTATCTACATATTTTCATCACAACAGACCACTACACAAATCAATTTTCCAAAGATGTGGACCCAAACACTACAAACCCAAACTCAAACATGTCCATGGCAATCGATTCAGTCCCCTACAAAAAATGGTGAAGACAGGTCGCAAGTCTGGGATTCACGAGAGAGAGAATAAGGTTCTCAAGTTTAGGAGAGGGGGTTCCAGAGAATATAGAGAGGGCTTTAGAGAGGAGCTTTGGGAGAGGGTTCCAGAGAGGAGAGGGAAAAATCTGGTCGCAGAGGAGTGGGGGAAGTCGCTGGGCGTCGCGGCGTCGCAACACAGGGATCTAGCGACGAGAAGGAGGAATTCGGTCAGAGGGGGGCGAGACGGGCGGGAGAGGAGAGGATTCCGGCGACGGAGGGACAAAGGGAGTGGGAGAGGAGGGTTTGCAATCTCCCAGTGATTTGGGGGTTTTTCCCTCTTTTGATTTCCTTATTAGAGGGAAGACCAAAAAATGTCCACCGCTAGGGAAGACGAGAAAAATGGGCATTGCTGCTCCTGGGCAGATCCTCTGCTGGGATTTCTTGCGATGGAGAGAGAGAGAGAGAGAGAGAGAGAGAGAGATGAGAACCCATGTCCGCAATGATGGGGGGAGGCGTTGCCCAGGTAAGAGGCAAAGAGAGTTGTGCTATTGCGCCTGGGCGGATCATCTTAGTGAAATTTCTTGCGATGGAAAGCCAGAGAGAGAGAGAGAGAGAGAGAGAGAGAGAGATGGGAACGGAGAGGGGAGACAAGGACATGCTACTGCTCTTGGGCGGATCCTCTGAGTGAAATTTCTTGCGATGCATAGCGAGAGAGAGAGAGAGATGGGAACGGAGAGGGGAGACGTGGATGTGCTGCTGTGCCTGGGCGGATCCTAAGGAGTGAAATTTCTTGCGATGGAGAGCGAGAGAGAGAGAGAGATGGGAACGGAGAGGGGAAACAAGGACGCGTGAGAGCTGTCGAGGGCATTCCCTTCCCCTTTTTCTTCTTACTCATGAACTTGGCGGGCTTTGAAAATTTGGGGCGGGCTTCCAATTGATATGGTTCATTATTCAAAATGAGATCCCAACTGGGTCCAGCTCGGCGTCCAGCTGGGATCGGTCCAAAATTCGTGCTTCAAAGTCAGTCAATATAGAATTTTTGTATAACAAAAGTTGTGGAAGGGCCGGTAAACAGCATCATTATCATCTTTAATGGCGGTTTTTGTTATCCGCCGTTATAATTCAATTTCTTCAACTACTCTCCTTCTCCTTTGTTCTAGAGAGGCCGGAATTCAAAACCCTATAAATGGTGATGAAGCAGAACGATTCAGAAGAAAGAGAAAAAAACTGAGTTTGTTGGTCTTCTATTCCGTTGTAAACCCTAGGAATCACACGTTTCTCAAATTTATATCGTGTTCTCTTCGGTTTGGTTTAAATGATCTGAGACGAAGAGGTAATAGAAGATTTTCATGCAATTATCCTTCTCGTCTAAAGTTGTATTGCCCCTTTTCGGATTTTGTGGAATTCTTTACGTTAGATGGAGACCCTAACTTTGCATCATCTATTTATAGGGTTAGTTCAAATACCTCTTTTGAATGATGAGATTATGAAATAGGAAGAGGAATCAGCTGTGGAAGAGGATGACGAAGAGCCGATATTTGATGATTTGTAATTTGGTAAGGATAGCTTCTCAATTTTCTGCTCGTCGATTCCCTTCTTCTTCTTGATTTTCAGATGATTTTCTGTATTTGATGCCAGGCTTTTTTGGATGTAGATTTCGATTGCTTCTTCTTCTTCTACTTAGATTGCCTTTTTTTAGTGGAAATTGCCGTCAACTCCTTCAGGCCATGTGACTCTGGTTCCGAGCAATCTCCCGCTCGAAAGAGGTAGATTTCTCCCAAAACTCTAGACTTGCACAATTGAATTCCCGCAATGGCCGGAGAATCTCATGCCCCCCTCCCCACAACCACCACTTATTTCTCTGATTCTTTTGGTTTGTTATTGTAGGGGATACGAACCCACGGGCCCCCAGGCGCGTGGAACAGCAGGACCCTGGGGCGGGGCCGCCCCTCCAGGTCGTGACCCCGTACCCCGCGGAGGGGCCTACTAGGGCCTATTGTTTATTTGTTCCCCCTCACGGGGGGAGGCCTCCCCAGGACTCGAACCCGCAACCTCTCCCTTAAGAGAAAGTTGGGGAGAGTCCTGGTACCACTGGGCCTTTTTGTAGGGGATACGAACCCACGGGCCCCCAGGCGTCCAGTGGTACCAGGACTCTCCCCAACTTTCTCTTAAGGGAGAGGTTGCGGGTCCTGGGGAGGCCCCCCCCCCCGTGAGGGGGAACAAATAAACAATAGGCCCTAGTAGGCCCCTCCGCGGGGTACGGGGTCACGACCTAGAGGGGCGGCCCCGCCCCAGGGTCCTGCTGTTCCACGTGCCTGGGGGCCCGTGGGTTCGTATCCCCTACAGTTATGATGGAATTCAATTTCATTTCTATTGCTGCTACTTTTGTTTAACCTTTAGATGTTATGTTTTCAAGAAGAGGTTTCAGGTGATTACAAAAAAGGAGAAAAGAAGTTTCAGGTACATGGTTAATGGAAGTATCAAAGGTATGTTCTTCAACAACCACCTCTCTTCTCCCTTTTGTCTGTTTTGATCTTATCTTATTTTTCCTGTTATTGGGAAAGTATGAAATGCCTAAGCTTTTGCACATATCTTTTTTATTTTTCCTGTTATTGGGAATAGTATGATCTCGGGTTTTGTCAGAATTCATTGCTTTGCATGATCTTTTTGGTATTATGCTGTGATGTAGTTTGTTGGATCATAATTCTTACAAAGATGTCAATTCCATGATTGCTTCAAGTGCCTGTTTCCCTACTTTGCGTCAATATCCTAGCAATTCATAGTAAAGTGGATTGTAATGAAAGAATATTGAAGAGGTTAAGATCGAATGATATAAGGTGGGGACGAAGATGGGACCTTCACTTACGCAGGATTTGATTTACTGGTTGATGCCTGGGTAACATTTCCTTACAAAGGGTGCTTTTGCCCCTTCAATTTTAGCCTCTTTGATAGTAGGGGACTGTTAACAAGTCCTAGGAATTCAAATCAAACAAATGGGCCATAAGGATGTCATGATATTTGCTTTAGTTACCCTTTTTTAGTAACTGAAGATATATTGAGTTTTGTAATGAGACTTTTTATCCCTTAATGATTTATTTCCTATTGTGGCGCATAAGATTCTTATATTTTAGATGCATCTGATTCTTATCTCTATTGAGATTGATTGGTTCTGTTATTTCTCTGCCCTTCGCCACCATGATCTGCATCATTTGATCAAACCCATCAGGGAAATGATGAATTAAGATAGAAGTCATTAGTGTTTTCGATCTAGTTGAATTCCTAAATGGGGCACCCACCACCCATTCCATGATCAAATGATGAGAGAAAGGAGAAAATAAAATAAAAATAAAGTTGGGAGTCGATTGAAATCATGAGTGGCCGATTCATTTAGAATAAACAAAATAAAATAAAATGGAAAGTTACGATCTTTTAAATCGGATGGCCTGGATCCTTATTCTCTCAAAGACATGATCTATCTGCAACTGAATAACCCAAGATCTTTCTAATTGCAATGCAAGATTCTAGATCATCATTCACTACCCATTAAACCAAAGAGACTGTTCTGTTTTCTAAGAGAAACATGAGCAAAAACAAATATAGCACTAGATCTCATGCAAAGCCCCTCATTACAATTATTATTATTATTATTATAAACACCTTCTTGGAGTTTCTTCTTTTCAGCATGGAGGGCATCATTGTCTGCCTTGATTGCTTCAAACTGTTTCTTCAAAAGATCCTAGTCCTTCTCCTATTGCGTGGTCTTCCATCTTGTCCTGTTTTGGAACCATATAGCAATCAGTCGAGGCTGCAAACCAAGAGCTGTAGCCAGCTGCATTTTCCTCTCAGGCTTCAGCTTATTACCCAACTCAAGTTCTCCAATGTCTTCACGTGTTCCATGTTCAACCTCATCTTCTTTTCACCGGCCTGTAAGCAGTCATATGAGGGATCATCATCCCCATTCATCTCTCCACACCCTTCAATTCTTAATTGAATTACTTGCTTTTGGTTTGAAAAATATTCTTGTTATCTTGTTAATTGAATTAGTATGTCTTCATGTGATGCATATGGGGTTAGTTATATTCCTTTATGCTTTTGTGTTTTTGGGTTGCTTTAATGTCACCAAAACATGGACAAAACCATTTCCAGGGAATTCATAAAGTTGCCTATGACCACTGTCCCACGGGCTCTTTTCCTATCTCCCTCTATATTAATATTCTCAGAGTTTTGTTTCCTTTCTCTTCCTTTGGCATGGTAAAAGGCTAATGCTTGTAAACTATCATCATCATCATTAAAGCCTTGTCCTAACTATGTTGGGGTCGGCTACACGAATTCTGTTTATCTATTTTGATCTATCTTGAGTCAAATCTTCATATACGTTACATTTCATATCTATGTTTACTACCTCCATCGATGTCCTCTTTGGCCTACCCCTTCCCCTTGGATCGTCATCAACCTTCATAGCCAAACTTTAATTCTTGTAAATTATATCTAAGATTATTATATGTACTAGTTGCTATTACCATTGGGTTGGTGTGGGATGGTCTGTTGATCACGTGTATCTCTATATTGATCAGATTGAATGGTCTGTATTGATTGATTTTGCAGAAATCCTATATAAGTAGTCTTTCAAGTTAAAGAGCTCTTGGCACTTTCAGTACTATCAAGCTTGTTCATGTCATCTGAGGTATATAATAGTTTGTCTTATGCTATGATGTATATCACTCAATTGTCCATTGTAGCTTTTCTTCTGGAATTAAAGTAAGGATGCTATTTGTGGTTAAAATAATTATAACTATCTCTGATTTCTCTTACTCTTTCCTATTTAATTATTGTATAGTTTTTAACTGCATCTAGAAAAGTACAGTGTGAACTGAACCTTTTAGTGAAATATTACGTTTTTCTTTTTCTTTTTCTTTTTTTTTTTTTTTTTTTTGTCATCTCTGTTGCAATATATGGCAATATTGGTGCCCATCTACCAGGCCCAACTTTCAAACAGCAGCCCACCCACTTCCTTCAAGAGTACTGTAGCTAGTTGGGTGAAAAGTGTTAATATTAGATCCTAGTTATTTCTTATGGTTTCTTCATTTAGTATGTAGCAATTTAATCAGTTTCTTCCATGCAGTGGTGATGTAAGCATTGAGTTTGGCTTGTATATGTTTCACTTCTTATTACGTGGTGTAAACATTGAGTGTGGCCTGTAATGTTTTAATTCTGATTACCTGTATTTGACATTGTTCTTGGGCAAATTGTTGCTAACAGCGTAAAGTCCTGTTTGGATGAACAGTCTTCCCTAGGACACATTGGGTTCATAACTTTTGACATTTCAAATAATATGAAGGCATGAGATTCTCTCTACTCTAGCTTATATGATAAATATAGTTCCACTCATCCACTGCTTCTCTTGCATGCTTTTGCCCTATTTTTGGTAATATTTTCTTTAATAAAAGAAATTATTAATGATAAAAGTTTGTCTTTTTGAAATAATCATCTTAGACACGGCCTAAAATGATGGTTGTTGAGACCTGGACGATATATTTGTACCTTTGCTTGATCTTCTTCTTGCCAACTCGAGAATCAAGAAGCGCAGTGGATGCATTTCTTGATAACTTACCCTCTGTTTCAGGGCATTGTCAACATAGAATCTGCTTTGAACCTGCTCTTAAAGTCAGCATCCATGGTTATATTATGCCATGTGTTTAGTTTCTGAATCATTATGAAACTATTCGACTTATATTTTCTCTTCATTGTTGTGATCTAGGGCCTACGAGAAGAGATCATGCGCGTACAAGAGAACACAGAGATTTACGTGGATCGGCTTTTGGCCTACGTCCATGGGGAAGACGGGAGAAATCACTATGCAATCAGAATAGAAGTGTACACCCTAGAGACTCTGAGTAACTATTTATATTATCAACCTCAAACCCTGTTAAACCCAAACTCTACTTCTAATTACAGTACAACTTGGGACAATCCATGGTCCCGGTTAAACAAGATTGATTAACTTCTATTGAGCCATATATACATATTAACAATTTGTTTGTTTGGATTCAGTAAGATCTCCTTGATGCCTCTGGGATAGCAACTTTGTTGTGAAATACTTTACATCAATTTATCATGTATTCATTTGTACCAACAGAGGGAAGTTGCTGATCGTTCCCTCCTTTACCATCACTTCGGATTGGCCTCCTGAAGTTACTTGGAGATGATCTTCATATTTATGGAACAGATAAAGAACATTCGTTATGTGAGAGTACCAGAGGATCCATTTTTATAAGCAAATGGCTGCTGATCTTGCCAAATACCAGATAGGGGTGAATATATATGCTTTCAGTGTACAGCTAGTGAAACAAGTGACTCAGTGCCAATTCAAGTCATGATTCATTCTCTGAAGATACTGAAAGTGAAGAAACTATATATGAAGACCTCTGATACACTGGGGTATGTGAAGATGTTGGGATGCTCCCAAAGTTTTCATCTCGTAGAGTTACAAAGGATGACAGTTTCATATTAGACAGTGCAACCTTGATAGCCAAGGTGTCATTTGGTTTTTGTTTTCTTTTTTTCCCTTTTTTTTTTTTCTAGAAATGAAATGGATGAATGTTGTAAGAGGTGAATGTGGTATATATGGATTTTCAAATAATGAAAGTTGTAAATTTGAGTTCAAATATATTTCAATTTGATGATTTATTTTTTATGAATGTATATGGATGTAAATGCTACAGGTTAGAGGTTTCTTCTTTTATTTTGTGATTTAAAAAAAAAAAAAATACAGTGAGCAGTGGACAAAAAATGCCCATTACCCGCGGACAAAAAAACCGCCAGTAAAAGCTCCCCATCAGCTGTGGACATTATCTGCTGCTAATACCTAAATTTCCACCGCTCATAAGAAAAACAGAGGCATATTTCTGGCTTAAAAATGAAAATTTTAGCAGGGGAGATTTGATACTAGCAGCGGATACTTTCCACCACTGGTATTGTGTTTTAGCGGTGTATTTTTCACGCCACTCAAACCAATAGTGACAGTAGCTATTAGTGGCTGTAATAATGGTGAACAATTTTGTGCCACTAGTACCAGTTTTAGCGGCAGATTTTGGTTTTGGTGTCCGCTGCTAAAAGCAACTTTTCTTACATGTATCCTATGGGACCATTAATCAATGATTATCCACTAGGCTATAATCTTTTGGCACTGTAATTGTCACATGAAGATTGCTTCAAAAATTGCTAGGAACATCATCAAATTTAATGGACATGACTGATGTAAGTATTTCCATTGCTTAAAGGGTCTACTCCAGAGCATCAAGAAATTCCGGATACAAATAGGCCTGTCAATGGGACGGGATGAAACAGGTAAAAAGCCCGGCCCGGCCTAAGCCCTAAAATACAGGGCTTTTAAAAGAAATTTGAGCCCAGTGGGCTAGGTTTGGACAATACATTTTAAAGCCCGGCCAAAATGGGACTTAGACTGGGCAAAAGATGCCCAGCCCGTTCAGGCCCGGCTCATCCCAAACTCTAAAATACAGGGCTTTTAAAAAAATTTGAGCCCAGTGGGCTGGGTTTGGACAATACATTTCTGTTCATTTCTTTTTTAAATTACTTGACCCATATAGGAAAATAGGATACTCATTCTCATTCATTTTATTGATTTTTTTATTTTTTACTTTCACCGTCCAAAAAAAAAAAAAAGAAAGTTTTTAACTGATCCTACATTACTTTAACTTGACTCATATATGATACTCATTCATTTCTTGACCCATATAGCCTATAGGATACTCATTTATTTCTATTGATTTTCTGATTTCTACTGTCACCAGCAAAAAAAAAAAAGGTTTTTAACTCCGTCATGTTGCTTGTTGCATTGCATTGACAGTCCCAAGTCCGAAAAAAAGGAGGAGGGTTTAGAGTCCGGTTCACATCGGTTGTCTAGTGACAGCCGGAATAATTAGAGAATGTTTTGCTTCTGTTTAGGATCAGGCTAAGCCCAGGCCCGGCCTTGTCCTAGCCCGGGCCCGTACGGGACGAGATTTGATGTAGGCCCGTTTAATTTAGGGCTGGGATTGGACAACACCTGGCAGGCCCGTCCTATTTTCGGGACGGGATTGGACAACCTAAGCCCAGGCCCGGCCCGGCCCATTGACAGGCCTATATACAAAGATTATCTAAAGGAAATATATTGTCATGAATCTTTTCATCTGATTAGATTTTTCAATGGCTGCCATAACACTTCAGGAGCCATGTAGCTACATATTGAAGTTCCAATTTGGTTGTCCGCAATGTTGAAGCCTACATCCCAGCCAGGCAGCCACCAACATAACTGCTGCCATAGCTTTATTTACGTATTTATTATTTTCGTTTAAAATCAGTCACAACCAACTTAGTGAATGTTTGGCATTTCTATTTTTCACCTCTACTTGTCTAAATATTTAAATCGGACAGAGATTGGAAAAATTAGAATGTTTGGTATTTGATTTTACCCACTACCCGATTTAGAAAAGTAGAGCCAAATTCTCTAAACTTGAAATGCCCCAAATATGGGTAGATGAAAATTAGAGCCAAATCCTCTAAAATACATGGAGGCGGAGAATTTTTTTTAGCACAAAAATAGCCCTGGACGGTGTTTTATTGGCACCAAAAATCCATTTAACAAAACCCCTTTTTTCGTTGAACAGCAAAGACCAGAGCTTTCTTCCAACTCGAACTCTCCCTCTTCTCCCTTTGAAACGCTCGAAGTCTCCCTCTTCTCCTTCAAAAAGCAGAGATCAGACAGCATCCTCACTTAGCGGATGTTCTTCTTCTCTCTTAATTTCTCAACTAAAATATTAGATATCTTTCCCCAATCTCTAATCCCTAATCTTCTCCATCTCTCTCACTGAGGACCCTAATCCCTATTTCTCTATCAATCGAAAGCCTTAAAGCCTTAATAGCTACCGAAACCCTAAGGGCCTGTTTGTTAATTTAGCAACTTCGAAAGTCCATTCTCATCTTCACACCCATTCCAAACGCCAGATGGGTTCTTTGAATTTTTGCTGATTTGGGAGACTGTGTGGTAAATGGAGTTAAGAGGAATGGCATTTGGACAAGGTTGCAATTGAAAATAGAAAATAGACATAAGGTATTCTGAAAGTAGATTGCAATGGTATCTCTACTCTTAATTCGAAATTGACATCCAAAATAGAGCCATGAAAAATAGAAAATAGAAAATAGTGTAGACATAAGGTATTCTGAATGGACGTTTGCATGTGAAAAATGACTATATTTTCAACATAAAATTTGTTCCTACATGTTATAATGGAAAGATAAAGAGTCCTTTAAAAATTAAAATAAAAGAAAAAAAAATAAAAGGCAAAAAAAATAAATTGCCGGAATAGATTCATTTGATTTGCTTCTCAATTCATCCAATTTAAAGTTCAGAGGTCAATATACTCACTGAACAAATCATCTGTGCCTGTGTTATAATTCCATCACCTAGAGCCCACATTTAAACAGAAACCATTCAAAATAATTGTTCCTTACAATATTCAATCAGAGTTGGTGGGCACACAATAAAAAAAACAAAACTAAAGTTTTTGGCGTGATCAATCTTAAGGTTGGACCAACTAAATGTGATCCCACTAAAAGATTCCACGACAATTATTGACCACTTTGACTTATTTTATTACAAGAGTTATGCATTGACTTTCCAGCGCGTCTACGACATGGCTACTGTTACAGGACACTCCACAACCACTTCTTCTTCCTTGTACTCTTCCTTACCATTCATCATGATTTCGATCTCGGTCGAGAACCTCTCCATCTCCTCGGCCGACAAGCAAACCGGCACGAGAATCCCTTCCTGATCCTTCCCCTTCCCGTTACGAAACGGAAGATAAGCAGAACCCGCCATCGCATTCTCCCAAACAAACGCCTTCCCCAGCCCGCTGTAAACGGGCTCACCCGACCCGAAATCCGCAACATCCTTCGACCCGACCCGCCTCAGGTCCGACACCACCCACGACCGGACTGCCGTCTTCGCCGGCCTTCCCTTCACCACCATCAGGTCCGCCACCGACTGCATGTACTCCTGCGTCACCCTCGCCTTCGCCTCCTTCACCAGCTCCACCGCGTACTCCACAGGGCTCCGCTTCCCAGCCGGAGACACTGCCGCCGGGCTGGCCGTCACGCTCCCGTAGTACCCACTTGGCAGTGGGGGGCTGAACTTGGACCGAGCGTTGACGACGAGTATGACCTTCACTTCCTCCTCCGGGTCCGAGCGGATGGCGATGGTGCGGCACCGCCAGAGGCAGGCGGTGAGCAGCTCGAAGGTGGTGGTGGTGGAGCGGAGGTGGGGCGGGAGGAGCTTTCGGAGGGATGAGATGTGGCCGGCGCCGAAGAAGAAGGAGCGGTGCAGCAACTGTTTGGGTGGGTGGACGGCATCCACACGTGTGGGCTGGGGGAGGTCCTCGAACTCTGGGTGGTGGCACGTCACTCGAGGTGGGTTTCGGGCGTTGAGGAGCTCTCGGTTCCACACGGGTAGGATGGAGGGGGCACTTGCGCCCAGTCCCATTTCGACCACTGCGCACATGAACTGGGCAGCACCATTGGTGTCGCAGATGGCGTGGTTGAAACGGAGACAGATGATGAAACCTCCGCACGTGAGATTAGTAAGCTGCACGCGTTATTAATAAGAGAAAGAGTTGAACAATATTTTTCTACACTAATTTGATTTCAAGGAGTCCAACATGCAGCAACATACAGAACAGATAATATTTGATCTGTTAGGATTTAAGGAGATGAGAACTTAAGATTCTAGATTATAACAAAATGAGTTCAGATCCTTCATCCCACTCAGGCCAATCAACCTTCAGAAGGATTGGAGTTCTATTGTAGGGCCTGCCAACTAAAAGCTTAAGCTGCTCAGTGTGACTGCTCTTTCCATAAATGGGATATCATCAAATTTTAGTCCACCTGGGTGAGTCATTTATTTTGAACATCTCAAATGTTTCTCAGTAAGTTTGCCCTATGTCTAGTCTTGATGAGACACTCGAAGAGGATCCAGAGTCATCTCAGAATAGAAATCTGTCTGCATTGATTTATTATTAGGCCCCATTTTTTCTGCATTAAAACTCATAGGAATTTAATACGTATAGTGGTTATAAAAAATAAGGGACTGTTGAGGAAAATCAAAGTCACGTGTATTCTAATACAAACAAACAAGTCATAGTGAAATTCAAAGCTCTAGTCACTAATATTCCTTCGCACCTGAATCAACAGCAACGGACTGTTGAGGATGTGACCAGAGCCAGGAACATCATAAAGGAGCTCATCGAAGTATGGGAATGGTGGTTGCGGGGCGTCACGTAGTTGGTCAAGTGCGATATCTGCCTCTGCCTCTATGAACAGGATGCCTTCTCCAGTGCATTCCACTACAAGTTTGCGGGCCGGCCTTTGCAAGCCTGCCTGCAAGCGGGTAGTAGAAGACGAGTGCCTCTGCAAGGGCATATTTGAAGAACTGTGTCAACATTCTCCCTCTCACAAATGGATGATTACGATAAATATGTATTGTTGGAACCTGGCAACGAAGGCTCTCTTGATCATCGATGTCTGAAAGAGGCTCAAACTCATGTGGCGTAGGCTTAGCAGGAGCTATCAGAACGGGTTCCTGTCTCCTTACATTGAACACTGGTGTGGAGGCCATGAAACTTTGCAATAAAAAACTTTGTAGGTTTAGTGGTGTTTTCCAGTGTGGGGTTTAAGCTTTTGGGGTGCCTGAACGAATTTATAGAGTCCAGAGGGCGTATTTGGGTGGCACTGAATTAATTTCTTGCTGGTATAAGTCCCTGTCACACACTATATTTCTATAGGTAGCGAGGAAGCAATAGAAAAACCCATTTCTCCAACCATTCAAACTTGTTGGTTGCACACATTTGTCATTCTTTACGTACGTATTTGAGAATGTCATCGTGGACCTCAACATCGAAAGCTCATATTAAGACCGAGGTTTCTTGACGTCGTTTTCTTGAAAGCCCAGATTACGCTAACATTGTTTTCATTTGTGATATTTTGTTGGGGCAGTTATAAACTACTTGTTTGAGTAGAACGAATACTATTTCCCTCCTTCGGATTTGGGAAAAAATTTTAGACTACCATGTGAGAGTAGAAACTATCCTCAAGGGAAAGAAGATAGATTAACTATCTAAGAAAAGCCTATTTATGGGGAGGAGAGGTTGCATCAGTAGTAATTTTTGGAATTCTTCAAACATTTGTAAAACCTTATGACTAGAAAATCCTTTTTCTACGGACTCTTTTAGGGCACGTTTGTGTAGACATACTTTCTGTGGAAGGGAGAAATTGCCACATAAGCAAAATCTGTGGGAAAGGAATACCACAGAAAAGGTTTTCTGTGGCAACCAAAAATCTGTGTTTGGTGCAAATATATTTTCTCTGTTGAAATGGTAATTTTCATGTTTGGTGCAACGGTGGATTCCTCACCCATTCTACCCAATTCACTTTACACAGAGCAATTATCAACATTGGTAGTAAAATCAAATTCGACATAAATTGAATCCAACCATGGAAGAATAACCAAATTCAACATAATTAACCAGAAGAATAGTAACACAACAATGAAAACCAAAGAGTAGAAAAACCCACAACATACCTGAGAAAGAACCCATCACAAAATCTGTTCTTTTCTGCAAACAAGAGTACTTGTTTGCCAATAGGGACGATGGAGATGGAGACATTGAACAATCCTCGGATTTGGGTTAGGATAAGGGTTTGAATTTGATTTTAGGGTTAGGGCTGAGATTACGATTTGATTGTATTGTTAGGGCTTGGAAATCACATAATAAAAATGGGTTCATATTTAACTTACGGTAGAGATGGAAATGGAGAAGGAGACAGAGATGTATTGAGAGAGAAAGAGGTGGAGATGGAGGCGGATTGAGAGAGACGGGTGGAGATGGAGAGAGAGAGAGAGAGAGAGAGAGAGAGAGAGAGATGGGCCTTTGAGATCAGATTGAGGGAGAGCAAAGAAGATGGAGACAGCTGCAAATCGTCCATGGAGATCAGTTTTTTTTTTTTTTTTTTTCGCCAGAGCTTCTCTTCCGTTTTTTGATCACATCCTTTCGAGGAAGACTGAGGAAACGAGCCTTTAAAGGGTGGGCAAGTTTTCTGAGGAAATAGACTTCCCATACCCCCCCATGGGAAGTCTATTTCCATAGTGAGAAAGGAAAAGGCTGAGCTGGCAATAAAGTGATTCCTAGGAAAAAACCTGCACCAAACATATGAAAAGTTCCATTTCTGCAGAAAACTGTTTTCATTTCCATGGAAATGGGCTACACAAACATGCCCTTAAGCTTTAGGGTTAGTTTGACACTTTACTAGCATAGTAAATGTCAAGTAAAGCCTTTATTTTTCAGACAAGATATCACATTAAAAGCACTTTAATTCAAGACTCCCTCTATCTTTTTTTTTTTTTAAAAAAAGTAAAAAAACAACCACTTTTATCCATTAAAATATAAAAAAACTCAACTTTCTCATACAAAAAGTAAAAAAGATTTCATAAGAAATAACTAAAAATAAAATACCATCATAACCTACTTATATTTTATTCTTTCTTCAAAATCAATTATACTTCACTTGACTCTATTAGTAGAGTTGCCTTTATGGTCTCTTATAGTATCACGTGGGACAGCATTTGTAATCTAACTCCATTCAATATTAGTTTTTTTATTTTTATCAGTTTACTAATTTTTTAGAAAAAGTTGTGTAACCTATAGGATTTTCACCTATGACATCTAGAAAAATATTGACACTTCCCACTGCCACTTACGCTGGTAGAGTTTTGCATATAGAGGTTAATTAGCAAGTGTTATATAAATCAAGCAAGTGTTTTATAAATCAACAGCCAAGAGCAACCAAAACCTAAATCAACCCTAAACCCGACTCGGATGAGAATTGTAAAACCTGTATACACTCCGAGCCTAACTTACTCACTGCCAAACTGGCCCCTAATAGAAGTGGGTTGGAGTGGATTTTCGTTTAAACCTGATCCATTGCCATCTCTATTTATGGTGCCTGTCAATACTATTATATAAGAGGGCCTTCAAGATTAGCTATAAAGAAAACATTATCTCTATTGGTCAATATTTCTATCTTGACCATTCAGTTCATGGCATTGAATCAGACGAGTGATAGCATTTACTGAGTCTGACATCGACTGGTTTTAGCAATATATTTTGGAGGGCTAAAGTAAATCTTTATGATCATCAAACGAGACAATGGTTTTAATGGTTTCCAATACTGCCATAGCCAATGACAAAATCTTTACATAACGGCTGATATATGAGTTCTTGACTAGTATTTTGGTTTCTTTCCAATACTTCTTTTCACTAAAAACTGTTTTAAGAAGTTAGAGGTGATGAAGAATTTGTGAATTTTCATTTTTAATTCATTTTAGGCTGTTTAAGAATATAAAATCTAACACAACTATTATAGGTGGTGAGAATGGTATTACAATACATTTTGGCTGGGAGTGAACGCACAAAACTGTAGCAATTATGTTTAAAACCTTTATGACCTGGGCTCGGTGACTTGGTTTTGATCAAGTTTTAAAACAATGAAATCAATTTCTTCTAGAGTAGCGACCCAAACCTGCATAGTAACTCATGTAACTGGCCTGGGGTTCGCGAGTGCACGATTACATTATGAGATAAGGGTGGGGGCTCGTCATTCGCAATTTCACATGCCACATGGACCTCTCCCCATCCTCAGAGCTTCCTTGTTCGGAGAACTGAAAACTCCACCAATGATAATAATGCATAAGATTTTGTTAATTACATTATTCATAATGTGCTTATTCTTATAGTAAGATCAACTCCTAATTAATTTAGTAAACTGAAAGATATATTAATGGAGGGAATGTCATTGATTTTGCATGGTTTGGATTATCAATAGGTAAGTCCGAAAACGGCTTTAGATTGATTTGATTAAAGCAAAACTAGTATCAATCCCTTGAGATGCTTGTGCCCACAAAGGAGGAAAAAGAAACGCGGGGGGTTAGAGAGTGGACCATGAGATTAAATCAAGAGAGTACTTGAACTAAGACAATAAAGATTAACTTTAAATCTTTTATAGAAATGTTTGTGTGACGATCATTTCGTTGAAAAAGTGTGAAAAATCTAGCTGCTTTTTTCATGGATGAAATTTTCCATGTTTGGTGTGCACAGCCGCTTTTCCATGAGAAATATGTAGAAAAATGAGATAAATTTATTGTGACTTTGCGAAAAATCTTTTCTTATGAGTTCGTTAGGAAAAAAACTTCGGGAAAGAGTAAAGAGTTTGCCGAATCAGTCTTCCATGAACGTACACAAAAGTGCCCTTAAAGTTAAATTAAGATGAAGATTAAATAAAATAAATCTCATATTATTTTCTTCATTAGAAAAATTTACTTATAAGGGCTTGTCTGTTCTGTTGAAATGAATTCGTGGCAATTCTAACAAATGTAGTCGCAGGGGCAACGATTGTTTGTGCCCGCTCTATAAGAAAATTAACGTTATTGTGGCTGTTGTTTTTTACCTCTTGCGAGGAAAAGTGAGAAATGTTATAAATAGAAGTTATGATCGTCTGTGACTTCTGCAGGAGCATTTCTTCACTGCGATCATTAATTGAAAGAGACCCAACTTGTTACCTCCATGAGCCTACCAGAAGAACGGTGAGTCTAATTCCTATGACCTATATGGCTAAAGTAAGATTTAAAAAAAAAAAAAACATTGTTAGGTATGTAATTTAAAATCAACAGTTCCCTTTCTGTACTTATGGACCGTCATTCATGATCACTTAAAAGAAGAGGGTGTTGAAAGTAAAACACCCGAACAGTAGATTATTTCTCCTTTTTTTGTCGTTTAGTGATTTTTATTTTTTTTAAATTATTTTTATACCTTTTTTTTTTTTTTTACTTTTTTTTAATAATTTAACCACGTAGTTTTATTTCATTTTACCCCTCAACTAAAGAGGCTAAGGTGAGTTTATTCTGAGCTGCTTTGAATTCTTTATATAGGCACCGTTATTATTGAATTTATAGAATGGCAACTACATGAGATTAGCTCCATAAAAGATTTGGCCAATTGGAATATCAAGTCAAATGTGTTATGAATGGACAGTGCCAAACGTGGTCCCACGATCTTTAACAATCTTTTATTTTTCTTCTTCTGTTTTTTAGAATAGACCTTCATTTAATTAAAGCACTTCCTACACAGACTTTAAAAGCAAAAATCCATCCACCCAACCAACTTCTGATGGTTTTGCAGTGGGTACGGATTAGGGAAGGTCATAGGTGGAGCCCACTGATCAATTACAAAAGTTGAACACACTCTCCGACGTGTCTACGACAAGGCTCCTGGAGATAACTGGACTCTTTCCAACCACTCCCGCCTTGTCCTCTTCCTTGCTGCCATTCATCATGTTCTCGACCTCGATCGAGAACCTCTCCATCTCTGCCAACAAGCATAGGTAACGGCACGAGAATCCCATCCTCCCCTTTCCCGTTACGAAAGGGAAGATAAAGAGATCGCACGTGACGCGAGGTGGGCTTCATGAAACCTCCGCACGTGATAATAATTAGAGAAGAGTTGAACAATATATTTTTCTACACTAATGTAATTTCAAAGGAACATACCAATGGCAATAGAACAGATACTTCGTGAAGTTATGGTTTACACTTTACAGAGCTCACAAGGAATCTAAGATTAAAGATATTAAAGACCAAGACAATGATCCGATCCATGTTAAGGAGTGGAAATCTACTTTCGGGCCTAGTACTGAAATCAAGTCTCTCAAAGTGAATGCGGCGGGTTTTAATGCCAGATATCACTTCGATCTATCAGAATCGATATCAGATTTGTTTGGATAAGGGCATGCATTTTGTACTACTCGGATTTGAATAGATGGGTCCCATAGTTGACTTTGGATCGCTCCCTTTCACCGTGAAAAAACCTTGAGCCCAAGAGGATCTGGATTCTGGAGTCTCGTCTTTAGAAAGTTGTCTGGATTTGTTATTGGGATTTGTTATTGGGATTCTCGAGTGCTAGTTTCATGTGATGTACAGATACCGCATAGATACGGAAAGTACACACCATAGTCAAGGTAGAAACAAAGATTTTACACATAAAAAGTGAAGTATTAAATAAATACGACACGATGCGTTATTCATCTTGAAATATCCATACATCATAGCTAGTAACTAATCCATGCATTCTCACCTGAATCAAGAACAGGGGATTGTTTAGGATGTCTCCAGCGCCAGGAACATCATAAAGGTGTTGGAAATTTATACTAAAAACATACTTTATGTATTTGTCATACACTGATTAAATTTTAGTATATTATGTCTTTTCATCTAACTGAAGTTTTATACGGGCAAATGGTTGCATTATTAATTATTATGCATGTGAGTGTCCTTTATTCTATAGAGTAAACAAGTTGGTGTGCAGAGTTTTACTTATACACGGAAGACTTATTTGTCAGTTCTTATGGGATTTAAGTTGTAGTTCACAATCTAAATGGATTTGGACACACCATCGGCAGGATTGTAGCATGATGTTTCAGCAAGCTTGTCTTAGCTGCGAGAAACGGTATAGTTTTGGCTCATTATGCTAGTACGCTTTGTGTGTATTAAACTGAACCGTGTTTTTGTGTATATTGTATTTATACTGACTATATAAGATGATGAACACCTAAATAGTTATTATGAGTGCTTATACTCTTAATCCCGTTGTAAATAATAGACACATACATTTAGTGTTTGGCATTTTAATTTACGAAGGAGTGAGATCTTTTATGGGTCAATAATCTAAGTGAATTTGATGACTACACTACGTGTATGGTGGATATTAGTTTATTGACGGAATCCACGCCCCGTAATAGGGATTGATGATATCCCTTTGATGAAGTATTTAAGTTTTGATTATGTCAAACCCTGCAGGTGGACTTTGTGTCTGACATATCAAATAAGTTAAGTGTAAGGTCTCAAAGAATTATAAAGATATCGATAAAATATGGATGTCAGTAATTATTTAATCGATGGATATCTGAAATCTTAACGTGGGGAGATTAATAAGCATTTAATAGTAAGAAGTTCGAAATATTATTTTGAGAATAAGGGCTTGAGTGCAATTACAATTTTTTAGTGGACTGAATTGTAATTTATGAAACCATGATTCTAATTTGGGTCGAATTAGAGTTTCCTATTTCTATAAGGAGCTGATCTTTATTTTCTTCTTAAGGTTCCTATTGTAGCCTATAAATATGTGTTATTGCTCTCTAAGTTAACATACAAAAATAACAAGAGAGAAATTTCGTTTTTAGATAGTAGAAGAGAATTCGTAGAAGAGAATTCGCAGAAGAGATCCACTCCCTGGTGCGAGTTCGAGCATATAAGAATACAGTAGAAGATATTGAGGTTTTCGAGTTGCTGTAAGGTCGAGATCAAATCAGGAAGATCTCGCAAATATGATCTAATCATATTAGTTGAAAATTATTTTCACAATAATTTGTACGCAATATCTAGAGATCATGGTTTTTACTTGTTTCTAGCGAAATGATCTTATCCAAGTATAGGAATGGTGGTTGTGGTGCGTCACCTAGTTACTCAAGAGCGATATCTGCCTTTGCTTCAATGAACAAGATGCCTTCTCCGGTGCATTCCACCACAAGTTTGCAGCCGGGCCGTTCCCAAAGCCTGCCTGCTAATGGGTGGTAAAAGATGATCGAGTGCAGGGCAAATTTGAAGAAATGTGTGAGCATTTTCCCTCTCGCCAATCCATGAATCTGATCATATCACGTTGGAGGACGATGGGGTTGAGAGGGACGAGATGAAATCTAAGGGTATTTTGCGTATTTTAAGGAGAAAAAAAAAAAAAAAAAAGAAACAGTTTGCCGGAATAGCCATCTTCTCGCCAGATGTCCTGATTTGAAATGTGAATGAAAAAATAAGGCCTAATTTGAAATATGAGTTTTTTATTTGTTTGAAATCTGGAAAAAGCTTGAGCCGAACTTTCCCATGAATTTATAGTGAAGAGGGTGTGTTGGGCTTCAGTGCATTAATTTCTTACTGGCAGAAGTTGCTCTCACACACTATATATCTGTAACTAGTGAAGATGGAATAGGAAAACACGTACATTTCTCTTATTATTGTTTTGGTCAGTGACAAATCTCCTATTCAAAATTTTAGATTGCACGTATTGCTTGAAAATGTCATCGCAGAACTCAACATTGAAAGCTCAGATTAACTAGAAGTTTTCTTGAAAGCTCAGAATAACATGATGTGTTTTCATTAATGATAGTTTGTTTGATGGGCCATTTGCAATAATGAGATTGTTACTTGTAAGAAACGTTGCCAATCTTCCCCTTCACTCAAACTCATGTTTTTTTCTGTTTTTTTAATCAAGCCAAGGGGGCTGAGACTTTTGCCTCCTTGGCAACCCGGCCAAAAAACTGGCAACACTCACGTTTCTTTATCTGCTTTGGAACCTTGTTAGTAGAAAAATAACTATATTTGAGTCTGGATCCGCCCTGTGGCAACTCTAAAACTCCCACTGAATTGAAATTTCAGGATACATATGGCCTGGATTATCATTGTGTGGACCCTACAGTAGAGTTTTGGAGCATGGATGTCTGTCGCAATACATGCTTCCCCTAAAACAGATCTCTATAAACCCAATATGAGACCCAAATGATGATAATCGAAATTGTGCAAGATAAATGTGATCCACTTCCAACGACATATCCTGTAACCAGTTCAATAGGGTTGGGTCCCACAATCCCAATCCGACCGAGCACACAAGGAGTTTCCACATGATGGGAAAGTCTACTTACTCTATGGACCTGTTGGGTTCAATCTTACGGTTTGAGGAGCAATTTCTAAGAAATAGGAGTTTCCACATTGTTAGAATACTCCCGGTGGATGAAGGCGGCTAATTGCAAGCGAGGAAAATTGGATTCAATTTCTTGAAGAGTATGGGCTCAAATCTGTAACTGTCATAGTTACTCTAGTAACGGGTGTTGGGGGTTCGAAACTGTATGATTAATTATAAGATCAGTGTGGGATATCCTCATTTGCAATTTCACACACCATAGACCTCTCCCCTTCCACATAGCTTGCACTAATGATAAATAATGCATAAGATTGTGTTTGTCAGATTATAATGTTCTCATTTTTATGGTAAGACCAAGTCTTATTAAACTAAAATTTAAGATATATTGCAAGAAGGGAGGACATTAATTTTGAACAGGTTGAATTATCATAATCAGGCCCTACATGGAGTTCTACCCATCCTACTCACGCATTTAAAATGATCTTACTAAAGTGATGATTGTATCAATCCCTTATAATGCATGTGCCTAGAAAGAGAAAAAAGGGGGAAAAGGACAAAAAAGAGAAAAGTAAAAAGGTGTAGACTAAAGTGCTAAGTGGAGAGATTAACTCTAGTTTATCGGACTCTAGAAAAGTTAAGATTTCATCTGCATCTCCACCTTATTCACCAATGGTGGACCTGACTAGGCACATGTAAAACGAAAAGAATTTGACAGTTTAAAAGATAAGGGATGTTCAACATCTTGTGCATTTCATGCGTGATAGCTCTTCTTTGATTTTCTGTTTTACATAGTGCCCCACTCAAGGTAAATTTGTTTTCCACTAACATTAATTAGTGGATGGATTAGTAAATCAGGGAAAAATGTTAATAAGATTGAGAATAATTATGAGAAAGAAATTTTATTTGATGCTAGGGCCAACTCTAGGGCGGTCATAGGTCGGGGCAACTTAAGCCTGATTGGCTAGCCGGCTTTGAGCTGGGCTTGGATATATAATCTGTGCCGTTTAGTATTAGGGTGGGTTTGGAATAAGTGATAGAAATCCCAAAGCCCAACCTGACCCAGTATAAGGAGTGTTTTTAATTTAATTTAATTTAATTTGTCCTAACAATTATCCAAAAGCTAAAAAATGGGTAAAATGCCCTATTTGGCCTGGCAAAGCCGGACTCAGCTAAATTGACTAAATGGGCGGGCTTGAGATCAACAGTTTTGCTCCGACCCATGAGTACCCCTAGGCACAATTAGGGTTGGTGAATGGGTCGGGTCGACCTCGGTTGTCTACGAGTTGAAGCCCAACCCGTATACGACTTCTATTTAAAATGGGTCAAATAACAACTTGCGCGGCACACGAGACAATTGGTTTAAAAACTTGCAGAGACTTTACCCACGCCTAACAACCATTAAGGCCGTAACTCAGTTTAATAGTTTGAAATAAAAAAACCCAACACAAGCTTGGCTCATTTTATATAAAATAAATCATCTGAAGTACAAAAATGTTAACGACTACCAAACCATTTAAATCTATTGAGATATGTGGGTTGATCCTAATTTGATCCATTTAAATTAGTTATGGTGGTTAACCGTTAATCCCAACCCAACCTGTTTATGCTTATCTAACCCATCTAGGTTGTATTGTGCGGGTCAAATGTGGGTAAGATGGTCAAGTAAGTGAGTCGCATTAGGTTTTGACATGGAGTCTGTTTGCTTGCACTTGAGTACAGTGAAAGAGGAGTTGAATTTGCCCCAAGAGTAGGTGTTTCTACTTCATACTGTGTTTGGATGATCTTGAAGAGACAAGAAGAGTAAACAAGTTTGCTTGTGTGGATCATCTCCACTTTACTTAATTAAAGTTACTTCCACAGTATATAATAAAATGCCCTTTGCCCAATTCTCTTTATTTAGAATCTTTTATTCTCTTACTTTACAGCAACCATCCAATCACATATTTTTAACCGGCTGTTTTTTAACTATATGCATAATGTGACACTTACAAGTCAATGTTGATTTTGCAATGGGAAAGGTTACGTATGTAGGAAATTAATTTCTTTCTTTGAAGAATTTGAACCTGTTTCTTTAGTAGAATTCCTGACATGAATTCGCTATATTGGATTTTTTTGAACATGATGTGACACCTTGTTCCCTAACATTTGAAAATGTCATATTTATTTACAAGCTTTTCAAAATTCCAACACTTGAAAGGTAAAGGTTTCAAATATCCTTTGAGAATTTAAAATTTCTTGCTCCTTTAGCTTATGATGAAATTTCTAGATGCTCAAATTCAAAGGAACATCAAGAAATTCCTCTATATTTGAAAATTCAAAAATTTATAAATTTTTTTTTAAATTCAAGCAAAAAAACAAGCTTTTACCATATTATGTTTGGATAGCCACAGCAGGTGAAAAAGTAAAAGTTCAAGCTTCCACAAAAGTTTACTTCTATTTTACCTACTGTCATTAAATTCAAGTGAAGTGGAACTGTTCCCTTGTTGACTTTTGATCTCACCTCAAATTACTGTTCCCTTGTGCCCTTGTTGACCTACTGTTCCCTTGTTGACTTTTGAAAATAAATAAAATTTTATTTTGCTGCTATTTCTTTATTACATGACCATATATTACCTTTTTTTTTTCACCCATTTTCCAGTTACTTACCATTACTTTTCTATGATTCATATTCAAACATGCCCGCACCACTGGAGTCTGTATTAAAACAGCCACCAACCACAATGGCATGTTACTAGTAAAACTTTATGATCTACTCAGACTGCTGCAGCAGTGACCCGCACTGCTTCATTATAAAGAGAGACAGAATAAATCAAACCTGTCACCCCTTGTGAGCCTACTGGCTAGCTTGATATCTAATCGAAAATCATCAATTCCGTCCGATACTATCAACGTCTGATAGCACGGTTGGTTGGTTTACTCTGTGACCACTCCGGAGGTCTCAGCACATCAAGGTCTGTCAATGTGTTGGGGACACTGGGTATTCTAGCCCAACGTATTCGGTGAGTAGAAATCGGGGGAGGCCACCACCAGAAGATTTTATTCAGGAGATCCAAAAGACCTGGATACCCGCCCTTAGCGCAAAAAAAAAAAAAAAAAAAAAAAAAAAAAAATCCGTCCTATACATAGTGGACATTATTCTGGACTTTGATCGATAATAATATCCAATACATATAATAATAATAATATCGGATCCATTTAACTTTCATGCAAGTTTGATAAATCTCTAAATATTATTTTAAAATCTTAGAACTTCTTTATAATTAAAGTTTTTATATTTAAAATGATATAAATTTACGAAGGGTTACTTTATTCAATTTGAGCTTTTTTAGTTAAAAGGAGTCGACAAAGAGATTGCAAAATTGACAAGTATCCTGGATGAAAATAACCTTATTAATTTTTAAAATGATACAAATGGAGTATTTTACGTCGTGATTTTAAGGCGGGCCCCAGTTACCACAATTCCTAAAAGTGGGCCAACACAAATGGCGGATTTTACATCATAATTTATAGAAAGGTGGGCTCCAATTGCAATAACTCATAAAGACGATCTCCAATCACCTCATCAAATTAGAGTTTTTTTTATAATAAAATTTAAAAATTAGAGCTTTATTTTTTAGACCTTAAGCTAATTAGCTCTTATTAATTAAATTAGAACTTCCAAAAAATAGCTTCTTAGAAAAAATTGGCCTCTTAAAATCTTCAAATGACACATAGGATGGGCTCTGCATTGCAATTTCTAAAAGGTACATATGCCCTATCTATCGCAATTCCTAAAAGTGGATCCTATAATCATAAACACTCTATTATGAACTAATAGCAAATTATAACTTGAAAAATAGGTCTTCTATTCTTAGATATCTTAGAAATTAATTTAATTAGCTTTTGTTAATCGAACTAGAATTACCAAATAGGCTGTTACTTAGATAGCTAATTTAGTTATAAACTAGTATCCAGTTTGGCCATGAGCCCTTCACAAACACGTACGTGCTTGGTCGAGTCTACTCAACTTATCTGTGATCATACCATGGCTAAACCCGCCCCTAACAGGAGTGTATCAAGATTACCCAACTCATTGGCACGGTTTGAACGTGTGACCTCTTGAGAAATTTCACTGCTCATTACATGAACTTGTGCTAATAGAGTTCAAAAGCTTTTCAGCGGAACCCGGCACTCATCTCAAATCCGATTAATATTCCCCCGCCAAACCCGCCCCTAGGAAGAGTGACTGCCCAAACCATCATCAACTCTGGCAGCATGATAAGAGTGACTGCCCAACCCATCATCAACCCTGGCAGCAGAGGATCCCACTCTTACTTTTATTAGCAACCACAATAAAGTCCGAAGACTGATACTGACATTATTTACTCTGCAAATCTTTCCTAGGCAGCCTTAGTAGCTAAAATCTCGACAAGAAATTATCCGTACTAATGCAATCTGTGGCTGGAAATTTTGGCTATGCACCGTTTGCAGCATTGGCCAAGCTGGTTGTGGGACACATATTCATGCCATCCTCGGCCGCAAGTGGGCTTCATACATCTCATTCTGAATTAAAAGGTCACAACCATCTGTCAGTGGGACCTCTAAGCTTAAATGGTTTAACAATTAGAAGGGCTTCATCACGTGTCTATGCAGTGCGAGAGCTCAGATGAAAGGAGGGAATTCACTTTGCGCTGGATCAGTGGACTCCACCCAAGGAGCTTCTTGGATTTCGAGAGGGGACGTCATTTGATTTTTTACACATTGGATATGTACATGAAATTTACATAGAATATATTATAATTTTTGTTTGAAAGAAAAATGTTTATATCATTTTCACATATAATTTATTTTTCTTAAACATTTATTATATGGAGTTTTGACGTATTAATCTTTTTCAAAATTGATTTTTTTCAATTTTATGCCCAAAACTCAAATAATATCACTAGAGTTGGCCGACTCTAGTTAACATTTTTAATAAACCTTTTCCTCCTAAATTCCATGATATCATAGGAACAGTGTATGCAACAGAAGCTGATAAATCTCTTGATATCATGGGATTGTCCAACGATATCATGGCTTTTATGTAGCATATATAGGAGAAATTCTTTTGAATGATAGAACCCGAGAAATGGTAGTCAGATGTGTATTTACTTTTCATAGAATGTCAGTTTTCGTATTCTAAAGAAATAAATTTAATTACTAGTTGTTAAATGTGTATTATACAAAATTTGATAAATCGTATGATATCATAGGACTATGCCATGATATGATGGGATTTAGGCAAGAAAAAATCTTAAAGAAATATTGACCCAATGGAGTGAAGCGACTCTGGTGACATTATCAAAGTTTTAGTCATGAAATTGAGAAGACTGAATTTAAGGAGGATTAATATGTCAAAACCCCTTATTTTAATTATATTTATAAATATATGTAAAATTAAAAAATAAAACTAGCATATGAGAGCAAAAGGGGCAAGACAAGGAAAGGATCTATCTCATCTTTTGAATAATTTAGTTGGCTCTTAAGACTCCAAAACTCTCCCACGTAGAAAAGGTGGGTCTCAAACACAACCAATGGTTTGAAATATGTCTTTTTTTTTTTTTTTTTTTTTTTGACATTACAGGGTATCTCGGTCTTACGGTCAAATTAGTCCCTACGGCCCCTGACAATAGCCCGGAAATCATCAGGAGCGGGTAAGCGGAGAACAAGGGACAACCAATGGTTCAAATTATGGATTGGTGGGCACAAAAAGTGCAAGAGAGTATAACAGCATAAAGTGGAATTAAGTTGTTTGTGCATTTATTTATTTGTCTTTACATATTTCTCAAGATGGGAGAGGATTCAAGAGATGAATCTTCTTGCATTGAGGTTTGAACAGTTAAATCATGACCTGAAAGCCTATAAAAGTGCAGAAATCTTTTATTTGGAACGACAGTAATAAGCTTGATAATCGAAAAACAAGGAGGTTTTTATTTTTTTTATTTTTGTTTTTTTTATGGTGGGGAAGAAACATGGAGGTTACATGTAGGAAACATCATAAGAAAACTAGGCCCTTAAAACATTGAAGAATAACCAGGAAACAATGTTTTTTTTTTTTGGTATTCCAGCTAAGAGGTTGGTCCTTGAGAGACTTGCTCATGCGAGATAGGAATTCCCACATGTAAGAGTGGACAACTGGCACATATGACGTAATTTGAACTCACACATGTAAGGAAGACTAATTCGCACATGCAAGGTGATAAAGACTGGCACATGGGGGGTAAGTAAGGCGCCGTTCTCATACCAGGAGATTACTTGAACTCATCTCCCTTAAAGTATTACTTCCTCGCATTGAGCCAACGGAGAAAAATTGAAAATGAAAAAAACCAACTTTAGTTATGCTTAGGATCGGATAAATCATGTCTAAATAAAAAGTAGAACAAAAAAAAGAAAAAAGAAAGAAAAACTAAACAAAAAAATGTCATGTACATGTACATGTACATGTACATGTGGAGCTTTGTTATGATGGATGTAATCAATTGCCTATCCTCTACATGTGGGACTCACCTTTGATTAATCTAATCTCCTCACACCAACTGCCTTCCTAATCTTGCAAGCCCCTTGGCTTTGGATGATTAGAACCCGTCCACTCATAATAAATCCATTTTATGAGAACCATACTGCCCACCCTTCCTCTCATAGGAGCATCTCCCATAAATTACATATATATATATATGATAAAATTATTAATCTTGGCCTAACACCATGCAAACCATGGGGAGGTAAGGGCATGATGGATCTCAATGAGGCCTAGAGGTATACAAAATATTAACGCTATCAAATCATCCTAACCTCTTGATCTTTGGCACTCGTGTGATAGTTTTAGAAGATATTGAGTTTTTAGCTTTGAATCCAACGGTGAGTAATGGTCAGACAAGTGTAAAATTTGGGCTTGTGGCAATTCATGAGAAATTAATGTTTGTGAGGGATGTGGGTAACTTAATCATGGGTGGCTATATAGTTCGGAAAATAGCGTGGATCGGATATAAGAATTGTTCGGACTCTTTTCACTTGAGGGCTTATTTGATTAAAGGCATTTCTGAAAAAGAATTAGACTTGTTGGCGATTTATAATATGATTTTATAATTTTTTAAAATGCTCTTTTTGTTACAAAAATTCAGAATTTCAAATCACATGAAAAAACAATTTTAGCATGATGAATTTCCAGAATTCATGCATTCGTAATTGAGGCTTGAGCCTATATCGGAAATTATATACATTTGCTTTTACACTACGTAGTGGGCCCGTGCATATTTCCTGGGTCGCCCCTGCCTGACGTGAATTCTTTCAGCTTCATAATCGAGGCCTGAGCCTATAACCCGAAACAGAACAGGCGACTAGAACTTCATTTCTATTAGGGTCAGATCATTGAAACGCAAGTGAACCCAACATAAGTTGAACTCCTAGTCAGCAGAGTTAACCCACTCGTTACTGACTCGCAAGCTTAAACGAGTCAAAACTTGGCCTTTGAAAAAGCGATCACCTCCACTTGACCTTCTCCAAGAATCTCGCATGTGCAAGCCATCCACCATTTAGATTTAGATAAAAAGTGAAAGTGAAACAGGAACCATAGATTCGCTACATCCATCCTGATGCACACCGTCTAAACCATTCTCACCTTACACCTGACCCGACCAGGTATATTTCTATGCTAAATTATTCTACACCTTTGATTTCATGATCTTTCTTTTGGTTGGGCCACATCATCAAGTAAATACCATGACAGTGGGACATGGTACATGGTGCCCCTTACCTACACCAGACGGCTTGGATGATCCTATCACAGCAATTTTGGGCTCTGGGCCTTAGAACCCATAGTGGGACCTAGGGGCGCCAATCGGGTCAAGCAGGTTACATGTCGGGTTGACAACTAAGGATAACAAATATAAGTTCATCTTGAACCAACCCCAGGTTCAGGTGAAATTTTATAACTTGGTCGGGCTTTAATATGGTTACGTTAGAAGGTCAAATAGGAAGAATGGATTCACCCAAAACCTAAATAGCGAGTTTGGGTTTGTATGGGGTTATAGTGGGCTACCAGGAATTGCCACCCCGGGGACCAATGTACTGGGATTTCTCAAAAGGAGGGAAAAGAAGCACACAACCGCACATGGAATGAAGAGAGAAAGTATAAAGTTGTGATGTAGGAGAAGAGGTACATACATTGACACATGGAAACAAAGGATTCTTCGTCATCTCACAACGGACAGGATGAGCAATGCTGCAATGGTACCTCCGAATGCATCTGCAGTGCATGTCTCCTGTGCTTATGCTGCCCCTTAGCCATTCTCTGGTGCTGCATCAAACTGCCTTGCCAAATTGGGTGGCGAGCGGCCCGCCGCGTTGTGGGCCATGTTCATCGCAAATCAGAAGATAGAGTTTACGTCGCATCATCATCATTTTCAGACACCGATTTCAGCAATGGATCCAGGAATTTGGACACTTCAAAAGAGGTCCAGTTAGCGGCCCGGTTGAGCAAGCGAGCGCTGTCTCATGCATCAATCTCCACCGTGAAAAGGGCTAATCCAACTGTGATCATGACCATCAATGAGAGGCCTCTGAAGGAATGACCCTTTTCAACAAAATATGTGGAATGTTGGTCATTTTTATTTTTTTTTGTACCAGCATTTTTGCAGGCTGCTACAGATTTTGGCCCCTGGTCCAATCACAGTGGAACCAAACAGTTCGATTGAATGATCCTCATCACTGAGATGGCTGATGGCGTTTCATCATTATTTTTGCACCATGATGCATGATCAAAGGGGCCGGTCAGGTGGACCGCACTGATCACCAAGTGCCTGCTACCTGTACGGTGGAGATCCGCAGATAAGGACTGTGAACGCAAGGTTGGGTCTAAAATCACAACAAAGATGCATACACTCTGCTTTTGTACATCTTTCAAGTTGTTATTTTTGTCAATAATTTATTTAAAGTAGAACCCCTAATGCTTCAGTCAGTATGGAATTCTGATATATAATCAATGAAGTCTAATTAGAGGGTGCTGGGCCCTTCCAACTGTATGGATAATACTAAATCTGATCTGATTGTCCCAGCTATTGAGCAATCAAGTGTAGTGATATGGGCGGGCCATGATGGAGAGATGATGTCCAAAGTCTCCAAGGCAAGAAATCATGAACCTTTTTTTAACAGAGGCTTAAGAGAGAGGGTGAAGAAAGGAATAAAAGCTACCATCTAAAAAGTGTTGGGAACTCTTTGGGTGTGAGGGCCTTTTGGAATGAGATACTTTTGGAGCAACCTCCTGCTGTGGCTCCATTGTTTTAGAACACGCCATGGTCGGCTGAGTAAGATTAAGCCAACTCAACTCAGTTGGGAACTGACTAGGAATAGCTTCTGTGCGTCATGCCCAACAAACCCAAATATGATGATGATGTGCCCAATTTAGATATAACAAATTAAGTGTATTATTATAGTATCTTTTTAATATTTAAGTGTCATTTTAAATATGAGAAATCGGCAAGATCCAATGAAATATATTTGGGTCCCAGGCTTTGGACCCAGAACCGTTCTATTGTGGTACAGGACCATATTTAAAATGAACATAGGGATGAATCTGGATTTGGGTCCACATTTGATTTTAAGGTGAAACACTAAATGAATGAGAGCATACTGCGAAGCTGCTGGTCTCCATAAATTATAGTTTCTGCACTTATATTCGTTCTCTGGTATATCAAGATTTCCATCATATACAGTATATATCTATTTTTGCCCTGAATTACTGTTAAAGTGGCTCTCCTTATTATCACAGTTCTTGAATAAATATGGTATTGCAGTCACTGATATTTTTGTTGACTGAGTCAACAGAGCCATTGAGGCTCCAGTGGACACACTTGTGGCCCAACTAATGGGGTCGATGATCTCTGATTCTACTAAAGTAAGGCTAGTGGACATCACTCTAGTTGGACCATTCCATTGAATAACATATTGATTTAATTGACTTCAAGGGGTAGCTCATAAGGGTGTTCATAGGATGGGCTGGGGAGGGCGGAGGCGTATCCAGGCCCAAGCCTGGCCCGTGCACAACAAGGCCTATGAAGTCAGGTCCATGCCTACCCGCTTAGTCAATTGGGCAGGGACGGGCCGGACTCAACAGGGCTTTCTACCAATTGTTTTTAAAAGGGAAAATTTCAAATAAGGTCCTAAGTTTTGGGCTTATTTCAAAAAAGGACAGCAAGATTCAACTCTTTCAAGTTAGGGTCTAAAGTTTCTCCAAAAGTTTCAAATCAGGACAACCGGTGGAAAAAGCCTCCTGCCGGTGATTTTTTTCACAATTTTTTTTAAAAAGACAAAAATAGCCTTAGGGCCTTTGAAACAAAAAAGAGATCTGTTCTTCTTTCATTTCCCTCCTTTTCCCCTCCTTCCTTTCCATAAGTCTCTACCTAACTTTCACCGGCGAGCATCAGAGCACCGGCGACCACTGGTGCATCAGACCACCAGAGAGCACCGACAACCATTGCGGTGAGACTCTTTCGTCTTTCCTTCCCTCCCTCTTTCATCATCCCTTTTTCATTTTTGTTCTTGTTCACTCTCCTCACTTTCTCTACACATCTAACCCATTAATAGGCATCACAACTCACAAGACATCGCCGGCGGCTACGAGATGCAGCCGGCATCATGCTATCTCTCTTTCTCTCTCTCTCTCTCTCAATGCCATTGGTTTTTTTTTTTTTGGCATTGCTATGATGTGGGTTGGATTTAGGGAGACAGGTAATGGGGAACTTACCACTTTACTTTCATGAGCGACCGACAAAAGGGGTTGGTTGAAGCTGTGAATAGTGTTTTTCCTAGATCCCATCATAGGTTTTGCATGCGTCACTTGTATGCAAACTTTCAAAAAATCTACAAGGGTGAGCAGTTAAGAAACTTATTTTGGACTGCTTCTCGGGCCTATACAAGGTCTGAATTTGACAGCGCAATGAATGAGATTGGTGCAATCAACTCTCAAGCGAAGGAGTGGATAGAGAAAATCCCTGTAGTATTTTGGTCACGGGCATTTTTTCCAGATGTCCTTCCATGCAATCAAAACCAAAATAACTTCACTGAGTGCTTCAACAACTTGATATTGGAGTCAAGGAGTATGCCTATTTGTGATATGATAGAATGGATACGGGTGAAGTTGATGGTAAGCATGCAAACAAGGCGATCCAAGAGCTCTCATTGGGAGGGAGTTGTGTGTCCCGCAATTAAGAAGATGTTGCAAGATAGACAAGAGAAGTCTCGTCACTGTGATTTGTTCTTTGCTGGGGGTCATGAATATGAGATCCTTGAACATCGAGTCTTTGATGATGATATACATCACATTGTCAAGTTATCGGACAAAAGTTGCACATGTCGACAATGGCAATTGGATGGGGTTCCATGCATGCATGCCATGAGTGCCATAGCTCATAAAAGAGAGAAATTTGAAGATTACTGTCACCCATGCTATTTTATTAGTACATACCAGGCATGCTATGAGCCGATAATTCACCCCTTGCCGGACAAAAGAATGTGGGAGTACTTCCCCACCCCTCCTGTTTTGCCCCCACATGATCGAAGGCCACCAGGACGACCGCGAGTCAATCGAAGAAAGGATCCAGATGAGACTTCCATGTCATCACAATGCCGACAAAGAAGAAAGCAAACAGTGAAGTGTGGCCTCTGTGGCCAGTTTGGCCACAATAGAAGGTCATGCAAAGAACCCATCAATGCTAGTAAGGCGGAATCTACCTCTAGAGACCGTCCGAGAGTTAGAAGCGTCGGAGAAGGTATACCAGGTGGAAGAAGGATAAAAATGACCATTCAAAGAAGATGTTAATATCCAAGGTAAATTTCTGTAATACATGTTTTTTTTCTTAAAATGTAGATTTTTTTACTACTACAATTTGCAAACATTTCCTTTATATTGATGGTCAATAATTGAACATTTTTGTTTGTAGGTCAAAAACACAATGGCATATATGAAGATTTCTCAGGGACGTTGGACAAAAAGGCTGCATGGACGATTTTGTTTCTGAATAGTTGTAATTGCAGGCATTTTTTGGTGTATTTTGGTGGCTCAAGAAGTCATACTTGCTTGTTTAATCATGTTGAGAATTACAAAATCTTATTGTGGCTTGGTACCTCAATTAATGTGTTATGAGCCTCTACTTAGTCATTTTGGATAAATACTACTTTGAAATTACGGATGTATTGTGATGCTTTTGATGAAAGGATGCTCACTGTATCAAGTTATCTATATGTTATAATTGTAAGAGGTTAACATTATTCATAGTAGATCTTAAAAAAAAAAAAAAAAAAGAGGATTGCTCATAACCTTTGTGTTAAGAAGCTTTTCTCATGCATGCCTTTGGATAGCACCTTGAAACTTATTCTTGGATAAACTATAAAACCCGATGCTATGTGAAGGATGCATAAGGCCATGGACACACCATAGACACATTAGGGAAATGGTTGTAACACTTATTCAGACCCTCTTACAAGTTATATCCGCTCACAGTATGACAGCAGCATAGGATGATAATATCCTTGATTTTGTTCGTTATGCAACTTCATTAGTGGCAACTGTCAACCCAAAACAGTGGTGATACATTTTAAGTTTCAGACATGTACATGGAAAATCTGTATACATCATGTCAAAGTTTTAAAACCACAATTTTAATAGTCATGTGCATCTATAATTTGGGTCCCCATTAATTCTTTTCCTTGTATCTCCTGAATCTTGATGGAACCAAAACTTACATGTAAGCTGGTTAGGTATTTTTGGCCACCACAGAACTTGGTAATGTATTGGAAATGTTGGAAATTCCAATCTCAACAACTTTACATTTCTTGGCCAGTATGTTATTCCATCAAATAATACATCAACCACAATAAAAGAAAATGAGACTCGACTAGATTCAATTAAATTGAATCAATTTTATGCTCTCATGTTTCTCTTCAACATTTCATTACAATAAAAATGAGAACAAGATTGGGTTCCAGCTGATATGAAGACATAAATATGACTAGATTTCACTATAATCAAGAAGTTTACATTCATTGATCCTTTATGATCACATGCCTATGTTATAAAAAACATATAGGTTACAAAGATAATACATTACATAATTTGAACAAAAAGAAAAAGTTTGCGCAGCATCTCTACAATTTTCAGGTTGAACAAAGATGTGTTCATGTGCTCCACCTCTGTATCTACCTACTTTATCCTTGATTTAGAGCGCTCCACCTTCGTTGACAAATGACAAATTTTTTAGATACATTAATTGCGGAATTTGCATCTTCGATCTCGTCCATGAATACCCCATCTTTCCAAATGAGCTTGTCACAGCCATTTTCACCCTACAAGCATTTTTGCCTCATTAGACCTTAAAATTCATTTTGTTTCATTTACTTCAAACAAAAAAGCACAAAGGCATTTCCAAAAGGGAAAGCTTTCTACCCACAATAGGTATGGTGTGAGAAGCCCTTTAAAAAATGGCACTTCTTCAGCCATTCTAAGTAAGACTCTGTGTACAATCTCTCCCAAATACATCCCTGACAACATCTTCCAAAAAATCTGCCAATATTAACAATATTGCTTAAATCTATCTTCTGTTCAAAAATAAATCACATCAACACAGCCAATAAATCAGCTGATATATACATCTTTTGGATAGCCAATGAGTCAGATACAAGTATCCACGGTCAAGGGGACTGCTGAAGAGAGATGTATTCTGAATTTGGAGTAACTTGAAACTTCAACCAAACAATGCATGCTGCTTCAAGAAGAATGCCTTCAATTTAGCAAACCTTGTCAACTTTGTATATACCGGGATCCATTCTTCAGAGTAATTTCAAGTTTAAACCCAACAGGGTTAGAAAGTGACTGGAAATAGAAGAATCATGACTTCATTTGAGCAAACCCCACCAATTCTGCAAAGTCTGAGACTGGAAATGGAAGAAGCATAATTTCATTTGAGCAAATCCCACATGATCAACATAGGCTGAAATTACAAATTTGGGATAATTTTGAGCATACACCAAACATAATTAAAAATGATTGAAGATGAAAGAATCATGACTCCAATTAAGCAAACTGTGGAAACTATGATTTTTAGGTCATTACCTGTCTCCCTAAATCCAACCCACATCATAGTAATGCAAAGAAAAAAAAAACTCAACTAAAACTAGCGATAGCATTGAGAGAGACAAGAGGGGAGAGCACGCTGCCGGCGGCATCCCATGTCCGTCGTCGATGGCTACTGATGCCAATTGATGGCTCAAATGTGTAGAGAAAGTGGGGAGAGTGAAGGAGAAGAAAGAGGGAGAGCAGGTGATGAAAGAGGAAGGGAAAGAAAGATGGAAGAATCCTCACAATGGTTGTCGGTGGCCGCCGGTGTGCGAGTGGTCGCCGGTGCTCCGATGCTCGCCAGTAAAAGTGAGGTAGAAACCGATGGAAGAAGGAAAGAGGGAGATGGGAGAAGAATGATCTCTCTTTTGTTTCAGAGGCCCTAAGGCTATTTTTGTCTTTTTAAAAAAACTTGTGAAAAAAATCACCGGCAGGAGGCTTTTTTCACCGGTTGTCCTGATTTGAAACTTTTGGAGAAACTTTAGACCCTAACTTGAAAGAGTTGAATCTTGCTGTCCTTTTTTGAAATAAGCCCAAAACTTAGGACCTTATTTGAAATTTTCCCTTTTTAAAATATTGTACACTAATTTTAAAAAGCACTCATTAGGTGGGTTGGGCCGGACTGGGCTTTGGGCTTACTATCACTTTATCCAAGACCGGCCCAAAGAGGTTGGGCCTGGATCAGGTGTGGGCTGCCCTGGCCAATCAGCATCCCTAGTTGCTTAGTTAGTTGGCAGCACTTCATGTTACCTAGCTGCTGGTGGATCAATCCCTAGGTATGTCAGGGCTTCTCTACGCACTACGTGGGCTTCACCTTCCCACATGTGTCCTCTCCTTCCCCCGGTGTGAATTTCCTCTTCCTGTTTGTGTTGTCTCTCTTGGTTCACAGTTTCACATTACCTTATGATGAGGTTAACCTTGAATTTCACGGGGCCCAATCGTGCAGATAGGAGGAGCACAGGAGAATATCAGCCTTATACAATATAAATGTCACCAGACTAGAGATTAATAACTTTAATTAATAAATAATTAGCGCTGGATATGAAGAATAATGACTTGACTTTTGATTACAGAACCTCGAGCCCAGAACATCCAATCCCACAACCAAACAACAATACTAAAACAAATGGTGATTAATAAGTAAATAACCCTAGAGTCTTTTATACTCTGTTTCAAGAATGTGTACCGCTAAATGTTTTTTCAAATTATGTTATGTCCCACCCATGTTTACCTAATCATCATCATCAACATCATCTTTATCATTATCATCAGCGTAATCATCGTAGAAGCCTTAGGGATGACTTTGTCAGTTCAATAATCCAACTTGCCAAATTTAAAACCAAGTTATCTATGACTTCACAACTTAGCCTTACATTGGATTCAATCATAATACAAAGAAAAATCACTTGTCCAAGATCATCCCATTTAGCCACCAGAATGATGGAAATCCAATTGCATTTATGCGACCGAAAGAGGAATTAACAATCATCTCCATAGTTCTAGCATTTTGTTCACTTGGACTTCTTCTCCTTCACTGGTCCCCTTGGTATTTTGTCCAGAACCTTTCGAATCAAATTTCCTGTACACCTTCTTTAGTTTGCGACTTCCTCGTCCAGCTAGATAATCCACCTCATCCTCGTACTGGTCATACAGAGCTGGAAGGGTTTGGATGCAGAGAAAGACTAGTTCCAAATTCAACAACAAAGATTCAGTGAGGTTGTAAGTGGAAAACTCACAAATCAAGTGGGGGGACCCATATGGAATTTTTCTTTAGCTGAATCTTGGCGCTGTTCTAACATGGTCCCATCTAAAACACAACTAGAGTTCTTGGTTCCATATGATCAGATAATGATGAACATCTCATACAAGTGACATCTCATCATGGCACTTCCGTATTGGATTTATGTTCTATGAAGTGAAAGAAATGAAAGCAAGTCTTGTATCTTACCAAAATATAGGAGACTTAAGGAGCTGATATTACTTCCCACTGTTGATAGTATCCATAATAAAGCAATTGCCTAAAGTAATAGGAAGAGTATGAAGAAAAGATATATCCGTGGATATCAAAATTCATGGAAAGGAGAAGAATGGAAGAAGTGGAATTACCAGAAGGAACAATTTCAGGTCTTTCCCTATTGCAATGTCAAAGAGGATGGTTATGAACACCCTTTGTTTGGAATGGAAAGCCAAAGCAACTTCTTTAAACTTGGATTCGGACAGGATGATGTCTGGTATCTTAGGAGGCTCTCTAAATACAAAGTAAATAAACAATCAATAATCCAACTATCAATATGAACATGTTAGCCTTGTCAATCACCGAGTTCACTATTAGATTTTATAATATATATGTTTGTTTGTCTAAAACATAAATTCTATTTTAGCTAGAACTAGAGCTCCAAACTGAAAAATAATCTTGTCTTGAATGACAAAAATTGTACCAAGTCTTGACAATTTGCGAACTTAACCAACCATTCAATCAAAGACCAAGCCGTGATTGGATGTGTTTTCTGCCTCACACACAGAATTGAAAATGACTAGAAAGGAAAAATTAGTGAATCCCTATTTGTATTATGTAGTCAGCCAAACAATTTTTTTTTTTACTGAGATCTGGTCAGGGGAAAGAAAATTGCAATCCCCATTCGTATTATGTGGTGCTACATATCCGACATTCATCTGGAATTCACCATTGGATTTTATCACAAAAATTCGACTCATTAATGTTACCAGTCATCACTGACTTCCGATGCGTGACACCGGAGGCATGGCCCCAGTGGTGGTGTTACTTATTTATTTATTTATTAGAACTTACTTACTTTATTTGTTTATTATTAGTCTTTGACTAGAATCAGATTTTATATAATAATAAGTTACTATAATTTCTTTAGTTGTCGGTCCGCCTCCCGACCTCAAGGTTAAAGAGAACATCACTACAATAAGAATTGCATTTTTTTTTCAAAGTCAGAGCAAAAGCATCACTTTACATCAGCTAGAGAATGTAGTTACTTTTTTAAGAATGACGTCTCTCCTAAGTGGTAAGAAGTGCCAGTTCTAGTCGGATGAAATCTGAGCACCTCACTTCTCTTACATGTGTAAGTCCCTTTTACCATGTATGGACGAGTTTGTGAGTTCCTACTATTTTGCATGCGGGCAAGTTTTACGGGGCTGGCCCTAGCTGGAATAAAAAAAAAATTAAAGAGAAAAAAGAAAATCTTATTGACAATTGTCTTTTTTATCATTTAAATAGGAAAGAAGTGGTGGAAGGTTTTAATGTAACAAAGTTTATTGATTTATTTATTTATGTATGTATTTGGGTAAAGTGTAACAGAGTTGAGGGATCAAAATTACTCATGATGGGGTGGAAGACTTTTTACATTCGGATGTGAGAAATTTACAGTCACTTTCTCCATATATTTACTAGGAACCTATTAATATTAACTCGTTCATTGGCACTTTCCTTTCTAAATCAAGACAAAAATGACAAACCTTTTCTGAAGGTGGAGAGCGTGTTTCACTGCCTAATACATATGGTAAATGAATTTACTCCATAAACTGGGAAAAACAGGGCCAACCCACAGTTACGCACTTTCATTCTCTCCAACTGAAAGTAAAAAAAAATGAAAAATTGGAGCCAACCAAATGAGTTTTCCCTCTCTTTCATCTTAGTTATATTCTTCCAATTAATGTAAAGTACTTTCGTCTTGTATAAAGAAAGAAAGACTTGAATTCTCATGGATTTTTGAAATGAATAACATGCTCATCATATCATGTGCATGAACACGTTACCGTCCAAGAAGTGCAGCCCCATTACACCAGATGAAAGTGGCGAGCAAAATAACTATGGATATGTGACACACAAGAGTGACGAAATTGTATTCCACCACTTCGAATAGAAACCATATCACCGTGACAGCAGCAAAAATGACTGCAGATAAGCTCTTGTTCTTCCAGAGGATGATGTCAGCAACTGCCAACCAGTAGCACAATCCAGATTCAAAATTCCATCAAATGGGTTACATCTAACATGTGGCATAGCCGCATAGGTCACAATGGCGTCTCAAAAAGTACACATGGCCTGCAAGGCATTTTTTCAAAAGAACTTTTTTGTAGGACCCACCTTGATACATGCTAATGACAAGGTTAGGGTTGAACCGAAAACTTACTATGTGTATTAGAAGTGGCCAGATATGATACAATAACAATTGTGACAATCTATATAAGATCCTGTCCTTGAATTAAATAGAGGGTCTCTAAGTATATAACCCTAATCCCTATTAATAACTTCTAATGCCACATTGGCACTTTAATTGACATGCATCAAGGTGGACCCCACAAAAAAAGTGTAGGCGAGTTATACTACTAATACCTTTCCCTCCTCCAAGAATGGAATGTAGAGTTCTTTCGCGGCCAAAGAGCTTGGTTGAGGATCTTGAAGAAGATGGACGGCTGTCTGAATCGGAGTCGTCAGTAATCGTTGGCATTGTTGCTTGTGATATGGAAAATGGATTGATGTTTTCATGTTACAAAAGGATGACTTTATAAGGATTATGGAGTGTCTCCAGTTTGGGTTCTAAGCTTGCGAGCGAAGAAAGCATAAGCACAGGAAGAAAAGGATGGCTTTGCTTGTGAACGTTTGGCATTTAGGGTCCCTGCAAACTTGATTCGGCCGTGCCTTTGCTAATTGATATTTTCATGAAACTTTCTACCTGTCATTTGTTCTTGCATTGCCCTTGTTTCCTTGCATGTGGGTTTGGCAACCTATAGTTATACTGCTGATCGGATGGGACCCACCTTTTAATCTTAGCCTTTTCTTCTTGACTGTCACAACCGTCCTATTTGAGGGCTAGAGTCCAATCATGGGTATTTGATCGAATACATAGTTGGGTAGACGGTCTGGATCATGGTAGCTTGAGAATACTTAATGAAAGATGGACGACCCAATTGGTGGCAATGAGTCGGGTCAAATTGGTTGTGCGCAGATTGGTGGGTCTGCTACCAAGTGTACAGCGAACCCAAACTAACTTTGACCGTAACTATTGATTTTGACCCGGAGTTATATCCCTTCTCCAACCCCCCCCCCCCCCCCCCCATTTGATGCAACCACTCTCTTCACACGTTTTACTCTTCTCTTTTCAATAACTTCATTTACATCCCAAAATTCATGTCACATACACCTACTCTAAGTATACTCTTCTCTTACTCCATTTCTACACCATAGGCTATTGATTAAAAAAAAAGATGTATTATCATAATCCTCTTTTTAGTTGTTGTCTGTCAATAAGTGTTTACGGATGATTCTATATGATATGAGTTTCTTTTTAATTGAATCCTATTATATGTTGCTATAAATTTTATTGATAAATATACCCTGCTTAGTACGGGTTATTGTGCTAGTGTATCTATTAATCAAGTTGTGCAGTTATTCCACATGGCGTGTATTATGATATAACTTTTACCTCAATATAATTTTCTAAACTTAGATTAAAGTAATATTAATAAACTTAAGTCTTTCATGTGATGTGTATTATGATGAACAATTTTTTGACATCCCCATCGTGTGGAATCAAATTTGCAGGAATTCTAAGAAATGTATTCCCAAACGTGGTTAAAATTGAAAAAAGCAAGGCTGAAAATCCAAAAATGAGTATGAAATAGTTTTCTCGATATTTAAAAAAAAAAAAAAAGAAAAGATGGGAAATGAATACCCAACTATCAATCTAGTAAACCAAATCCTAGAAAAGCCAGGATCACATCTATGTTTCTATCTTGTGTACTTCACCCCTCACCTCATTAAAGTCCTTTGTTGGAACCATTTTATCACAAATTTCTACAAATTAAATACGGACAAATAAATGGACCTAGGAAAAATGTAGCAATAAGTATAAAAGATTGTGGTGGGCAAAAATATATGTCTTTTAGTTTGAACTAATACCATCGGTAAAGGATACGGTTTGCTCTCGGAGGTTGAGAGTTCGGAATTGCACTACTATACGGGGCTTCAGGAGATTTACCTGACTACCTCCGGGCCTGTAGGGATTAGTCTTGCTCAAAGGGTTGTGACACCCTCCGTTATAAAATAAATAAATTAATACCAACGGTAAAGTTGAGGAATGTTCACCTAGAGCAACACTACATGCAATCCAGCTTTGACAGGCCCACTTGGGCACACCTTTGACCTATATAGATCCTTTCACACTCTCATCATTTCATGATTTGGCATGGGGCCTAATTTCACTCTCAAGAAACCTTTGTCCACCATTTGATTGAATCGCAAAGATATCTATGGGTAAAACACCACTAAGGTTTATGGCTATTAAATAAAGGGCTAAGATGATTAGACCTAGATGATTTTTTTTTGTGTGACAATTATCTATAAGAAAACCTTTCTATGTACTCAAAACCCGTCAATAAGTAGCCATCTAGGTGAGCCCCATGAGTTGGACTGGATATGATCGAAGTATGCAGTTTGATTATAGGAGATCGAACATGATTATAGGAGAACATGCCCCGATAAAGTAAAGATATTTATTTCGCTTTATTTATATCTCCGGAACTTGGAACTTTGAATGAAGTTTCCCACAAGGCGATCTTCTAATGATGTAGTTTAGTGGTTGCATTTTTATTTTTATTTATTTTTATTTTTTTTTTGGATTGGCTTGCTAGACCCACCCTTTTTGTAGTGTTGTTTATGATTTCCTCTTAACAAAATCCGAAAAAAAAAAAAAAAAAAAGCCTAATACTTTAGCCTGCAATGCAAATGTAGATGATGTTGGTTTTAACAACGTCCCAACGCCTTCTTTGGATTCTTGGAACTTAACGGCTCTTGTCTCGGTCACATTTAAAACTACCCTCTTTATGTGAAGATCCGAATGGGCCCCAAATATTATTGAAACTTTTACACTAAAATTACATAGGCTGTTTCAATGGTGCTCTTTTTTTTTTTTTTTTCCTCTTTAGGTTGAGGGCCTTGCACCGAGGTCAGGGCGAGGAGCGTAAAGATTAGAAGCCAGAAAATCCATGTCTGGGAACTTGGCTCATCTCATAGTGAAAGTCCACCGAATAAAGCTTCACTCTTAGCGTTGATTGCACTTAGAAGCGCATGCTTAAGCTTATCATTAGTGAACTAACACGCATGCTTTAGCTTATCATTAGAGCACAAACAGCCTAAACCCTAGTCCGTATAAACCTAGTAGTAAAGTGTGGGTTTTCCAACAAGGAATTTGACCTGCGAGTTTTATTTGTGGTCCAATTAGAGATTGTACGATCCTAATCTTATCATTTGGCGACGAGCAGTTCTCTCAATCCATTACATGAAAATTATGTAGTCCCCATATTTTTTTTTCCTGATAATGCAGGTTCCTAGTCATTTCGGCCAGCGTAATTCTTACGGGCCTAGGAAAGAAAGTCGAGTAAAATTCTTCCGTGGCCTCAGTGTGGTAGTGGTCCCCATCAATGACTAAGACGAAGGAAACATGTGGGTCACTCCCAACTCTAGTTATCTAGCAAATGATCACAAGAATCACTTTCAACATTTTTTTTTCTTTTTCTGGTGTGCAGCGTCTTGGCACTGGGGGAAGATGTTCTCCTGTTAGCAGAGTCACTGGTAGGCAAGAATGCTGTTTGAACCCCTTGTAAAACAACTGATCAGACAATTACGACTCGTTTAGGGCATAAAGGGAAGATTTTCACCTACAAGTGTATTGCATCAGCACAATATGCATTTTGACTTGTGGGGCCCACTTGGATGCTTTCCTATCATTGGAGTAGAGATGGAAAGATCTGATTATTGATAAAAGTTAGCTATAAAAGATCATCTTAGCTCTAGATTTAACAATATTAAAGTTTATTGATCTTCTATGGATATTGAGATTCAATCAGCAGTGACTAAGAACTTGATGAGCATAAAACTAGACATATTGGCAGATCATCGGTGAATAATAGTGTGAGAATAGCAGCACTTATCAAAGGTGGGTTTAAATGGGATGCAGTCGTCTGATGGAAGAAACTATAGATTCTTTTGCGGTTCAATCCAACATTAAATAAGCCTTTAATGAGTATAAAACTAGAGACAGTGCCAAATCATAGGGGCATTAGAGTCAGCGAAGAGCTGCACTCAACAAATGTGGGTCCAAATTGGTCCCAAAAAGCTGGACTGCAGTCCGTACATGTAGACCATTCGTGAGAGAAATCTACTAGCATACATGTAAGCCCCATCTATCCCTCAAATAAAAAGTGTTTAGTAAATTGGTCGCGCATTGAAACTTGTCTTATAGAATGTTAGTAAACATCTAACTAAAAAGTAATGCTTGCAAATTATTAATTGATTCTATATTTACTTTGGGACATTTTCAAATAAGGCCTTAAGTTTTTTCCTTATTTAAAAAAAGTACACAAGGTTCAAGACTTTTCAAATTAGTCACCAAATTTTCCAAGAAGCTTTCAATTAAACACATTCATCCATCCATTTAAAGCTATTTTTCGGCAATTTTTTTTTTCAATTTTTTAAAATACGCAAATTACCATTCATTGAAATAAAGCACTCCTCCACTTCTTTGATCTATATCCTCCTCATTTCCTTCACCGGCATTCTCACGGCGATCAAGGACAACACACGTTCCACTGCATGTAGTAGTCGTTGAAACTATAACATTGCTTTACATGAAGGGTGTTTTGGATATTTAAAAAAAAAAAAAAAAAAAACTCGAGGGAAAAAGTAGTTAGAAAATACCTTTAAATGGCCAGACGCCTTATTTAAAAATCTTCCTTTACTTTTTAGTAAATTGGTCATGTATCGAAACTTATCTCATAGAAAATGTTAGTAAACATCTAACCATTAATTGCAAGTCGACATCTAATGATGCCATTCTTTAAACTTAATTACCATGTTACTGTATTGATTATACCAATAACTTGCTATCAATTAATAAATTGCTAGTGGATACAAGATAAAGAAAGAAGCAAATTTTTTCTGTGTTTCATTCAAAGATTTTGGTCTCCCATTTCCCACGTTAAGAAAATGGAAGTTCCAAAACACATTTCCCTAGCCGTTGCAAACAGATTCAAATAATTAGAAAGCCTTATAGAGCACGCATCAAAGTTCCCATGAAATATTTCTTTGGAATAGGTTGAAAATTGCAACCATTCCTTGCATATCAAATCAGGTTATACTATAACATGCTAATTTGATTTGCTCAGCCATGTTGCCGAAAGAGCGCCAGTCTATAGGGACCATTTTTGGTTCTATTGTGATTCTCCCTACCTCCATTAAAGATATTTATTCCCTGAACTGTCACTTTAATTTAATAGGCCAAATTTGACCACACCTTTAATTAGTAATCCTAGTACGTAACCCACTTGATTGGAAGGTTCCTTTCTTAATTAGTAATCTTTGGGGTCCACCTATAATCAATTGATTCAAGTGGGGCTAGTCGGCAAGGATCCTAATTTTCTGTGTGTGACTTATTAAGGTTAAGCACTTTAATGGTTAAAATTATTTGATCTTTTATTGGTCAATGGTCAAAATTTTCTTATTGATGTGCCTTTCTTGATTGAAATACATCAAAGTGGGCCCAGTGAACCCCACGGAGAGAGGAAAATGGATAAAAATTTGATCGAAATGATCCAAATCAAAACCCATCTGGTAAGGCTACCTGTATCAAGATTCCGAATCGTTCGGTACAAATGTGACATCAAATCACCGAAAGGAACAAATGGAAAGAGGACGGAATTGTATACCTACCCTTTCGTCATGCAGCAATCAAACTGAGATGCTGACAATTCATATTTAACTTATCAACAACCACCTTATCCCAATATAGATTGGGAACTCATAGCCCCTTGATTGGCCCACGTTTTTCTTGACGTATTTTCCTGATGACGTCTCATCTCTGTCACTGAGGGAGAGAAGATTTAATCAGATGGAGAGCTAGGGCAATCAGAAACCCCACACACTCTTGATTGCCCACCTCTCTGATGGATAAATCTAGATTGGCTGATTCATGGACCCTCATTGGATGAGCTGTGTCCCACTCATGAAGCTTATAACCACCCAATCTTGATTTACTATTGAATGGTTAAGAAGTATATGATATGATTGGTCCTTTTACTAAATCAAAAGACTAGGAGTTTAAATCTAGTGATGCAAATGTTTTATTCTATCCATATATGAATGAAAAAAGGGATGGAAAAAAGCCAGTAGTATCACATAAATTCTACTCTCTGTTCCAACAATTACTCACTCCAAATATAATATAAAGGAGAGGAATAAATTTTGATCATGCAGTGTGTTTTACTTTTCACCCCTTATATTAATTTTATGTATGATTTGATTTTTTATTCTTCTTTTACTCTAAATATTACAAACAATTGCGGGCCATGTTGACGAAGTCAAGGTCATGATTAGGACCAAGTGGTCGCCATGTATGAGGGCCTACTCATCATTATGGCCGGAGCACAAACAAGAGTGTGTATATTCCATTCATAAACCATCCAAACACCACACCACTAAAGAGTACTCCAGTGTTTGTGCGAGACCCCTTTTGGATTCTAATCAGATGGTGGTGAGTGGTGAGTGGTGAGTGGTGAGGAATTAAAATGGCCCACCTAGATGGTTGGAAAGATGCCCACCTACCATTATCGTTTCTGGAAAAATTAATGTGAAACACCGATTGAATAGAGTTCGTGCACTACACCCAAAACCTCGCACTTGTTGGACTGAACGGTGGTGAGTGATGACTGACACCCATGGTGGGTAGATTTCGGTGGTGGGCCCCTCAGGCCATTAGCATTTTTTTCAACATACCAAGACCTTTGTGCATCCTTCACACTATGGATCATTCCACATATTTTCCTGCCATTTTCTATGAAGAAAACGAAAGAACAATGCACACCTACTTTTTTCATCCACTAGAGATGGCAAGGCCCACGCATGGACTCTTTATCTCATGGTATCATTTTACATAGGCGTGGCACTTCTTGACTTGACCTGTCAACTCGAGTGGGTCGAACCCAACTAGATGATTATCGGTGGAAATTAGCATTTTTAGCTTGAATAGTAAAGGGGTTGGGATCAGGTTGAGATCCCCGTCCCATGCTACTCAACCTGCCTACCTTCCCAGAACCCAACCCAACTTATTATCCTTCAACCCTCGTCAAATTAAGACCAAAACAAAACAAAGACACTAAGCATTCCAATATTGATTCTTGAAAACCATGAACAGCCCTTAATTAATGGTAAAAGTGGAAAGTATGCATAGGAGACGACACCTGAATTTGTTATCATGCGGCCTCTAATGTCTCCCCTTTGTTGTTTACCTACCACCATTTGTCTATAAATTCAAAAGAGTGCCGCAGCAAACGAACCCATCTTCATTTTCTGTCTCCTCTACCATTGTTGTTGTTTCAAATTTCAAGATGAAGGCTTCTTACTTTGTTGTGGGTCTCATGGTGGTGTTGCTGATCTGCAATTTGCCGGCCTCGGAGTCGGTCACTTGCCAACCCACTGAACTCAGTCCGTGCGCACCAGCGATCATAGGCGGGTCGGCACCCACTCCCCTGTGCTGCACCAAGCTTAACGAACAGAAGCCGTGCCTATGCCAGTACATGAAGGATCCTAACCTTAGGAAGTACATCGACTCCCCTAATGCGAAGAAGGTGGCTCAGATATGCAAGATACCCTTCCCCAAGTGTTAGACCTAGACCCTCGTCCATGGGACCCTTCTAGGCTTACTTCTTCTATCTAATTTCTATCTACCTAGTTTATTCATGGAAGGGTCATTTGAGGATAGCTATTGACTATAGTTTGCAATGATGTTTAGTCATGCAAATCGTTTAAGGCAATAATGTGGTTGCTATCCTTAATAAAATGATATGGATTTGCTTAGCTTTTGTGAGGTTGTGACATGCATTTTTTTTTTAGTAATTTGTGATTATATTATAAATTAAGATGCCACTCAGCCACAGCCATTAAAAAACAATTAATAACAACTTCATCTCACCTGTATTAAGCAAAAGAAGGTATAATTAGATTGTAACCATTTCATCAAGTTACAAAGGAGAGGCTCCCTGTTTCTCCAGAAAGATAAAAGACTTTTGTCTAAATTATATTTTCCATGGCATGTGATTCAATCCACTAAAGAACCTGTCTATTGACGTGCAACTTTCTTCATTGATGGGGAAAGCTTCCTCATCCCTGCACTCATAGTTTACCAAACGATAATTTTACCTCAGCTGGAGTTTATATTCAATGTTAGATTATGGGTTTTGACTCTTTTCTCAGATGTGATTTCTGTAGAAGGGCATTAAGGCATTTTCTGTTCTAAAACGAAAAGGGAATCATTGGATCAGAAAAGAAGACCACTGTTGGGAGGTAGCTCTTATTAGGGCGCTGCAGGATTTAGCAATTTTTCTAGATTCGGTCAATTGGTCCAAATCATTCCTGGTTTAAACTAGATTAGGTCCTTACATAAATCCCATTCAACATGTTTAGGCCCACATTAAATTATTTACTTTTGAGTTTAATATTTTTGCATCCTTGTAGGCTAAAACACATGGGAAAAGAGTGAGGCAGCTCTTTAATCAAGCATTTTTCTCGGGTAAAAATTGTTCAACACATAGAGATCTAGGATACCTTCCATTAACTCTCGAGGATTCCTCATATGAGATTGCTGAAATTTGCCATCACCAGGGTTTTGAGAAGAAGATGAAGAGAAAAAGGAAGAGGGGCCAACCTAACCTTCACCAATTTACCCACCATCCTATGCATGTGTCATGTCACATGTGCATAGCCCAATCATGACCCGATGGTTCAGGACTTTGCTACATCTGGCAACAGAGGATCAACTGGGTATCTGCTTAATTTGTCCTGGTCTTAGTTCAACTGCAGAAGTTGGGGATGCCAATGTGGTCTACCCTCATCTAGGGGTGTTCATGAACCGCACTAGCCTGAGCCCGGCCCTACTTGGACCGGGCTTGGACCTTTGTTTTCAATATTAGGGCCGGACTTGGACATTTTTTGTTAGGCCCGTTTAATAGACAGGCCAGGCTTGGACTTAGTTGTAGAGAGGCCAAAGCCCGGCCCAGCCCAATTAAAAAATAATAACAGAAAAAGGTATGGGTATGGGATTCAAACAGTGATACTTTCATTGACACTGTCAAGACCAAACCAACAGGGATACATACGAGATCATGTACTTTCACTTTCTTTTTAAATTAGATTTTAATCTTGGGGTGGGCTCAGGCTTATATGCTTCAAGGCGGCCGGCTTGGGCGAGCCCCTTATAACCTGATGCGGGCCTAGGCTGGGCTTGGAGAGGCTGTTTAGAAGCCGGGCCGGGCTATGAACACCCCTACCCTTGATTCAATAATTAGAGGAGCCTTTGCCTCTCCTGCTCTGCATGACACACGAATGAGCCTTTGCCTCGTGACAATCCATAGGCCTGTGCTAAATGGTCAACCACAAGTCTACTTGACCTTAATGCCATGTTTTGTGTAACACTTTTCAGCAGAAAAGTGGACGGTTTTCCCCTGAAAATCCATTTTTATGTGTTTTAGTGCGGAACAATTTTCACGAAAATGCTTTCTTGTTTTTGTCAGCATTTTCCTTGTTAATGATGTAAATGGATTTCCTATGGAGGGTATGAGAATTTCATTTCCTCGGAAAACTTCTCCCTTCTATATGATCTCATTTTCTCACTCTTTTCTAGCTTAATCCAAAACATCACAATTGCATTATGATTTTATTTTATTTTATATGTTGGATATATGTATTATGATTATTTCTGTGATGGATATTATTTCTGTGATGGTTCATCTGATTTTCAGTAAGGAATCTATAACTGCAACAAACGACTGTAGCACCAATTCAACGAGGAAAAAGAAATCGTACCGAACATGAATTCCTAAATTCCACTAAAATTCCTTTCCGAGGTTTCCATTCATATGGAATTTGCTGACGTGGCAATTTCCTCTTTCCGTGGAACGGGTGTGTACATAAACGTTCTCTAAAAATAGCCTCTTACTCTAGTGGTAAAAGGCATCGGTTCTTACTTGGTTGTCCAGAGTTTCAACCCGAGCAGTCACCCCTTCCTCATCCGAGGTCTCTTCCCTCACCTGAGGGCACCCATCTCACCCGAGGTCTACTCCCATCACCTATAAACCATAGGGCTGACTCAGCCCCCTAAGCGTGGTTAAAAAAAAAAATAAAGAAGTCTACAATCTATTCTTTCCCAATAGCACTTGAATATGATACCCTTCAGATGATGCAAGTTTTGCGGACTCTAGGGTCCACTTAGTCGACCTAGGCATGTCAAACGGGCTGGGCTGGCCCACAAGGGAAAAACCTTGGCACCACCCACCATGGGCCGGCTGGAGTAGGCCGGGCCATGCCGGGCCAGGCGGGCCTCTTTCAATTTTTTTTTATTTTTTTTTTATCAGTATTAAAAAATATTACAAATTACAATGAAGGAAAAAAGATCTTTTTACACACATACAAAGAGAGAGATTTGTAACATCATATTTATCTTATGGTCTAATAATAGAATTTTTTAAAGTTGATCTCAATTAATCAGACAAGCCTACATTATGATGATGTTGATGAAATCACGACCATTCATTCATTTGCTACAACAACCCTGATAGTAGCATTGGCAAAAAATTACAATTGAGGGGGCTATTTGGCGTGTCTTAGACTAATGATCTAGATTAGAAAACGTTCTATAGCCATCTACTAAGAATGCAAAGCTGAGATCATACTCCCATTACGAGAGCTCTACTTGTATGCTTGATAAATATGCTTTGGGTAATTTGTTTGATGCAATTGAATTTCTAGGAAAATTCTAAGACATTGTATTTCTTAAATGCGACAAATTAAATGTGAATATCAAAAATAACCATCAAATAACCTTTTCTTCAATGAAAATATAGTAAGGAAAGATGGGAAATGAATAACCATAATTCCAAGTCTCATAAAAGCCAAGGTCTTATTATTATACTTCATCTTCTATCCTCGACCCCACACCTGATATCCATCACCCTTCACCCCTTTAATAATACTTCATGGAGCTCATTTGACATGAATTTCCATGTATTATCATGTGCAACTAACTCAACCTACTCATGTTCAAATAATTAATATTAATTCAACAAAAAATCCTTTTAAAAAAATATTATTCTCTCACCAAAATTTATATTTTATTATGGCTAGAGCTGTATATATATGGGTTGGTTGAGACCTAATATCTGATTGGACACATTCCAAAGAGATACCTGTGAGTCCAAGACGAGATCCGTAGTTTGAGGCACAAGTGAAGAGACCAAACTATACTTAGAGTTGATTATGTTTTAATGGGATAATAATATATTCATAATAAAAGTAAAAGTAACATTATATATATTTAATACTATTATAAGTTTATAACTATTATTCGGGCCAGAGAAGAATATTAGAAATTGATATAATTTGGGTCAATAAATTTAGGTTTGGTCTCATTAGACCTAATTCCTAACTTATTTTCCAAGCTTACCTGGCCAAATCAAGTCATTCTAGTGATGTTTGGTAGGTGCCAAAATAAAAATGTACAGAAGAAGTTTGTGTTCTATTTGGGCCAATTTCCATAGTGATTTTGTCACATTGGGCCCACCTGTTATATAATGATTGACATCTTTGTATTTTTTTTTTTTTTTTTTGTAATAAAACTTTGATTAAAAAAAAAAAGAATGGGAGGGTTAGAGGATTTATAGACTTTGTAAAATTGAAAAAAAGACACAAAATACCCCTTATATGACCGTTTTATGGCTGTTTGGGGATTAAAATAAAGATTTTTTTTTAAAAAAATAGCCATTTTTGGTCGGGCCAGCTGGGCCCTTGCCTAGCGGCTAGGCCTATCGTGCCTGGCGGGCCGTAGGGGTCAGCCCACGTGCCAGGCGGGCTGTGCCAAATGGCCAAGGGGCCCATGCCACCTTGGCCCAGTACGGCCAATGTCACGGGCCGTGCCTTGTAAGCTGTGCGTTGACCGGGCCATGCCGAACTGGGCAGGCCCTTCCCATTTGACATCCCTAAGTCGACCCATTTTTATTGCGGGTTAGTTTTTTTCCAACTCGTATATTGATATTACTGGCCGATTTATACAGGCAGAAGGCAGGTTGGATTAGCAGGTCCGGTCAGATTTCCCCCTTTTGTTGTGTATGTTTCCTATTTTAATACGGGTCATGTCTATCTCATCTGAGACCGACCTGTATAAGATTGGTTCGGATGTAGGTTTGCTTAGAAGATAACATAGGATTTTCGAACTTTTTAATTTCCCTTTATTATATTTATTGCCCTTTTTCTTCCCGTTGTGTACTCACACGTGTGACCCGGGACCAACATGTAATATAAGATACCGTTGGATCATGGGTCGGATACATAAATGGAATAATTAGAGGGTCAGGTCAGATTTTGTCGCCCTTACTTTGTTGCGTGAAGTTAGCTGTACACTGCCTATTGATTGAGCCAATGGGCCGGTCCCATTCCAGATGAAAATGTCCCGGAATATAAGCTAGTGTGAGTTCCTTTCTATTTAATTTGTGCCTTCGTGGAAACAGATGGATGAATGACAACAAAGGTCTCCTTTCCTCCCAAAATCTTGATGGGGATTTGTTATGTTTGGAAATTCATAAATATGATGTTGATGATTTGTTTTCTTGGCAGTTTGAAAATGTTATACTCGAATTTTATATTTCAGTCACAAGTTTCAGATAGACCTTAGAGAGTTCCACCGTCTTTAGCGTTTGCAAATCATCGCCAAAAGAGGAGGATTTAGGAATTCCAATTAAGGGGGCAGTTTCTAGAGAATTTTACAATTTCTCTAATGAATTTTCTAAAATTATGCTAAAGAAATGGTCCCTTAATAATGTTATTTTTGGGTTATAGATTATTGGATGATATTTTCATGAGTAGCAGTTTGTCGACCACCGCGAACCAAATGTTAAAAATGCGCATCCACCATTCAACACATGTTCTTAATGGTAAGAATCACACAAAATTATGGGTCCACAGTAAATTGAAGGAGCCATTTGGGTCAATCATTTACCAAAGCAGGTAAATTCAATTTTTCCCTGTACGTCTAAGCAATTAGATAACCTGACTCACGCAGTAAATTACAGGTATTTTTTTTTCTTTTTTTTCATATTTGGAACTTTCCTTAACACCATCAATTTGCGTATGTCTTTGTTCGGCTTTAATTTGGTAAAAATGAAGAGTCTATTCCCAATGATTCTTAGTACGAGTGAAGGTGTGGGGCTTTTTGATCTATCATAGAAAATCTGAAACGGCTCCAACTACCGCGTTTTCTAAATACTTATATCCTTATATATATACTATATATGAGCAAGGCTCTCCTAAACTCAAGCTTAGAAGTAAATTTCATAAGCTGCATACTTGTGAAGCCTACCTTTGGTCCATCCAAATGACCAAACATATGACCCCATAAATTGCACATGTCCACCAACTTTCGGTCAGATTCCGAATTTACTCGACCGTTGGAATCGACTATATATTGATTTGAATAAAACTATTAACCATTAAACTTTGGGCCTATATGGAGATGATATAAAAATCCAAAAAGTCCTTGAAATCTCCTCAACTCTCAATGCCTTAATTGTAATGCACTAAACATTAGTCCGAAGGTAAGATTGTACGATTGATTGTATAAATAAGAAGAAGTGATAAACGAAATTTTATCCCACCAGTCGTGCTAACTGTGGACATTCCTACTTTTCTATGTGACAACCAATGTCAGATTCGAATTGGCGAACGAAGATACGTGCAGAGAGAATGGAGTTTCTAAGGCAGCGTGTTACACGGTACACAAATCATTTTCTCCGGTTGAACGTCCCTAGTCCTGAATTCTAGGAAACTGCTCAACAACGACTCGACAGTAGTCTTCACTTTCTAAATAAACTTCCATTATATCTGAATCAGTGTTCTCTATATTCGATTTTCATCTTTTCTTCTTCTTGTTACTATATCCAAAATATTTCATTCTACGTTTTCTGCTGCTATCGAGAGACCGCGATCATGCATACCTTCCAACTCAACATCCCTTCCCATCATTCATCCTTGCTTTGCTCTTCTCCCTCCTCCTCCTCCCAGTTCTTTCTTCATGCGGGCTCATCCTCCAACCCAAGAGGTCCAGTCAGCCACAAAGGGACTTGCTCTCCTTCCCTATCTGTGTGCGGGAGCGCCGAAATGCATATCAGCTACCCTTTTGGACGAAGGGCCGTCTGGACAGTTGGTGCTATCGAAGAGTTCGAAATCTCATGCAATCCGGTATACAGTTCCTTTGAGATAGTAATTGAATCGAACACGTACCTCATCAAGCGAGAATCGATTATGCAGAATCGTAGAGCCACCATCGTTTGATACAGATTACTTTGGCAACTGGGGCACTACTACCTGCTTGCGTCCTCTCACACCAGTACTCTCAACTACCGACTCTTCGATTACACTGAGGGAGATCGAAAACTCACAATTCTAGACAACTGCCCCTTCTCGTGTTTTAAAGGAACCGGACTTCAAATTCCTGATTGCCTCTCAAAACATTTAAATGGTGGTTATGCCTACGTCACACTCCAAACGCATGTCACAGCACCGTTCATAGATTGCCAAGTTGCAGAAATTACGATCTCGAAAGGAATAGGGAAGCGGTTGTTTATGAATCCAGAGGCTCGTGGAATGAAGTTTTGAAAGAGGGCTTCGAGGTCACGTGGTTCTGCCAATCGACCCTGGCCGTCGTTGCTGGGCATGCGTCCAATCCAAAGGCTACTGCGGTTATAATGAAGCCTCTCCTGCACGCCCCATATGCTAACTGCAACGGCAAGACCTATCCTGCCACGTGTCCCCATGGTAAGCATCTTGACCTTTATTTTCCTTGTATGAGGATTTGATTTCTCCGAATTTTTATATATGTATAAATCACTAGGGATGTAGGTGGGGTGGGTTTCGATCACGTCTACGTTGGACCCAACTAGAACAAATTAATGGAGAAGAATCAGAATCAAAGATTGTATCCAGTTTCGAATCAATTTTGATGATTTTGAAATCAAAAACTGTTACAGAGAAGATGAATTAGAACCAGTTCCTTATATGAGACAATGGTCTGGGGTCTAGGCCGATTAGTGAATGATATGAAAATAAAAGCTAGCCTTTAGCTGATCAGGCGGTTCAAAAATATACCCTAGAAACCCGTTTTACTTTATCAGGGCCAAAGTAAAGCCCAAACACGGACCTTTTTAAACGGGTCGCGAACCCCGGGGGTAACCGGTGGATCATTTACATTCCTAATCATCACCAGTATTATTGTTGTTGTTATAAATGGTCTACTTATTCGTTGAGTTTATGTTTTTTTTTTTTAATTAACCAAATTGATCCATTGAGTAGCTAATGACTAAGTCGGCTATATATTACTGATTTTACTAGGCTTTTTTAAGGCTAAGAAAAAAAAATTATACATATGATTTAACTTATAAACCTTAAACTTATGAGTGC